>JAPMOR010016510.1:1091764-1128047 GCA_026543865.1 Argiope aurantia | reverse complement strand
ATATATGCAAGATAAAGTCAGATTTCTTTCTTCCACTGTAATACATTTGGTGTTGCCAATCTGAACCATCAATAATTATTTTATTTTGATTGTTAAGATTTCCGAATGTTGATGATAATTTAACATTGCTTGTCCTACATTTAGAATTATAAGAAAAGTTATTCCACTTTCCGTCGAAGACAGTATTTTCCAAATTTAAAAAAAAAAATGATAGGCAGTTATTCAATTTACATTATAATTTCTATATTGGAAGCATTTTCTGCAATCGAAATATTCATTGAATATCTAAAAATAGATATTTTTAAAACGTGAATGGTACTTAAATTTATAATTTGCAAAGTTTAGTATCAGTCAAAAGTTCATATTCACTTTGAAAAAGAGGAGATATTTCCTCTTTATATATTTTTGATATGGATTCACAAGTCTCATAAACTCTTTTAATTTTTGCTACATGTTTCTTGACGTCGATCTTAGCTTCATACGGCTTACAAAAATGAGAAATTTTGGAAAGAATGTTGTTGCATCTTGTTTTCAAACATTCTTATACTTTTCAAATTTTTCGTTAAAGTAGCGGCACCTAATTATATTCTTAAATCGACTACGTTATATTACTATTATACACAAATGATGGCTTTACTTTTGATGTTTCAAAAATTTCAATAGCATTATTCATATCCAAAATCATGTCAAAGCAACGGAGGGAAAAAGACACAATGAAAAATAAATCAAGAAGTAAAATTTCTAAGATGTTTCTGACATTTTTAAAGGGGCTTAATCGGTTTTACAGTGGAAAAAAAATGATTATTCCATGAGAAATAATCCTCAACCATCAATCACCTCTTATCAGAATGAGCAATAGGCATTCTCTATAATTCCTTTAAATGCTCGATAAGTTTTCCTGCTAAAGGCAATTAAGCTCCAGTAAACTTACAAAATGAGCGCAAGTAGCACTAGTTAATGAGTGAGCGCAAGTTCCACTATCCCAGCTCAATTATGAAAATTCACGAACTTCGGTAACATTACACATAGGATGAGTTTCAAAGCATTTCATATTAAAATAAAATTTTATATATAATAGAATGCTACCCGTAATAGAAAATTTGTGTGTATAACAAGTTCATTACTATGATCGAAGGACGAGCTATATAATATGAAGGATAGAACCATTTCATATTATATAGCTCGAGAGTGACCAGCTATTCTTTCCCGGGATCAGTAGATTTCCGCTTTTGTAAAAGGATTTCTCATTGTTTTTCAATTTTTTTAAACAAAAACTCAGCAATTTATCACAAAAATAATCTTCCCACAAAATCACAATTTATGGGGCATGGTGTTAAAAAGGCTTTCCATTTCAGCCCCAAAGTCAATATTGAATGTAGTGAAGCAATTCCCGAAAAATGCATTGAAAGCAAATGTTGAATGTTTACGAGCGTTGCTGAAGATGCCCTTAGATAATTTGCTACTCCAATCTGCGTCGGCAGTTCACCTTATTTGTAGGACGCATTCTCTTGGACATTATTAAAAGGTTTTGATCTGGTATGTAATGTCATTAGTATTGCAGGAAGAGGTGCTTCATGACTTGGAGGCACCCAAGTACCCTGCTGGCAGTTTTCAACAACCACAGCAGAAGATATTGAATAACTGGGCATATGCCATGCTAATCTGTTTTCATGGGCCAGCAAAGAAAATATCTGGCATAGCTGCCAAATTGCAGAGAATTCTTCCACGAAAGATCTGTAAAAATAAATAAAATGCTGGTAATGCATCCAAATTATGCCACAAAGTTCTACTGAACATTGAAGAAATGATTACTAAAATATGCTAGTGAGTTATATTTACAATAAAGTACTGATTTCCCCCTCATATTTGTTGTCCTATATGTAGTTCAATTTGTCCTGATGAATATGCTTTTTAAGGCCTTATCACACGGCCAAATTCAGTCTACACTTTCGTGGACAAACGTGCACGGAAAAATGTGTGTAGTGACGTCACGTGAGGATTTGCTATATGGTAAACCTAAAACACAGGTGTACTTTATGGCTAATTCATCGCTCTTTATTCGCTTTTTCTGTTTGGTGAATATCTGTAGTTTACTCATTTCGTTAGTGGGATTCCTGTTCATACATTCCGTACATTATATCCTGGGATACATTGCTGTTCCATCAATTTTTTAATTTGTCAGTAATAATGACAGGTTTACGTACAAAAAAATCTAATAATTGCTTAATGTATCTGTATTGGTATTTTATAGACAAAATTGTGAAAATCAAATTTAACACAGAAATATACTAAAAAAGCGATTTTGTGAGTTGGATGTGCAATTAATTTTAAAAATAAAAACGTCACTATTATTTATTATTTAAAACATTAAACAATAACAGAATCATTCATATTCTGCAATTCCCTTAAATGTACTATATAAAGTGCTGAACAATATTTCAGTGGTAAGAAAATGAATTGATCCTTATTAACTTTCACAACAGCATAGGAATTAAATAATTTTTAACTGTATGAAAGATGTTAATTACATATTTTAGAAATTCAAAAATTCTACCATTATTTTAAAAAAAATTAAAGATTTAATCAGATGAAATACAGTTCACATAAACATTAATAATTTTGTTTTAATTCTGAAAATAAAGTTTCTTGGTTTTGATGACTATCTACGAGTGTCAATATCTCTTCATCGTCTGATAATTACTGTACGAATTTCTTCGTGTAACATTTTTTCTTTAATAATGAATATTCAGTGGATTCCAAATAGTCGGCTTTTCATGAATAAAATCGATCAAAACCGATTTTCTATTACACGACCATATAACATTTTTCCCCCCGTCTTTTAAGGAGTGATTCGGAAAAGATTTTACAAATTAGTTTCATATTGGCGTCAATCGCCCATTCTTGGCAACTACGTCACTACCAAAGCCATGCGCGATTGGTTGAATTTCGTTTGCAAACAATCTTTCCGTCTACACTTTCAAGCCGGTTGAAAACAGTCCACGATGACGAAATTCCTGCTTGGCCGGTTGCCTGCGGGTATAAACGGGAAACTGTCCACGAAAGTGTAGACGGTATTTGCCCGTGTGATAAGGCCTTTACAGTATCTTTGAGAAAATCATATGCTATTGATTTCTGGCTTTTATAAATATTTTGAAATAAAAACAAAAGCCAAGTGGCTAGTAGTTTCGATATTTTCCGTACATTGACTATTTTAATTCATACTTTTTGCATGTTTTTCCGTCACGCGTTGTTTCGTGTCGAATTTTTGGATTTCCTCTTTTCTGCATTTTGGTCAATCACATCCCCGGAGAGTGACATTATAAACAAATGCATTTCTATTGGATCAAACAAATATAATTGACGCTACTATCTACTCGAGAATGAAAGATGGCATGCGGTTTGGATAATATTGTTAATTAAATTACTTAAATTGAATGCGATAAGCAATTTTTAATTTACGTATATTCAAAGTTTTACAGTTCTTGTCATATTTGTAACCTCTTTGTAAAAGCTACTTTTATATGACTTACTAATTAAGAGTTAATACCTATTATTTTCATATTGTCAGGAAACTTTGGCTTTAATTTAACAGTCATGATCTAAACTGTTGAACCCATAACTATAATTCGATTTGACAACTGTAATTCATTTATAATGCGTTTGCAACTTCAAATACTCTTTAATAACTATGCAAACATACTTTCCGATATAAATAAGAGCATTAAAATTCGTCAAAATGCTTTTACTTCTTTGATCATTACGGCTTAATTGTTTAAAAATTTCCAATTAGAAAGTATGTTCGATGAGAAATTTTTAAATAACTTTTTTGCTAATTTAAGAGATTCCACCTGGAGAGAGATGTCGCATAAATAAGTCTAAGCTTCTTTAGTGGGTACAGTAAGTAATATGGGAATGTTTCCTCTACTACGATGACAGTTCGTATTTCTTTGTGACGAATCGACACATAAATTGCGCCGTAATGGGATAACGAGTTCACCACATTGCCCACTTTAATTTTCATGGCGACTTGGTCATTAAGATTAAACGTTATGGCAGAGCAGGAGTAGCTGCTTTCTGAAGTTAATCTTAGTTTCGATTTCGCTCTCACCCCTGACGAATTTGAGATTATCTCATCCGTTCTTAGGTAATATATATATATTTGAAGACCAGCAAAAAGATTTACTTTAATAATTATAATAAATATTGTTCTTCCGATTCCAATATTTCTTTTAATCAAATTGATTAGGATTTATAAATAATTATTTTGTATAATTATACGAATGTATTTCCTTAGACAAGACTAACATTCTACCCCACTAATTAAATTATATGCAAAATTCAACAAAATCCTCAATCAAAACTGGCTCTTCCATAATAAAATGTATTCAATGCTATGTCTAAACAACTAATCGTCTGATTGGCGACTCCATCATTCTTTGCATTAAAAAATTTACATTATCTACGACAAATAACATTCTTGCTATTATTATGATGACTTTTATATCGAGATAAATCATTTTCATATTATTTTATTAACAAAATGCAGCAAAACTCAGCTAAAAAGTTTCATTTACATGTAAATATATTATTTACTATATCATCCTTTATTCCACTATACACTATTAAAAAGTTTAATGTCACAACAATAACTAACTGGTTTACATTTCTTTAAATTCTACAATCATTTTTTAAATTTACTTCATTGTCACTGGAAAATAATATTCTTATTTAATTTTAATTTTATTGTAGTGTAATTCTATAAAACTACACCAGCTGCATTACAAGATATTATATAATCAAATGAGATTTACAAATAATTAGTGAAATAAATTTTAAAACCTAATTATTTTCATTCAGTGTTTTTATTAAAATTTAAAACAATTATTTTACAGAAAGGAAATTCCTGAAATTCAAAGAGTAAAGATTAGTTTAGAAAAAGTAACAGATTTTATCAAATCAGTACTGATGATATATATATATAAAATGTCCAACATTATATTACACCTATTAATAAAATAACTGAATTTTAAAGCAATTTCATCAAATAACTTTAAGCTTATACTCATCATAAAATTAAAAATATTTAGAACCTATGTTCTTCAGAATATTTATTTACTTAAAATATTAAATTAAAGTCATTTCTATATCGAGAATTCCTGGACTCCTATGGCTAACTTTCTGAATTAGTTATGGACTGGACTCCTATGGCTGAATTAGTGTTTTTAGGGAGATAACGCATTTCGTCTCAGAATTTAAACCAGCAAACTATTCCTCATCATGCAAAATATTTTGGAAATGAGATTCTCATTTGTAATTACATATTAGTATTGGGACAGAAGTTAAGAAATTGTATATAGCTGGCTTTACACACTGCATAACAATTTTCCTTACATTTCAGATTTTTCAATATGCTTATGTACACAAAAATTCTATATGTTTTCTGATTTTCAGTACAAAAAGAGTATCCTTATTAAAAAATTGCATTTAAATTATATGATATAAGAAACAGTGTGCAGTTAAATATCTACAACAAAATTCCCACTTTAAAGTGCACTCACTTATACAAAATTTCAAATGTATTAAATATTGTCTTAATATTCATATATATATAAATTCAATAACTAAAACAATGAAAATATACTTAAAATATGTTTTACAATATATTAGAAGACAAAACACTGGTACAACTGCAAAGATAACTTTTTAAATAACTAAAAAATATATGCGATAATATAGCTTAAAGCACTTGAAGTTATTGATAATAATGCTAACACTGATTAATTTTTAATTAGAATCTAAAATCTTTTCTTAGCAAGTACCTGCTCCCCAAAATGTAACTACATGTCTAATTCGGCAGCTGTAATTTCAATGCTCTGCCTGCCTTTTGGAGTATTTTGAACAATTCTTGCATCATACATGTGGTAATTTACAAATAGTATATCAGACTATAATCACGCTTAAAAAAATACTATTCCATTTAGTGGTTTAAAAATAACAGATATAAGTATGCAAAGTAAATTTCAAAATTAAGTTGCATACCATTTTGAGTTATTGTATCATCTTAAAACTAAAAGCCTAGAGTGTTTTTTATAAACATAAAACATCTTTTGGTAAGAAACAAAATGAATTTATACTTTTATTGAGAAAAGTCTAGATAAAGATTGGTAAATATTAATTTACATTTTGAAATATTTTTTTCTGAGCAATGGTGGCTTAGCTCAATTGAGCGATGTTGCAAAAAAAAATTCTTAGAAGAATTCAACTTAAATTGTAAGAAATTTAATCTATGAGTAGATCAATTTTTAACTGTGGTCGCCTGAATTACATTCAAGAAAATTACTAAATTATTTTTTGATGAACAACTTCTAAACAATAAAAAATGAATATGTATTAAAAAAAATGTGATAAGTATGAGGAAATAAGAAAATAGAAAACTCGAAATAGTGAGAGGAAGAAAGAAAAAAGTAAAAGAGCAAATTGGGTTATAGATATGAAGAAAACTTTGGCTAAACCTGAACTGCAGAAATTTCTGCAGTAACTAAATTCAAAGGGAAAAAATAGCTATTTTACTTTCCAATTTTAAACTTATAAGTGATAATTATAACCATACACAGTAAATAAATTTTGGTGCTTTCAAGGACAAATTGCAGTGCAGACCTAGGCTTACGTATTTCTTACATGTTGATTCATTTTTTCATTCTTTTTTCTTTTTATTGTTTTTCACTTTAATCGTGAATCAATACGACAAATTAACAAAATAAAATTAAAAACAAAAAAGCAAATTTTAAAAATAATATGTAGCTCATCACTGACTATTGCTTATGTGTGTCCTCAACATAAATAACACAAAAACTCCAATTATTTCATGAAATTCCTGGTTTTGCACTTATTACTATAACAAAATTGGATTTAAATAAGTAATGAAATTTTATTTCAAGGGAACAAAGTATCTTCATTCCATATTGAATGAAGAACAATTCAATATACAGGGGAGTGAAGATATTTAATTAAATTTCAAATTTTAATCATAATATTATTGTATTTAATACATAAAATTAAACTGATTAATTCATTATTTATCTCACAGAGCAATTATACAAAAATTCAAACTAGAAAAGAAAAAAATCAGTAAAACTTAGCATAGCAATTTAATTCAGTGGACACAAAACTAACGCTTTTTTCTTAAAACAATGCAATTAAAAAAAAACTGTAACTCAGCATAAGATTCTTTTCAAAATAATATAAAACCTAACTATAACTTAAACATTTTTAGTCAGAATTACAAAAAAATTACAACAGTAAACGTTTAATTATTCTAAATTTAATATATGATACATGAAAATTTTTATAGATGAAGCTATCAAAGGTTAACTCATTCAATTTAAATATAGATCCCAAATTCCATTTTTGCCATAAGATAATTATTTCATATTCTATACAAATGAGCTGTATTACAATACAAAATATAAATTTTAACAAGATATTTTTTTAAATATTAAGCTTTAAATAAAATGTAAGGAACAGCCATTCAGAATATCTAGAAAAAGTATAAAACTGCTTTAATTTGTACAGATGAAACTCATAATAATATACTTATTAGAACATGTATTCCAGGAAAGACAAAAGAAAAACCAAATTGAAGTACCAAAAAAATATTGTACAATAAACATAGCTATGAATTTATGACACCATACACTAAAAAAAAAAAAAATACTGCAAAATTGAATGATAAATAAATACATTATTTCACTCTTTAACATTTGGGATGGAGAGTTTTGTTTGAAAAATTGTTTGATCATACTCTGAAAACATTCTTCAAAGCATATTTTGAAGACAAATCATTAAAGAACGTGTATTTAGGAAATATCTTCAGCTCATATAAAAAATCAGTGTAAAATTCTTGCATTCTAAAAAAATAAAAATATTTCACTTATATTAATGCGTCGAAACATTATGAAAGTGAAATATGATTAAGCAATTGTATAAATTGTGGATTCTAGCAGCTTCATTCTTAGAGTTCATCTTTTACAGAGAAAGATTGCAAAATATTCAAGCGTCCTTGCATTTCTTCTTTCTTAGCAGTTGTTATTTTACCTTCTTTTATGTTTTTAACTCTTTCCTTTTCACTTGCTATAAATCCAATTCCTCTTTCAATAACTTTCTGCATCATTTTTGCGTAAACATCAGCAGACTTTTTTTCTTCAGCTGAAGACACTTCAGAAGCTTTTTTTCTCGCTTCGGATAAAATAACTTCCTTTTGTTCTTGACTCTCAGCAGCCATAAACTTCTCGGCTAACTCATCAAACTCAGGTAAACATTTATTCATTACTAAACGAACATCTATATGAATATTTCAAAAAGAAAAAAGAAGATTATTAAAAATTGAACTTGATTGTTCTTTTGCCATTTCAAAATAATAATAATAATAATAATAATAATAATAAAATAATAATAATAAGATTCAACTGAATGAAATTCTTTGCTCTATCATTTTTTTCCTTCGACATATTACATTCATTTCTTTAAAAAATACAACAAGGAATGCTAACATGCACTTCAATTACAGTAATCAATAGCTGAAATATACAATTATGTCCATAAACTGAGGACAATTCAGAATCACACGGAAATCGAACTCTAAAATAAAAATTTCACATGTAAAATTATCTTTCAAGAATAATAATCAAATTACTGGATACCACTAGATGACAAGAGTGTAAGACAGGGGTATATAAAGAATGGTGGCAAAGAAATAAAATTGTTCAGAAACGTTCTGTAAGCTGCTCAGTATCATAACCGTATAATTATGACAGAGGACGCATGTGGATGATTTTTTACGCGGTAGAATTATCGCCCGTCTAGAATGTGGGCATATTCAGACGGAAGTATTCGAAGAACTTGGAATCGTCCAAAGTGTCATCTCTAGACTTTGGCAACGATTCCAATATGATGGGAATGTCAGTAAACATTACAGTGCAAGTTGCCCCCCCCTCCGAGTTACAACGCCGAATGACGACTGGTTTTTGACAGTAACTGCTAAAAGAAACAGACGGAATGCAGCATCCGACTTGTCTCACCAGCTATCTTCAGAAGCTGGTACGACAGTTTCAAGGTAAACCGTGTACAGACATTTGGGATATGTTGGTCTGTATGCTCTCAGATCTGTCGGATGTAGTCTGTTCACATCAACTCGCCTCTCCAGCGGTTAGCCTAGAGTAGAGAACATGCAATGTGGACACAATGGGCTTGTGTGATGTTTTCCGACAAGTCTAGGTTTAGCTTGCAGTCTGATTCATGATCGAACTTTCACATGGAAAACGCCAGGTATCCATTACCGCCGAGAGATCATCATTTAATGACACCGTCATGGTAGTGCAAGAATGCTTGTTTGAGATGGAATTATACTGGGCTCCAGAACAGATCTGCATGTTCAAACCGGAACCATGACAGGCGAAAGTTATCGAGACATCATTCTGGAACAGCATGTACGTTTGTTTAGGGGTGCCATGGGAGCAGAATTTGTGTTTATTTATAACAATTCTCGTCCTCACCGTGAAAACAACGTAAACGAATCCCTTCAATCTGAGGATATCATCCATATGGAATTGAATCCAATAAAGCATGTGAGGGACACGCTTGGCCAACGAGTTGCAGCCCGTCAATCACCTCCAACATGTGTACCGGAACTTCAGAGAGCACTGCTAGCTGAGCCAAGTAATCTTCCCCAAGATTAGCTCGATGATTTGATACTCAGCATACCTAGGTGTTGTACGAATTGTATTTCATCATTTGTGAGATATACAGTGTATCAACCATCATACCAAACATGTAAAGTTAAGTTTTTGTAAGGGAAATATTTTTTGTAATTCTCCCAGGGAGCAAAAATCTTAGTTTTAATTAATTGTATCATACATAAACCATCTTTTTTGTTCTTTATCTTTTGTTTAATAAATTGGTTTTATGAATAAGTCACGTTTCTTTTGTTTCTGAACCTTTATTTACCGGCGTTGGCCTTATCCTTAATTTATGGACATGAGTGTATAATATATCTATAGTTCATTATTTTATTTTTATAGTGCACCAAAAAGGATGAGATTTTTCTTTAGTATGAATTTCAATCAATTAGTTTCTTCAAATAGACATTAAATAATAACATGCAAAACAAATGAATATATATAATGTGAAAATAACTGAATACTGATTCTGATGGCATAAGTAAATTAACTACACATAACCTGTATAAAATCATAAGCAAAACAACCAAATATATATACTTAAACACACAGGAAATTAAGAGAGCTTTTTGCGATTCTACAACTTGGATTTAAGTGATTCTAAGTTCTACTAAAAATCAAAGTAATTGCAAAATTGAAGAGATTTCCTTCAAGATTAAAAGGAAAAATGAAAGCAATCTTTTAAAGGATGAAGGGAAAATAAAATCAATTAAAAGCATAAGCTGCTAATGTTAAATTTTGAAATGCAAACATGTTTGCAGGTCTAATAAAGAATAAATTAAAACTGCTATTAAACTGTCCCCCCTCAAAAAATTGTAATAAAAATAATGACAATGAACACAGAATCATGAGCCACCAAAAAAAGCTTTTAATATATCTAAAAACATTCTACTAAAAATTGTATAAAAATACTTGAGTATAATTACAATGACTTTGAAAAACATTGAATTCTTTAAAATAAGTATAGTTCGTCAATGGATTCTGAGACGACCACACTTCGACGACGCCGTCTCATTAAGGGGTGAGACGCGGAACAATGAGCGCATTTTCGGTATTCCCTTTGACCTTGGATTTTCCCTATTACATACTAGTAAATGTAAACATCTCCTTCGTTCATCTTTCTTTTCACCCCTAATTTGAAGAATTAAACCCATCCTAACGCATGCGCAAAAACGCGGAGGGTTTTACAATCCGTTGCTGAACTATACTCAATATAGATAGCTATTAATCTTATAACAAAAGAAATAGAATAAATTTAGATAAATGTATTTTTGTCAGTTAAGAGCAATATAATGGTAACATCTAGGCTTTAATTTATAATAGAAGCCTTAGAAAGGAAAATATTGATATAAAAGGCAGAATAACTGAATGGTTGTCACAATCTAGATTATTTGCAACTACAATGGAAATGTAATTACATAGCAGATATATGAAAATGTAGAGCCGTGGGAGGGGGAGGGGGGAAGGAGCCACACAGCTTTATTCTGACATCATTCATCATACAATCATAAAAAAATGTCTTTTCAACAAATTAATGCACATTTAAAGAATTTTGAATTCAGCATTTTCTAAGAGGCCTTCTATATATTGAAATAATAACAAACTTCAAAACTTTCAATAGCAACATTCGTCTTTCTCATCAAATTTCAAAACTACATCAGAAGTTCTTCCCAGAAACCAAATTTCATCAGTTTAAGTCAATTTGTTTCGAAATTAGAAGCTAACAAAATTTTAACTTTCTAATGTTAAGTGTGTTACCATTTAAAAAAAAAATTAAAAACTCAATTTGAAATTTTTTCACACATTAAAAATTACTTCTTAATGATAAATATGTGTGCAAAATATGTAGAATATCTTATTTTTTCATAAAGAGTTTAAGTCAACAACTATAATACTTTTTAAGATATGAATAAAAGCCCAAAAATTTATTTTAAATTTGGATATAAATCAAAGGAAAGGTCATTTTATAGGAGCATGCAAAATTCTGCTCATTCCCAAGAGTAGTTTTTCTGTTAAATTAAATTTTCTGCCTTTAAAATGACGGATTTAGGGGTGCATTCACAAATTTCAAAATGTTGACAGTATTTTTTGTGGCATTCAAATGCCAAGTAATCATGCATTTCTTGAATCGAATATTTTTATAATAATTATTATTTTTGTTTAAATGCATTAAAGTGCTGTTCTTATACTCTTTTGAAAAGAATTTTAAACTTTTAAGAACAAATGCAAAAATTAAACATTTATCCATAATAAATAGACTTATGTTATTTTTGATAAATTACATTTAGATATATTATGATTTATAATTATTTTTTATTATTCCATTTAATATATCTGTTTAATAAATGACAATTTATTTGAATTTGTTTGTTGTGTTTAATGAAAAAAGAAAGATCTAATATGAGGTTTCGATTATTAGACTGGATACTTCTTAAAGCCATCTTTTGAAATAATTATCTCATAATTACATATAAATATTTGTGTAACTATATATAATTATCCCTATAATTATATCTACTTTCAAATTTCTATTTACAATAGAAGAAGCAAAATATGTGATGTATGTGATGAATAATAATGAAAATTAAAGATATGTAAATTAAATGAATGAACATTTATAATGATGTTCTGCGATTTGTATTTCACATCTATAACAAACATATAACCGGTATATGTGTCTTCATACAAAGAAGACTTCTGCAATCAGAAAAAATTTATACAGAACACTAAGTTGCTGGTAAAGCAGGGAAGAAAACTGGTTTACATTTATCAATAAATGAAATGCATTACTTTTTTCACACACCCGTAAAATAAAGTAATGTATCATTTCAACAAGTAGTAAGAAATGATGACAGAAATAGTATATACAAATAAAGAACTGCAGGAATAAAGAATAGAAATCAATATTTTCTCTTTCACTTTATCAGCAAGATATAAATTTTAACACTAAAATTAATCGCTTTAAAAAAAATATATATATATATTGAATTTTATTTCTTTCCCTCATAGAACAAAATTTTCCATTTTGATGTGTTCAGCTTAATACCAATTCCAACTCAGATGCAATTTACACAAAACTTTTAATGCCCTTGAATATTTCTTTGTAAAAAAGAATCAAATATCTCCCAGAAATTTTCACTGTAAATATTTTATTATGCATGAAGCAACAACTGATTTTAGCATGCAAATTGTAACTTTGCAAATATTTTTAAAATGTCACAAAAATAAAATAAAAGAAAAACTATTATCATTGTCCAGAAAATATCTAAATCTTACACATCTAAATACAGAAACAGTCCTTAACAAAAAATATCAAATATCTGCAGATTTAATCATGGCATAATTAAACAAAATTAGTATTCTGGGTAATTTTTCCCATCGGTTATGTATTTGTGACATCAAAAGTCCAAAGTTTGTACAATTGTAAATATAAAGATAATCCCCTATGGGTATTTTAGGCACAGAATCTTTTAGTATACATTACTGGTTTTAAAATGGTTCTTTTAGTTTGCATATATAATGATTGATAGCAGAATAAAATAGGGTGGCAACTTTTTCCCCCACATGATAGTTCTTTCCAGGATTTTTTTTTCTTTTAATTTTAAGTACTAACTTAAATTTTTTATTTCACTCAGCTTAAATATGGTAAAATGTATAATCCCAATCGAATTAATTTCATCTTATTTTCAAAAATAAATGCAAATCAAAAATAAATACAAATAGATAATGACAAAAACATTAAGTAAATAAAGGCTTACATGAATGTTCCTTGATAAATTTTTTTATTTCATCTGCTTTAAAATCACCTGTGAAGGTAATAGGTTCATCTTTACCCGATACAAAAAGTTTGAGAACAGGAAATTCATCCTTTGACACAGCAAAACGCTCAGCAATATCTGAATTTTCTTTTTCTCCATAATCTGTTAAACATAATTAGATCAATGTAGCATTTTGTCTTGTTAAATAATCCTATATCATATGAAAGACTATAAATTTCCATAAAAATTAATTTAAAAATAATTTAGAAGGTGTTAAATATTGTTATAGATAAAATAGAAAGTTAATTTATTAGTTTCAAGCACTGTATACAGTCATATCAATGCTTAAATTATTAGTAATAAGACGCCTTCAAGTGATTAACTAATATGGAAAATGAGCATCAAGTCACCTTTTCTACAACAAATGAGGATAGATTTTTTTTTTTTTAAATCTATATGACAATCCCTAATTTTTTTTCTTCAGATGAAATTATAATATTTTGAACACTTAACAGATTAGTACTGAAAATATAGACAATGGCACTAGTAATTTACTAAGAAATCATAAGATGCATAAAGCAATCTTCTAGATATTTTGTAAACTATAGGAATTTTATTCAGAAAAGATAATTCTAAACTAATTTTGAATGTTTATTTGATATGGTCTTATAGTGAAAGAGACAGACTTGACTAAGCTATACCTAAGCATAAGAGAAGACATTTATTAAAGAGCTTCAATGAAAAGGCAAAGGATTTTACAACAAATATGATCGTTTTTACCTGCTGAAGGGATGAGAAAGTTTTGAAAGATTCATTGCAAAGGCATGAAAAAGATTCAGGTTTTGATGATATTATTCTTCATTGAGCCAAATGAAATAATGAATTGTCCAAGCATTAGCACTTTTTGAGACCTACACGGTGGTTATAATTAAGCTTCCCCTATAAACAGCCTTATAAATTTTGAAATTTTTTCTGTCATGCACATATGACTACAATACCAAAGGACTCTGCTTTCAAATCTTATTATTTTTTTTAAAGATATGCTTGGATTCACTAAAATACGTCTTTGTATTAATTGTAGTTTCCTTATTTCCACCTTAATTTGAAACTGAATTTTATGGGCATTATAGAAAATTAGAAAGAGATGAGAATTAAATCGAACAGAATGACTTAAGGCCTACATAGTAGTATAAGTAAATAATAAGACTATCAAAATTTGAAGCTTAAAAATATTTCACTGAAAAACCTATTATGAGAATAAGTTACATAAAATATTAAATAAACATTTTAGCAAGCATTTCTACTGGAGAACCGGCTGGACACCAAATGCGGCTACTTGTAAATAAAACAAAAGTACACTCTTGCAATTTTAACAGACTTTGCCCATCTATTATTTTTAAAATAATCAAACTTTATTTCAATTACTTTTACTTTCAGTTACTTTCAAAAAACCTCCTGTTTAATAACTGTAACAAAGCTTACAATTATTAGAAAATCATTATAAGAAATTAACAAACCTTGAACACCAATTTCAGCTATCATGAGATCAGGAGAAAATCGGGCAGATTCAGCCACTTTCCCATACTCGTCTTCCTTTTCACCATATGGATAAGTTATGTCAAATTTTACAAGAGATGCTTTGAACTTTGATATCATCTATGAAAAAATCTTTAGTCAAGAAAAATAAACTATGTACAAAAGGAACAAATTTTTAAAGCAAAACAAATAAAGTATATTCCTAATATGGGTCAATTTATGTACAAGTCCAGAATGCAATTTTTCTTTAAAATCTTATCCAGAATTTAAAACAGCATTCAAGGTGAAATTAAAATTTTTTTTAAAATCCTGTGGTTTTCAAATCTGTAACTGTAACAGTAAAAATACTGCCAAATGGATGGAATATTTTCCAATCAAATCCCTACAAAGTAAAACAACTAACAATAATAGTTTAACTGTATAACTTTATTTACAGTTAGCACAATTTTCCCCCCATTCATTTGCTATCTTCTACACAATCTATTGTATATGTGGTAGTCTCATTTCCTGTGCCGTTTTATTATCTTTTTTTAAATATGAGCACGAAGAGAAATTTTTATTAAGCATATTTCAAACCAAAGGTGATCACATTTGCAAAAAAAGTCTAACAGCAAGGCTGTTTGGCATTTCTTCATAAATCTTCCATTCAATAGAACAAACCAGTAATAATAAACAATTTTGAAAATAAAACAACCCATTTTCACATAAAATAATTAAGTTAATTTAAAAACTTAATATAAATTGTAGCAAGAAAAATTCCGCATTTGCCGACAATTAGTGATTTATCCCCCGAGTTGAACTAACAAAAAAATTTACCTATATTTTTTGCAAGATTAGTGGATCTATATACAAGCTGACCCACATAGTCTATCTTAAGAAAAAAATTCTAAAAATTCTCTGCCAATACACAAAAATATATGGTATAGTCATCCAAAAAACAATTACAGACAGCCCTTTCAAATATATACAAACAAATAATGAAATTTAAACACAAATAGAAGAAAAATTTAGAGAAAAAAAATTTCATATTATACAACTAATTTGCATTAATATACAAAACATTCAAATATTTCATTTCAAAAGCTTTAAAGAATAATACTTCTATTTTAACCAAAATTATTACAAACCCATATTTTTAATGCAAAAAAAGAATGAAATAAATAATAAGCAAAACAGTGACTTTCAATCAAATTTCCAATATTACTGGGAAAAAATACTTTGCATACATTTTAATACATTAAATAGATATGAAATATTTTAAAGCTTCATGAAGCTTCGTATTACATGATAAAAATCTACAATTCTTTCAATTGTTTTGTCAAATCATTCAATTATATTTTTTAAAAATTGCTATCTTAAAAATAACTTTTTAAAATAATTCACAACTTTATTAGTACAAAAAACTTAACAACATTACAATATCTTCAGGATATTATCCAACATTAAAAATACTGAACTACATTATAGACATATTATTTTGCATTAGTATGGAAGGCATCAAAATAAATAAATTTAAAAAACTTTATTCAGCTAGCACTTTATTAAACATGGTTTTAGCAATCTGAATTCTAACAGATACCCACAGCTTTGAGAGAAAATGGTATATAGCTATGAAATATTCTAAAATAGTTGTGAGAATAGGTTAACTGCAACAGGACTTTGCAAAGCTTTTAATATCAAAAAGACAGCTATTTCAGATACCCAAGTTTGTTTTTTAAGTACTTTCAGTATAACTGAATTTTAAGCCCTAAGTACTTAAATATATTTAAGTCAAGCATTTAATGTTTAAATGGAAGTATTAAAATTCAATTGTCTTATTATTTTTAGGAAATTTTTTTAACTTGTCTGTAATAAAATACTTAGTTTTTAAATTTGCTTGCAGATAAATGCAGTTAAATTTTACTTTTATACTATATTAAATAACTCACAAGTCAACCCCAAACTTTGTATTTGAGTATTTAAAATACATTAAAAAATTACTTTACTTTTTTACCTTTTTCAAAAAAATAATTGAAATTACTTTTTCCTACATGACAACCCTTTCAAATTTAAAAAAGTAATTATGTTATTTCATTTAATCATAATGTCTTATTTAAGTACCAACTGCTCATTTAGATATTAAAAAAATTAATAAAAAATATCAACACAATAATAATTTTATAAATAATTAAAATCGATAAAATTTTGAAGGGAATAGGGAAGCGAAACTTCATCTGCCTAGTGCCTTATAGGGAGTTTAATTTGACCCTGAGATATAGCGCCCATGATAGGCAATCCCTTCAAAGCGTTTCATAGCTTACCTCTACATTTACAACTCTAGGTGTTTGTTTGTTTTTGTGTGTGTGTGTGTTTTTTTTTACATTTTCACTCAGTTTTGTTCTTTTATTTGATTTAGAACATACATACAAACACTTTGTTTCATTTAAAAATTTTATCACTATTTTTGTTCCTTAATTTATTTTTTTAATATGGTTATAGAGCAATTTTGTCCAATCTATTTTGCAGTTGGCTGACTAAATCACAAATTAAAAGTCTAAACCAAACTTTGTACTAGAGTATTTAGATTGTGTTAAGTTCTGTAATTTTTTTTACTACAATTTCACATAAAATTGTTTATAAATTAAAATTTTCTTTGGTACAAGCAAATCTGTTACAAGCAAAAGTTTGGTACAAGCAAAAGATGTTATGCAATGAAATATTATTTCGGTTCATCATCATATTTGTTACTTAAAAATTACTTAAATGGATGTTCAATTAAAAACCATAAAAAATCTTATTTTGAAAGCTTGCGAGGAACCTGAAATTCACAATCATCCAGATATAATAAAAATGTGTACACGATTTGATATTTAAAAGATAAATCTATTTTAAATACAGGAAAAAGCCTCAAAAGACAAAATAAAATTGGTACATGCATAGAATTGTGATGGACTAATTTTATTTATAAAGAAGAATATAATTCGAGTACTAAAAATGGAATATATTGCTTCAATTTTCAATTTCTGAAAATATCAAATAGACCTTTCAATACTACATTTGCATTTTATTACTTTCTTGATAGTTACTAGAAAATAATTAGCTCATTTGATAAATTATATTACTGCAATTACTTTTTTAAACTATTATAGTTAATACAAGAAAAAATATATGTTACAATAATATCCTTCCAATTGGTTCATCTAAAAACTGAACACTGACCTAAAGTACATGAAAAAAGCGAAGAAAGAAATAAACTTTCATATGAGCGGCAAATATACAGTATCATTAATACAAAAGTTTAGATTTTAATTGCTTTCCACCATTTAAAAGAAAATTTAACATATGTAATTACTTTTGCTCAAACTATTCCATAAGTAACATGTTCCATAAAAAAAATTAAATAGCCATATTCGATTATTTAAAACTGAACATGAAAATCAATTCAAGTAATCAAAGCAATGTTTATGATAAGAATTAAATAACATAAAAAGTGCTCTTTATTTAGTTTGCAGTAAATTTAACACTAAGAATGAAATCGATAAAGTTTTAAAAAATTTTTAATCATATGGCGCGTTATTTATTCAAAGAAAGAATAAAGGCTTGAATATTTAATGTGAATCAAAGAATAGAAGTACAACTAGGAACCGGCATATTCGAATAAAATTTATCGCCATGAGAGAAAATGCAGTTTTACAGTGCGAAAAATTTTAAACACGTAATCATAACACATATCAAAAATTCCGAGTGAAAGAAAATAACTCACTTTATCAAATGTCCAAGAATCTAATGACACTGCACCTTTTAAACCGGCACTAAAATCAAATCTACATACAAGTATGTAAAACAAAATTAGATCGAAAATATATTTGTGGTTCATCTTGATACGATACAAACTAAATAATAGCAAATATCAGAGCAAAATAAATTCCCACAGCTACAACAAACAAATTATTTTAATATTGTGTGGGTCCACTCGGAGAGCGAATGCAATAGAATTTTCGTTTTCGTTAAAATTCTAGTTGCCAGATCGAAATTAAAAATAAACAAATTAATGTATATATTTGCTGAAAAACGTTTCAAATGCAGCAGCAAAAAAAAAAAAAAAAAAAAAAAAAAACTATGGAATTCTATAACAATCATTTCCAATATTAATAATTAAATTATAATTTTTTAAAATACTTTTTCAACAAATTATAAATTGGAACATGTTTCTTGATGCAATACTCCCTAATACCTAAAGTAATACACTTGTTAGTGCTCAATTCTTTCATCATCTATGCTTGTACATTGTATGTATGCTTTTATGCTATACGACAACAAAAGAATTTATTCTCAATAACATTTGAAAAATATAAATTTCTAAAGATTGATTAATTGTTAATTTACCTATATGATATGATCAAATGCGTCTCGAATCCTCATTGTTTAAAAGGCCCTAGAGACAAGAGTTGATTAGAGATAGAGATGCCTAATCCACGAATTTTTGAATAACAAATATTTTTACTATTGTTATTTTTAAATTTTGATTCCAAATAACTGCTTTTCAATCAATCTATTAATACAAAATTATTAATTATTATTATCAAAATTTATTAATTGTTATTAACATTTAATTAATTTATTTAAGTAAAGTAAGATTGACTTAATTTATATATTTAAGCCTAATTTTCAATTTTAATTCTATTCAAACCATTTATTTATTTAAGTTAAGTATTTTCTAAAAAAAAAAAATTGAAATAACAAAAATGTCATTTCTTTAAAGATTTCACTTTAGCTCTATACTCTGTCAATAGATGGCGCTTATACAGAACACCAATGGTGGGTCCACAGAGAGATTCCTTCTCTGTGGGTGGGTCATTTCACAGGCAATTAAAATTTATTCTTATACCAAGTCACTGAAAGTCAAGTAACCTATTAAGAATAACTCACACTTACAATCACTTTCTTGTGAATAATTCCGATTCAGTGATAGGCGGTTTCGAAAGATTACAGTGATATTGTAAATCGAATAACCGGTCCGTTCACTTTTAAACTTATTCAAAGATTTCATCCTTTTCCTTTATGGCCGCAATTACGGGGATGGGAGAATGTCATCCCTGAGGCTGAAAGTCTGTTTCTGACGTTTCCTGTCCTCCTGCAGGGGTCACCCCTTCTTTCGCCTGTGTTGACCCAGATTTCTTAACTTTCAACCATATGAAGTCATTTGTCGGGGAATTGTTTCTTTGTGGTTTGGGCTTGACGGAAATCCACGACTCATTTTTTTTCTTTTCCATTTACAATATATCAGCTTAGTGCAGACTTATTTTTTACATTAACATCGTATTTAAATGGAATTCGATTGGTTCCCCGATGACTTGCTATTACATTTATATGAGAAATATCGATTTTATTTTAATTTTTAATCACCATGAATAAAATGCATTTTATTTTTCAATATGCGAGATAAAAATATCAATGGTGATGAAACTTGAAAATTTAATCATTTCACTTGAATTTACAGCTAAAGCTTTTAATAATTCTACTTCACTTCTGCAGTCTTTGATTAAAAAAAAAAAAAAAAAACATTATCAGGTGTTTATCAGGAGATTCCATGCGATACTAATAAAAATTTTTAATGCATATTTTTTTCGATGTTATTTATTTTCCACGTAATGTATCACAAAAGATATACACTCTTTTTTTATTCACATATTTTGAAAATAAGTTAAAAATTTGATCGTGCAAAAACATTTTCATACAAAAAATGTACTTTTATATATGATTTCATTGATCATCGTAAAAGAAAAAAAAATCAACCTGTTTCTTCTATACCACTAGAAAGAAGCTGTAGATGCATGGAATAAGCTAAGCATAACCGATTTTAAATCCATTTAATTGATCTTTACGTTATTCATTTCGTAGGCTTCTTGTACTCTTAAAATTAAATTTTGAAAAATATAATTTTTATGTTCATAATGTCTTTTTTAATTCTAATTTTTTAAAGACTGATGACCTAATATATTTACGCACTACATTGAGAATTCACTGCCATTCATTGGCATTTCTATTGGATTACTTGGTTAAAAAGTAAAATACACAAAGGTTGGGTGAAACTTTTTCAAATTACAATCTTTAAAACCTTTTATGATTTTTTTGAAATTATAGATTTATTTTTAAATATGAAATTATTAATGCTATTTATTATATGTAATTATTATCTATATTAGCGAAATAAAAAAAAACTTAACACTAAAGATAATATATTAACTCCTAAAAACTTTTTAAAGTTTTGTGAGTCACATTTAGCTGTGCCCTACATGATACCAATTTATTAAAAATTTACTATTTCTATTATCTAAAAAAATTCTTTTCTTCTATACTTCTTGCCGAAGAAATTTTTTTTTAAAATATATCATTTATTTTAACATTTAAAAAGATACTTTTATTTTGCTAATAAATATTTTCTAATTAATGAAATTTTATGATTTTTTAATATACTGTATGTGCGTTTCTCTTTTTAAAACTTTCCCTGAACAAATAAAATAGAGTTCCAATAAAAATAATACGTAGACATTACACACTAGGATGTAAATGACTGACAGTCGAAAGGTGAGTTACAACCTTTATTCATCGGTTCATATTTCTTTATTTTCAGAAATTTCATTATCAATTTCAGGTATTATCGGCATTTTCTTGAAATAACTTTATAGTAAACTAGCCGCCTTTGGCGACCAGCCGGTTCGCCAATCTTAATGCTCGTTAAAATTTTAATAATTAAATATTTTATGTTATTCCTACTTTAATATCTTCATCAAAATATTTTTAAATTTCAAATTTTTATAGTCATATAATTCGCTCAATATTATTGTAGCGAATTGAGATGCGCGAGGATAGAACCTGGGCCTTATGGTTCGCAGTCCAGTAGCATAACCATTATACCAAAGCAATTGCTCGGGTAACAGGGCTGTTAACTGTCTTATATGCTATTCACCACAGACTTTCAGAGCAACAGTATTTTCAGAGCCTTTTGTGTATCTAATATCAGTAGAAAATTGGGATATGAAATCCAAATGGCGTAATTGACGAGGACTACATTTTTCAGTATTTTGATGGAAGGCATATGTTAAAGGTTTCTGGTCAGTGTAAATGACAAAAGTTCTACCTTCAAGCATATGTCGGAATTTTTTGACAGAGGAATAAATAGCAAATAGTTCACGGTCGTAAGTAGACCAGTTCTTTTCAGATTTACTCAATTTTGAAGAATAAAATGCTATTGGTTCCCATTGATTATTCGATAGTTGCATTAAGGAACCGCCAACAGCTGCATTTGAAGCATCTACCCACAAGCTTAATTGAGCATCAGGTATGGGATGCCTCAAAAGCATTGCTTTAGCGATTGCTTCTTTAGAAGCATTGAAGGAAATTGTTGCTGCATCGTTCCATTGTAATTGCTCAGTCGAATTGGGAGCTTTGGAACGAGGGTGCTTCTCAATTCGTTACATTATAAAAGCTTTCAGTCATAACGTAACATGTATCTCTCTAATTTTCTGTTAGCTCCCGTAGAATTTATGCTTTAAATTAAAGTGGAGACGATATATATATATATATATATATATATATATATATATATATATTACTGATACAAAGAATTTTTTTATAATATGATTACTGAAAACAGAGTCGCTGAGCATTTAAACCTTATGGGCACACTAAAAAATATTTTTCTTAATTTATGTAATATCTCGGGAATTTGTCAACAAAATTTTCTCAGATTCATCATGAGCAGATCGATTAATTAACAATGTTTAATGTTAAATGCATCAAACACTAAGAAAATGGGAATGGAGCATTTGCGCTTCATAAATTATTCCCTACCCCTGTTGCATTGTAGGTTTACTGGGATTCGGACCTTTGGCAAGAAAACTTGGCGCGCATCTAGAGGGGTGACGTTTAGTTTTGAAGGTTTAATTTTGCATAGCTGCATTTCCGGGCGGGCTAATTGGTGATAATGGAATACTGATAATTTTTGTAAAAATTTTATTTGATTTTGAATTTATAAGATCTTGTACATACATTTATCTTATTCATATATCTTGTAAGAAATGATAATTAATTCTATTATTAATAGAAAAGTAAGACTGTTTTTATCAGAAAAATAAATAGCGGAATTAAATGCATTTAAAAAGAAGTAAGATATAAGAGAATTTATAGCTGTTTTATTTACTAATATTTAAACAATCTCATATTTCTGAATGAATTTTTTTGAAAATCGCTATTATCTATACTCATAAAAGGGGGAAAAAATGTATGTCTATGTATATATATTACAATAGTTCACTTAGCAATATCTTTATTAAGAAACTAGCCGCCTTTGGTGACCAGCAGTTTGCCAGTATAAAAGATCTCTAAAATTTTCAAATTTATTTTATGTAACTTGATCTCTTAATAGCTTTTTCTGCAAAATATTTAGCTATCAAAGTTTCAGATATTGATAGTTATATAATTCAGTCATACTATTATGTAGGCCTTAAACAGTTCTGTTCATTGTATTACTTAATAATTTCTGTCAGAGTTCATAAAATTTGCACATTATATAAATGTTAAACTGCAATTAATATAAAAACATTTTTTACTGAAACCAAGCACATCTTTTTTTGAATGTGAAAATTGAATGTAGAGTCGCTCAGCAGAAAAATGCAGAAATTTTTTTGTAATTTATACAATATCTTAAAGAATTACTCAACAAAAATTTCTCTAATTCATCGTAAAATTCAATTTTTATTTTTACTCTCAAAACATTTAAATGATGCAAATGAAAACATTTTATTTGAATTCAGTCAATAAATGTTCTTATGAAAAAATTATGAAGTTTAAATTTTACACAGTCCTTTTGTCCTAAGAAGTCATATACTGCGAAATACTCTTGACACTTCAACTCTTAACTCAAATTCAATAAATATATTTTCTATCTTCTGCAATCAAATCTGTCAGTTTTTACATATCAATATTAGAACAATCAATATTTTCATAATCATAAGCCAATCACTGTTGAGAAATCCTGGTAAAAGATTGGCGTATCTTCTTTGAACCGGACTATGAAGTGTTCTAAAATCGCCAATTTTTATAGAAGAGTGATATTCAAATTTCCTAAATTATTTAGTTTTAATGAATGATTTAGTTGATTGAAGTTCAAAGATTTTTATTTAACGCTTAGCGCTCCGAAAAGTAATTAGATGCATAAATATTTGCCGAATAAGAGAACTTGTTCATTGCTCCGAAAAATTAATATATATGAATTTTCCCAGAAAATGAATCTACATATTTTTACCACTCTTAAGTATTTTTACCAGTTAAAATTTCATAAAATAATTAAATAAAATGCCAAAATGATGCACTGCCTTGAATGGTTCTTGAGAGGAGAGATCGAAGTGCTAAGTGTTAAAATATTGATGTCTCAAAAAAATTTGTTAAATAAGATTCAAAGGTTAATGTAAAAGGGTAAACATGTAAAAGGATTACAAAGGGTAATGTAAAGGACCTATGTAAAAATTTAAAATTCTTAATTCATTGGAGCATTTATTGACTCAAGTAACATAAAATGTAATTGTTTAGTTCATTTAGACCATTTTGTTAGTAGATGCGTGCCCCTGATTAAAATTAACTGATGGGTGCTGATTACAGTGATTATCCAATAGATATATTAAACCATGTTTGCCTTAAATTTAATTGTTTGATTTAATTAATACTATAAATATTGTAAAAGGTCATAGAAATCTTTTCCTCCATTTACTTTTTAGAAAATATATTTCAAATGTTTTCGCTTCACACAGACACTTGCTGAAATTTACACTTTTATATATTTAATTTACAATAATATTTGATTTATTTTTTTAATTTGAACTTCTGTCAATGTGATGGCAACAGGTTGACCAAAGCTAATTTGTTTCCCATTGACGTGCTCTTGCAGATTAAATTTTAATTTTATTTTGTGCGAAATACATTGTTGAAAAATATAGTTAAAATATTTCTTTAAAAGCTTGTTAAACATCGGAAATTAATTTGTAGATTAAAGCATTGATATCATTAAAAAGAAATTTTTTTGAGTTTTATCTTAATGCAAAAATCAATTTTGTGCTGTAATTTTTCGGAAGTTATAGAGCTGTAATTTTTAGAAAGTGTATCCATTTTTAAATCCTGTTACTCCTTAATGCAATAAATTATTATATGTATAAGGATCAATGTTAGAGAAATTAATTAATATTAGATAAGAATGTTATCTGTAATGCGCATAAACAATGCTGAATGAGAAAGTTTTTATATTAGTTGAAATTTAAACACTTTCGTTTTTCAAATTCCCATTATTGTTGAGATTACTGAAAATTAAAAGAGATGCATTGCATAAAAAGCGGAATAGTATAAGGTTTTTAGTACAGTAGTAAATGTTACATGTCCAATAGAATTTGAAGTTACATATGCTCTTGTGAGTAAGCGATCAAGAACAAGCTAAGTAAATTTAGCAACCATAAATCTGAATTATAAAATTAAGTTGGTTACTACTTTCATAAAAACTTCTAAAAAATGCTTTTAAATGTGTATTAGCATTTGTGAAACAATATATTTTACAACTATTTTTTCTTCAATTCATGGTTATATAGGAGTGTTTGGCCCTCGATAGCTCAGTTTTTAGAAAATTCAATCACATATAAAAGAAACACAAACTCTTGGACTGTATCTCCATTCCTTTATTCTCGACACTCCCTAAACACCCTCTCTGTGGAATTCACACAAACACTCAAAAGGTTATATGATTTCACCACTTGGTGGCGCTACAAAATTAGTAGGCGGAGCGTTCTGCTGACTTACTGGCGCCAGCATTCCGCCCCCCTTGAAATATCATTTCAAAATCTCAACATTACAGAAATAAAAATTTAACACATTATTTGATTAGACAATGCAAAAATTCTACAATTATCTTGCACAAGATACAAAATATATTACACTTTTAAAATAAATTTGAATATTATATACAAAACATTTCTGAAAAGAAAATATATGCGATAATTCAATATGTACTATGAACAACTTAAATATACATTATATATCCTTTTAAATAATAAATACAATAATTACACTAGATATATATTGATTTTATTCACATGGTAATAAACAAATCTTTGAAATTGCTCTTTTCGTGACTCCTTGTGGAGTTTTTATAAGTACCAGTCTGACTTTGCCGTCTGATCCATAAATTAAATCTTGTATTCTTCCCATTGTTCACTGGCAAGGGGGAAGATTATCATCTTTTAAAAGAACCATAGAATCCTTTGAAATGTTTTGTTTCTCAAACTGCCATTTGTGTCTGGCTTGCAAATTATTTAAGTAATCTAATTTCCATTTTTTCCAAATTATTTGGACAGTTTTGCTCAATCTGTGCCATTGAGATAAAAGGTTATCTTTTCTCTCTGAATAATCTGGATCAGGAATACTATTTATGGGACGGCCGATTAGAAAATGGCCTGGGGTCAAAATTTCAAAATTGTTTGGATCTGATGACAAAGGTGTCAGTGTGCGACTGTTTAGAATACCTTCAATTTGAATAACAATAGTCAAAAACTGTTCCATTGTTAAACGCGCATTACCAACAACTCTCTTTAAATGGTGTTTGAAAGATTTAACACCCGCCTCCCATAAGCCACCGAAGTTAGGTGACCTAGGTGGAATAAATGTCCATGTCACTTGTTCAGTTGTTAAGTAATTAGCTAGTGGCACTGGGGGTCTACCAATCATATTTTGCAAACGTTTCAAATCTGAATGGGCCCCTTTGAAATTGGTTGCATTATCAGAACAGATAGAGGAACTAACACCTCTTCTGCTAAAAAAGCGCTTTAAAGTGGCAATCATTGCCTCTGCAGTTAAGTCAATGACTATTTCCAAGTGGATTGCCTTAGTAGCAAAACAAATGAAAACAGCCACATAACATTTTTGATAATTGCCTTTCCTCTGACCCTTGTATTTAATATAGAAAGGTCCACAAAAGTCTATACCAACATGAGTAAAAGGATAACTAGGTTTAACTCTATTGGTTGGGAGATTTCCCATAAGTTGGGTTACAGTTCTAGGTTTATTTTTAGCACAAATGACACAATCATGAATAATTTTTCTGGCTGTATTTCTGCCAGATAATGGCCAATATTCCCGTCTTACCAAATACAACAATGTTTGTGCACCAACATGTAAATATTTAAGATGAAAATATTGCATAACTAACAAAGTGAATTTGTGATTCTTTGGAAGTAATATGGGAAACTTTTTATCATATGACAACTCAGAATTACTTAATCTTCCTCCAACACGTAAGACACCGTTTGGGTCTAGAAATGGGTTCAAGCAACTTACCCGACTCTTGTTAACATTTTCACCTTTTTCGAGAGCTTTTATTTCACAATTAAAGGCAGCTTCCTGAACAAGTTTGACTAAAGTTAACTTGGCCAACTGCAGTTCCTTGGTGGTTAAAGGACCTGACATTTTGCTCGAGTTTCTCAAATTATTAATAAATCTGAAAATAAAGGCTAAGATTTTAATTATTTTATAAAACTTATTTGACACACTAAGTATTTTATCTAAAAATGATGAGTCCACAGCTGAAATCAAACAGCAATTAGTCAAATTTTTGAGTTCTGCTAAATAAAGTTTCTCAGAAGAAACGTCCCTGTCCTGCACAGAACTGTCCAATGGATCGTGGATGTCGTTGCAATCACCAGGAAGGTTCACAACCAATTCTTGGAGAAATGTTGGACCAAACCACCATAAGTCACTTTGTTGCATTCTCGTTGGATCAAGTCCCCTTGAAATGACGTCAGCGGGATTTTGTTCGGAAGGAACATGATGTCACTGATTCATTTTTGTGGATTCTTGAATAATAGCCACTCTGTTTGTAACAAATATTTTTAAGTCTCGTGACTCTTTTCTCATCCAAGCACGATTGTAGAATCCGAATAATATAATACTGACGTAATATCCATTTTTAATGCACTTTTTACCTTCTGCATCAATTTGGTGAGCAGAACGGCACTGCATAACTCTAAACGAGGTATAGTTACCTGTTTGATTGGTGAAACACGAGATTTACTCGCGATTAGCTTCACTTTCACTTCACCCGCTGAATTGACTGTTCTGGCGTAGATTGCAGCACCATATGCCTTTTCAGACGAGTCACAGAATCCATGAAGCTCATTCACTTCCGCGTTTGGAATAACAATACATCTTTCTATGTTAATGTCGTTTAAGTTTCTTAAAGATGTTACAAACTCTTGCCATTCACTAGCTTCTTTCGCGGGAATCATTTCACACCAATCAATCTTGAGTAACCACAATTGTTGCATGAATATTTTTACCTTCGTGATCACTGGCCCAAGTAACCCAAGTGGATCAAAAAGTCTGGCGATAATGGATAAGACCGACCTTTTGGTAGGATAGGCATTATACTGTAAATCTACTTTAAAGGTAAAGCAGTCAGTTTTAGTCTTCCAGGCAATCCCCAAAGTCTTAATTTCATCCGTAGATGAGAACTCATACTCTTTCTCCGTAGCAGGAATAAGCTCGGAAGTATTTCCACACCACTTGTGTAATGACATCTGGGCAGTTTTTAGAATGCCAACAAGTTGATGTTGCAAAGTTTTTGTCTCTCCCAATGTACTCGCTCCACTTAAAACGTCGTCCATATAAAAGTCATGACACAAGACTGATGCAGCACGTGGAAAGTTTTTTCCCTCGTCAATGGAAATTTGCTTAAGTGTTCTCATGGCTAGATATGGAGCACTAACCGTTCCATAGGTAACCGTATTTAGCTGATACGTTTTAACGGGCTCATTAGCTCCCTCTTTCCATAAAGTTCTTTGGAGATTTCTTTCATCTATATTGATCATGCGATACATCTGACGAATATCTGCAGTAAATGCAAATATATGCTTTCTGAATCTAATTAGCAATGTAAATAGATCGTTTTGAATCACTCCGCCGTTATACTGAATTGAGTTGAGCGATTTTCCACTACTAGTCAAGGTGGACGCATTAAACACGGTACGTAGTTTAGTTGTCGTTTTTTGAGGCCTATAGATGCCATGATGAGGCATATAATATGTCACTTCAGGCTCAACACTTTCATCTTGTATCTCGCTCATGTGGCCTAACTCCTCATACTCCTTCAGAAAATCAGAATACAGTTTCAGATATTTTTGGTCTCTAGACAGGCGAGTCCACAGCGATTCGAGTCGTTTTAGAGCAATATCCCTTGAATTCCCTAGACATGACCAATGCTCTTTAAATGGCATCGCCACAGTATATTTTCCTGTCTCATCTCTTCTATGTGTTCGCGCATAATGCTCCTCACAAATAGCATTCTCTTTACTTTTAGGTAATTCATTACCTATTTCCTCAATCTCCCAAAATTTTCTCAAGTTTGAATTTAATTCTTCTGATCCACATATTAAACCGCAATAGTTAGAATTTAATTTAACTGAACTCGAAACGCTACCTCCTACAATATACCCAAATACAGAGTCCTGTAACGTCAAATTCTCATTTTTAGCATTTAATTTTCCCGGCTTTATTATTTCATAAAAGTATTCAGCGCCAATTAAAATATCTATTTTGCCCGGAATATTAAAATTAGGGTCCGCAAGGTCAATTGATTCTGGAAAATGTACACGCATATCTATCATCTTATTCGGTATTAAATCTGTTATTTTTGATATCACTAACATCGAAATATTTCTTTCGAAACTTTTATTTTTATTAGCCACAGTTGCTGTAACTCTGCGATTAACTACCAGCGAGGCATTATTAATACAAGAAATAGATTTATTTATTTTTTCACTTTGGAGTTCTAGCCTCTGCATGCAATCCTGACTCATGAGACAGCACTGTGAGCCGTTATCCAAAAGGCACCTTACTTCCTGCCATTGCGAACATCTGTCTTTTATTAAACATCTTACAGTAGACAGTAGTACATTTTGATTTACAATTAGATTTGTAGCGACGAAAGACGGACTCCACTCACTGGGGGAAACCGAACCTTGTTCCGAATTTTTCCCCTCCAATTGCGAATTATTTATGACTTCAGCGGTTTTTATATTCGAAGACGAAACATTTTTTGCTTCTTTCGAAAAGTGTATTAACTTATTGTGAGCTTTGCCACAGAAACAATTTCTAAACGAACACTTTTTAATGCTGCAATTAGGCGATAAACATTTGAAGCAGGCGTTTTTATTTTTCACTACCTCTACGCGTTCAAGAACCGAAAGTCTCTTAAATTGAGGACATGCATACAAAGGATGATTCTCGCTCTTTAGACATAAATCGCAATTTTTATTTTTAATCTCATTGAAAAATACCTTTGATGCTGGTTTAAATTTATTACTATAATTTTGCCCTCTTCTCGTCTCATTAATGGTTTTACCTTTGGAAGTAAAATACAGATCACATTCTTTTCCTAACTCGAGAGGTGTAAACCACTTTTGATTTTGTCTAATATTAATATGAGTTGCTGTTTCTTTATCCAGCGTTTGGAATAATTTATCCGAAACTATCAATTGTTTTAGGGTCTCAAAATCTGTAACACCCCTTAGTTTTAAATAATATTCAAAACTCGTCATTAAGCGTGACGCGAATTGCACATGAGTTTCGTTTTCTCTAGAAGCATATCTAAAATTCTCTAAAACCGCTTGCGCTGTTGGCTCGAATTCTCTAAGTACAATTGATTTAATTTCTTCATAATTATTTAAGTCTTTCTCAGCAATATAAGTTAGGATATTAGAAGCTCTTTCTCCTAATAAATTTAATAAAATCTCTGCTTTAAATTTCTCAGGAACCTTTTTAGTACTAAGTGCTCTCTCTAACGAAGTAAAAAAGAAACCCCAATCCTGAGCTTTGCTCGGTGGTTTGATACACAATATTCTCACAGACTTTAATAAGCTATCCAGAGACTCTTCTGGTTCGGTTTTACACTCTACATTAACGGAAGTCTGACTACTATTTTCATTAGCCCTTAATTGCGCTAATTGTAATTCTATTTTAGTTCTCTCTAATCTAATACGTTCTAGTTCTATTTCACTCTCCTGATCGGATTTTTGGTTTCTATTCCCTGTTACTCGATCCACAGCATCTTTAACAACTTCGTTGTCATTTTTGAACACATCACTCTCCTCAATTAAACTCTTTATTTCACTCTTTTTCATGCCTTCCGCAACAACCAAACCTATCTCCTCGGCAACGAGTTTTAATTCATCTTTCTTTAATTTTGCTAAACCCGCCATTTTAAATATATAATTCAAAATAATTCAAGAGAATAATATTATCACAATTTTATTCTAAACTCATTAAAACAAAATTAACTTCGTCTCGGGAAATTAATTAATTCATCAAAACAAAATTAACTTCATCTCGGGAAATTAATTAGTTAATAACTCAAAGGATAATACTGCCCATACCTCTTTGCTGGGACTGCTGTCACTCGAGACCAGTTATCCACAAGAGAATTCTCATTCTTGGTATTTTCGCACCAAGTTCGTCATTATCGACGATATCTCCACTAATAAATCACACATTTCAAATAATGAATCACTAGACAATAGATGCATAGTTGTCTCCGGCTCGACGGACCATGTTTGGCCCTCGATAGCTCAGTTTTTAGAAAATTCAATCACATATAAAAGAAACACAAACTCTTGGATTGTATCTCCATTCCTTTATTCTCGACACTCCCTAAACACCCTCTCTGTGGAATTCACACAAACACTCAAAAGGTTATATGATTTCACCACTTGGTGGCGCTACAAAATTAGTAGGCGGAGCGTTCTGTTGACTTACTGGCGCCAACAAGGAGTAATCATAATTTCTATTTTGAAAAAAGTTACGTTCCTACCAAGTTATTTAATTGAATCTCTCAAACTTTTTTTAAAATTTTAGTTACATACAAATGGACAAAAATTGTGGATAAGCTTTCAGAAATGATGAACAGTTTTGACTATGCTGAATGTCAGAGACAGAAATTTTTGCAGTTAGTTTATTCTTTCTTTCTTTCTTTATTTATTTTTGTTAAATGTTAATGACCATATAATGCATATTGTGAAATATTGAAAACGAATTATTTAGAAATTATATTCACTTTTTTAAAATTTCTAATGTCTTTTTATTATTTTCATATTATTTTTTTATGTAGCCGTTTAGATGTTGCATTTAAATGTCGTTTCCGGTACATTGGATTATGTATAGTTAAATCTGACAGTAAATAAGCTAGAAAATGAAGTAATATATTTCAGATGTGAAGGAATTTCAGTAATTATCAACATTTTCTTATTGAAAATATGTTTTTTTTTCTCCTGAGAATTAACCAGCAGCTGTTTTTAAGATTATTAACATGATTCTTATCATTTATTTTAACCAGCCAAAAAGCTTATTATTTTGCAAAAAAAAAAAAAAAAAAAAAAAAAAAAAAAAAAAACTTATTTGAACAGCTTTAACGTAAAAAATACATTAGCTCATTTCAAGTATCAGCTTGTGGAATATATATACATAAAGGCATACATACATATAGAAAGAACTAAACATTATTGATATCCATTTAAATTTGAATTTAAAGCCCTTTCTATGTATTTTTTTTTCATTTTGTTAAATAAAGTTAAACCGTAAGAGATATAAAGATTAAATCCTCATAAAACTAAAAATTATAATTCATTTTATTAGATTAAATTTGTATTATGCACATCAGAATTATAATTTTTATAAATGTCTTCCATGTGGGAAAATTATAAACGTATTCCTTTTAATAAATACATTTTTAAAGCAAACTTCTCACACTTTATATTTATTATTTTCAACACTCGTCTGAAACGTGGTAAGGGTCATCGGCATTTTTCTCAAGGAAGTTTCGTTTCGTTATCAGAGACAAGGAATGAGTTGATTATCATTTGGCGTACATTGTAAAATAGCCAAATCATACATGCAAAGACAAAGTTTATAATGTGGTAGCCTTTCTTGACACTTGAGAGGAAATGGGGAAATTTATTGAGCGCAAATACCATACAACCAAGAAAATAGACAGAATCGTTTAAAACTATCGGTCGAAAACAGGTTAAAAAAAAAAAAAACTACTTAAAAATCTATGTACTTAGAAACTATAAGCATATACAAAAATATATAACTAACATAAATATAATTTAAATACAAAAGCATACAACTAACCTAAAAATAATTCAAACTAAGTCCACATCCGTTGAAAATAGTTGTCAACAATCAGAACACAATGCGCATGCGTGAATTTTCAACGCCAGTTATGGTAACGCAAATGAGAGAATTTTTCTACACCAGTTGGGGTAACGCTATGCAGATTAGAAATTTTTAATTTCTTTTATCCTGTTTTATTTTAATTCAAAAGTACTTCAGAATGAATCTGAAAGATAGACTAATTAACAATGTTTAATTTTAAATGCATCAAACATTAAGAAAATAAACAGAATCGTTTGAAATAATAGGTCGAAAAATGTTAAGCATAACCTCTTTAGCGTGGGAAAAAAAACTGAAGCCTTACTCATTTGGCGGTGGGGAAATGAAGATGTTTTTGGCTGGAAAGTTAGTTTTTAATTAATAATTAAAATTCTAATTAAAAATTCAAAAAAAAGGGACTCCAGGTGCACATTCCCGACCTCCAAGGTATACATGTACCAAATTTGGTAGCTGTAGGTCAAACGGTCTCGCCTGTAGAGCGCCAATACACACACACGCACACGCACACACATATTGAGCTTTATTATAAGTATAGATTTAATAGTTATTATATTTTCGAATCTACGAAACCAATGATTTCATTTCTCTTTAATGTAGCTCTTACGCAATTTTTAGTTAAAAAAACATAAGAAATTTATGTTAAAGCAGCAATCAATTTATTTCCATTACAATTTAAAATATTTTAAAGAAAAAATAATTTATTGAGAAAAAGAAAAAGAATTAGTTTCAAGAAATAATTTTAATGCGAACATTTTAATTTTTTCCGCTAAGGAGAAATCCACGTTACACTGAAAATGGAATTATTATTACAATAAAATAAACAAAACTTTTGTCTTTACCACACTACCAGCAATATTACTGATGATGTATAAAAATCATTGATGTACACCCTATGCTAAAATTTAGATTTTCTGTAATACATTTAAAAAAAATATCTACATTTGGATGAAGTTCTATGCATCTCTCAATATGTTTTTAAAAATATGTGAAGGGAAATTTATCAGAGTCAAGTTATTTAAAATATCATGTTTATTTTTAAAAGGACTTAAAATTAAATCGTATATATCTGTTTTAAATAGCTGAGCAGTCTTTGGCAGCAGTTACCATTTGAATAATAAAATAATCGATTCTCACTTTGTAAAAATTGTTTAATTTGAAGCGGATATCTATTTGAGTATATATTCCAGTATGAACATTTACTTTTATTAATGATTGAAATAATGCTTCATATTCCGAAATATTTTTTGATAATATTATGCAAACTTAATTTTTATGTGCATTTATGCGTTAAAGGTTTATTGAATTTATGCTTTTTTAGCTCTTAATATCTAGTTTGACACAATGTAAAATAATTTTCCAGCCATGAAGAAAATTAATTCATAATATAAACAAGCAATGGAATCAAAGGTGCTGTTAATATGACGTCTCCTTATAGCACATCTCTTAATCATTTTAAATATGAAACTATACATTTTAAATATTGTTTACATCTTCATTCTCAACTTTATATTATTTAACTTGCCTTCTGAAAATGAGAGTTTTTAATAGTTTCCTCTTTTTTCAAAGAAGCATTAATATATCTTCGTATTATTAAAGACATATAATTAAGTCCAGAATATTGTGTGGATATTCAATGTATAAATATCTGATCAATCATATAAAATATGTGCCAATCAACAAAATCTAAATGAAAGAATATTTTATTTTGAGTGAAAACAGACATGGATAAATATGCCTTTATTTGCATGTTTATCCATTTTTTGCAATTTACTTTAAATTCAACAAAAGATAAAATGTTTATAAATAAGTAAATATAAATGATTAAATGTTTAATTTTTAAAAACATTTCTAATTATTTTTTGAAAACTGAGAGGTGAAATATTGTTTAGATTTACTGCTTTAAAATATATTAATATTAAAATCTTTGCATGCATAACAAATGAAAATTCTGTTTAAAATCTTTGATTTATTCTTAGGTATAAATGAATAAGAATAGCAATTAAAAATACTTTTGACAGTTAATGCTTTTTATTTAACAAAATAATGAATATAGAACTAAAAAAACTTCTGATGAAATATTTACTGTGAAATATTATTCAACAGCAAAACATTTTTCTATAAAAGATAACCTTTGTTATATTGTCATTAAGTTAATATCGGAATAAAAGAATACATTTGACATTAAAAGAACATGATGATCCATTTTTTGGCAATTTAAATGCTACAAAGGATAAAAGGTTTTAGAAGTAAATACAAATTATTAAATATTTTATTTTCTAAAACTTATTTCTCAATTAGTTTTATTTTTGAAAATAAAAAAGAGCTGAAAAACATAAAAATCCATTTATGTATGTAATAATTAACTCGAAAGATATTTTCATCAAATATGGTATGTTAATGAAAATATAAAAATTTAAACTGATTTTTGTTCTTTTTATTTTAAAATTATATTGAAAATTTCCCATCGTCATTTTAGATAGCATTCTTAAAGAAAATATATGCTAAAGATTCAATATTTAATTTTTGTAGATGATCTGCTTTATTAGTATTCTATTAACGAATTTTATTAACGAATATACAGTGGGTAAAAAAAGTTTCCGTACACAGCTATGACTGTTAATAAAAGTTTAATTTTTGGCACAAAATATTTTGTTATGAAAATGAAAATTTTAAAATTGATTTAACACAATTTCATTTATTATTTATGAATATTATAAAGGAAAAACTATGAAGAAAATTAAATACTTAAATTGAAAGAATAAAAAAATGCCATTAATAAGGAACAAAAAAGTTTCCGCACGGTATTTACATAGTACATTTTTATTACATTACATTACATTTTTATATAGAAAAATTGTTAGAAGGATAAAATGACAGTTCTATTCAGTAACTATTAGAAGAAAATATTCTCATTTACATTCCTTCAAAACTTTGAATTGTTATAAACAGTGTCAACATCCTTTGATCGAAGGATTGAGTAGCATTTTCTATTAACAGTGTAGATAATAAATATAT
>JAPMOR010016510.1:1068352-1091664 GCA_026543865.1 Argiope aurantia | reverse complement strand
CTATTTACAGTGGAGATAATAATATATATATATATATATATATATATATTATTATCTCTTTTAAGATTTTTTGAAATAATACTTAGAGAAATTTTAAAATAGTTCTTAAAAATATTATCTAGTTGAAACTCTACAAAACAGATCATTAAAAACATTTACACCTTTTCTTCTAAAAAGTCTTGTTCTTAAAAAGTTATGATATAAATTATAAAAAAATAGACATTGTGCTTCAAAATAATATAACAAAACAAAAATATATCACAAAATACACTGATATCCTAAATTCAGTTTATTCACATATTTTCTGATATAGAAAGTAAAATCAAGTTTATATTTTTTGACGGTGATGATAAAAATTATAATGCTAAATAATAACACGAAATTATATTTTTCTAGGAAGGACAAAAATATATATTAAGTAGTACTAAAATGATAAATGGCAATAAAACAAACAGACGACAAAAGTAATGGAAATAAAATTTTTACAAAAACAGAAACAAATATTGAAAGCCATAAAAAATTTAAAATATCATTTTTCTTGCTTTTAATCTGGAGAATTTGTCGATACGTTTTTCATAATCTAATTCCAGTACTACCTCCTTTTCAATAAATAATGGTGAAAGCTCATTTAAATGCGATTGACTCATTGTATTTCGTAAATAGTTCTTGACGCATTTTAAAACCGAAAATGATCTCTCTTCGCTTGCATTGCAAATTGGCACGGTGAGGAAAATTCTTAAAATTGTTTCCACGTTAGGAAATGTTGATTGTAGGCCATCCACAATTAATTTATACATATCAGTTGGGTTTGAAACTTTTTTTTTCATATTTAATAAAATGCTATACTTCATCTTTGAAATAATGTATTTCAATACCATCACTATATTTTGTCATTAAGTTCGTTATGCAAATGTCAAAAGCTTTTTCTTCTAAGTTGCCGTCAAAAAAGATTTGATATCATTTAAAATACTGTTATACATATATAAAACACTTCTGAATAATATAGCTTAGCAGCCAATAAATGCATCTAAATTATTCTCCATATTAATTATTTTTTTTAAGAATTAGACAATATAGCAATTATAAAACAAAATGACAACAAAATACAGTTAAACAAAAATATAGTTAAAATGGTGAAAAATTTGGTGTTTGAAATTATATTTTAAAACGTAGTGACTGGTAAATCGAAATATACGTATGTATGATCCTTTCAGAGGGGCGTCCAAGAATAACAGCATAATTCGAAATTTTTAGCGAAATATTTGTTAGAATATGTCATTCAAGCTCTTTTTAAGTGGTTTAAAAAATTGATTTAGCAAATATTTCCTAAAGAAGTTTAACAAAATCTCATTCAAAAATTTTGAAGCGATTTAAAAAAAAAGAACTGTTAAAAGAGTTTTATTGATAAGTTATATCAATGACTCTCCGACCAGCCCGAATGCACACGGATAAAAATACTGAACGAGCGGACCGCCGCAACAACAATACTGACCGGAACTGTGGTTGATTCCTAAAGGCCATCACTGGCCACGGTACAACCCCTCCTTTAGGAAGTGACTCCCGTCATCGATGGGAGGAGGATGGTATCCCCACCTTTTCGTGTACCCTCCAAGGTGGCGAGATCCAACCACCATGCCAACCACCATTACGCCTTCGAGATGCCTCCCGGGGGAATGAGTTTTATTGATAATCATTACGATGCCTTTCAGATGAAAAAGCCATCCGTAATGTACAATATGCAATTTACTTTTAATACTAAAAGAGGAGATTTATATTCTGTGATCTGCGAGTCCGTTGAATATTACAGGTGAAACTATTTGACTTAATTTTATCAAATTTGACTCAAATATGTTTTATATGAGGAAAACTTGTTACACCATCTTAAAATTCAAAAAATCGTCTTTTCAATGACATACATAATTGCGTAATTTTGTTGTGAAAGGATTTTTTTGATTTTGTTTTGATGTGATTTGAAATTGTAGTTTCCAATGTTAAAATTTAAATTTTACCAGTTTCATTATGAAATTAATTTGCGAAATAATTGTGATTTTAAATTTGTGTATACAATTCGAAATTTTAAATATTTACGCAAATACTATAATTTATATTAGCTTACAATATCAATGATTTATTTTATTAACTAGTGAAAAAAATTTATGTCGTTTTATTTTGCCAACTGTCTGTGTTTGTTTTTCCCGTATTTTCTAAATATCAGTATAAAATAATTCAAACTATTATTACTAAACTGCATTTCATGAACGATTTACCAATAAAAATCCATATTCAGTTCTTTAAAAAAATTTGTAAAATTCATTAAAGTGTATTATTATATAAACAGAAATGCATCAATTTAACCTCAGAAATTTAAATTTAAATAAAGATCTATTTGTTCTATATAAAAATTTAGAAAATCGTTTTAATAAAACACAAAAGTTAAAGCATATTTTTAAAAATAATAAATGTCAATTTCTTTCGTCAAATTAGAATCATCAGTTGTAATATAAAATTTAAACTAATTATTTTGAATTCTTTTTGTTTTAAAATTGATTTGAAGATTTAATTTGGGCAAAATTTTATATGAACCTTTGATTACGCTATTATTAAATAAAATATACTTCAAAACATACTTCGGATTTTTTTTTTATCGAAGTAAATTCAAGAAAATAACTCGGTGATTGATACCACTATAGTTGAAAATATAAAGGAAAGGGAAACAGAATACTTGTTAATATATTTGCTTTTATGCTAAATAAAAAAGAAATTAAAAACTAAGCTTAAATTAATTTTTTAATTCACGAATATTACTTTAAAATTAAATGAAACGAATGAAATTAAAATTTTTTGCATTTTTTTTTTTTTTTTAGAAAAATAAAACTTAGAATTCGGGGCTAAATTTATACATGAAAATATTTCGTGTTTTTTCAAGCATAATTTTGCTTTGAAATTCAATGGCATTATGTCGAGATGTTTGATTTATTATTCATTGCTAAACACTGTGTAGCAATTAAGTGATTAGCGGCTGCGTGAACTTCTCAAACTGCACCAGGATGTAAACAGAGCTTTTAATTTAAGCAAATAATTCGTTTCCAAGCGCAGACTTATGTTATGGCTCAAAATACTATCAAGGTTTGTTTCGTCTATCTTAGGTTATACGAATTTATAACAAAATATATCCCTTTTACATCTTTCATCATAGCAAAATTCTTATTGCATATAATTTCTACACTTGGTCACTTTTATTATATGGAAATTTATTTCAGTTCTTCTGGATTCAGTTTTGTTTATAGCAATTCTAAACAACCTATTAGCTATTTCAAAACATCTAATCGCGAATTTGCTGATTGACAACAGTTTTCGGCGATAAGAAATATGACCTTCTGAGCTTATTTACACTAAGCCAAGTTAATCTTGTTTTATTAACTACTAGCCGCCTTTGGCGACCAGCCGGTTCGCCAGTATTACCGCTCGCTACAATTTTCAATTAAATATTTTAAGTAATTGGTCTCTTAAATGATTCTCAAACAAAACATTTTTAATCTTCAAATTTTGATAGTCATACCAAGCTTATACTGTTTAGATCATTTCGTTCAATTCAGTATATATATTTTGCTAATTTGTTGCCATTTCCGGTAAAACTTCAACTTTAATTTAAAATGTAAATGACGAAATTGCAATTAATATTAAGATATTTTTTAATAAAACCAAGCGCTTTATTTTATTTATCATCTTTATTGTTATTTATTAATTATTATTATTATTGAATATGAGTATTGCAAACAGAATCGCTCGGTATTTAAGTCTTATGTTAACTACAAAATATTTTTCATAGTTTATGTATTATCTCAAACAATAATTCAACAAAAATTTCTGAGATTCAGTATAAAATTCAGTTTTTAGTTTTGCTTTCAAAAGGATTGAAATGAAATCAATAATAATATTTTGTTCCTGCTTATAAATATATTTCAAAAATTATGAAGTCTAAATTTAATGCAGTAAGGTATCATATTCTGATAAATATTCTGGACACACCAAATTTTAAATAAATGAATGAATGTTTCTATTTTCCACGATCAACTAAGACTTATTTATGAAGTTTTAAATGTTAAAAATTTAGAAAAACTCACCATTTTCATAATCTTAGGCCAATTAATCTTGAGAAACCTGTGCGTTGATTGGCGTATTTTCTTTCAAGCGATCGATGGAAAATCTAAAATTATCCTTTTTTTATTGAATAGTGATATTCAAATCTTCATAAATCAGTCTGTTGAAGTGATTAGAAATTAACTCTTAAAAGTCAGTGATTTAGTTGATTGGAAATTAATTCTATGACCACCATAAAATCTGTGCTTTCTCTTGTGGTGTATGCATTCTCCTTAATATCCGCTCGAATAAAACATCACATACAAAAGTACTACATAGAACAAACGCATTAAAAGTAAACATAACATTTCAATAGTTGCCAAAAACAAAAGAGAGAAAAATGCAATTAATAAGCAGACGATATTTAGAAAAGTACAGATATTTAGACTGGAAAATGAAATTATCTGAAATTAAAAACACGCGCAGACGATATTTACAAAAGTAAAAATATTCAAACCTGAAAAGGAAAATATATGAGTTATTCCATCAATAAATGCCATAAGTTTGTTTATATCTTCATAGATCATAAAATAATTTTTCTTGAATTTATTTCTTAGAAAAAATAATATTTCATATTTGTATCATTTCCTACAAACACGTGCCAAAAATTATATTTTTGCAGATTTTATTTCCAAAAAGATTTAATTTATTTTTAATTGGAGCTTCAATCAATGTGATGGCAACACTTTGAAAAAAGCTGATTTTTTCCCATGAATGCGAAACGTGCTTAATCCTCATTTTTATTTTTGACGAAAAAAATTATTGAAAAACATAGTTAAAATATTTATTTAAAAATTCATTAAAAATAGAAATTTAATTTTAAGATTAAAACATTAGTATCATTTAAAAGATAAAATTTTTATCTTTAACTTAATGTAAAAATCTTTTTTTTGCGGTAATATTTTCGGAAGTTATAGCAGAAAAACGTCAAAATTTCGTTTAATTTTTAAATAAATAAAATTCTAGTTAAAAATTCGAAAAAATAACCCCCAGGTGCACATTCCCGGCCTCCAAGGTGTACACGTGCCAAATTTGGTAGCTGTAGGTTGAATGGTCTGGCCTGTAGAGCACCAACACACACACACACACACACACACATTGAGCTTTATTATAAGTATAGATATAGACTACTTCTGTGATTCGTTTATATTATAGTGATATATTTGCCTTGAATAATTAATAAAAATAAAATATTTTCAAATGTGCATGATTTGATTGTGAATGTCAGACAGGAAGTTAATGCACAGAACCTAGAGAGTGGAAATCTCGGGAAAATCAAATACATCAAAATATTTTTAAAAATTTCTTTTTGTTTTTAAGACGTTTCACTTTAGCTTTTAGAAAAAAGAATGAAAAAAGTACTTTTTTTCTCAAATTCGATTAATTTATACCAAAATTTTGAGCTCCCTGGTGATGGCACCCAGGGCACTTGTCCTGCCTTTTCGCCCTAATTACGGCACTGAGCCTGGATCATTTATAACCCCTCTTGTATTAGACTCTGCTCTGTATTAGACATTCCTAGATTGAGTTATAATATTGTGCAATTTTTAAACCGGTCATCCATTTGTTTCTTTACTTGAGGGTTTATTACTTGTTAATTTAAAAATCTTTCATTCATCCTGTAACAAGATGTCCTCTATCTTCCAAGATCAGCCTCAAATGCTTTCCCTCCCATACCCATTTTTAGCATCAATAAGATATTGTTCATTTATGTCGATTTATGTAGTTCCATTTCTTCTAACATTAGGCCAGCTACTCATTCCTTTTTAAAGACAAAAGCAGAAGTCTACCCTCTTCCAAGTTCTGTTAGGTTTATTTGCTTTTAGCATCATTACAAAGGTAAAAATGTTTCAATTGAAAACTTCAAAATTTAGAAGCATTTCAATGAATTTAAATAGTGATAATTTTAACCCTTTAAATGTCTTGTCTGCAGTCTTAATAGATGACACCTTCCGTTTCGAGAACATGCTATGTTATTTTGTGGGATTATAGATTTCATAATTATTCAATTTTATGATAAAAGTTACTACTGTAGGAAGCATTTGACTGGGATTATTTTAGAATGAACCTCGTATTTTTGAACCACGGTCAGATGACGATGATGATACCTGATATAGCACCTCTTCTTCAAGTTATCGCCCCGCACTACAGCAGCGGAAAGACACTTCGCTAGGATCATACCGCCAGGAGACAGGGCCTTAAGCTTGTAAGTTAAAGGAGTGATAATTCGATGCACATAGGATACATGAGCACTATTATTAAGGGATTAACTAATATAAAATGTAATGGCTTGGAGTCAGTGGAATGCAGCTACAGGGTGCCTGACTCGGAGCTGTCCTTAAAGTAACCGATTTCTAGAAGTTCGTTATGTTACTGTGGTATCAATTGCAGCTCGAACTTCTGCCGCAGATGCAGTACGATGCTCCACAGCCGTACGCCGAATATGGCGGTCCTCAGTATTGCCACTCAGTATTGAAGAACCCGGTCTTCTTGAGGCAGTACCATCCCTTGACCACTGCTACCAACAATCATTCACAATGGACACATTCTGACCAAGTCTTTCTGCAATATCGTGGGAAGAAAATCTACATTCTCGTAACCCTATTACACGACCTCGTTCAAACTCGGAGAGCTGTTTATAAAGGCTTCTTCGTCTTCTTAAAGGCAATCTTGGCTAACATCAATTCAATACGTCAGATTTCAAAGATAAATAATGCTTACGAACTTAACAGCACGCATTTAAAGAAAACCTGATATGTAAATTCTGAGTAGCGCTACTAGCGCCACACTTATGCGGGAAGCGCGAAATTTGAACGAAGTGGAGATCTGCTGTGTTTTCTGATGAAAGCATGTTCTACCTTGGCGCCAATGATGGCCGTGTGTTGGTCAGGAGGAGGCCAGGGGAACACTGCAATCAAACTGTCTGCAGCCTACACACACTGGACCTACACCTGGAATCATGGTCTGGGTAGCAATTTCCTGTGACAGCAGGAGCACTCTCGTGGTTACCCCAAACACATTGAGTGCAAATTTGTACGTCAGTCTGGTAATTCAACCTGTTGAGCTACCATTCATAGACAGCATTCAAAGGGGAATTTTCCAAAAGGATAACTCGTACTGCTGTTGTATCGCAACGTGCTCTACAGAGTGTCGATATGTTACCTTGACCTATCAGATCACCAGATCTGTCTCCAATTCAGCACGTATGAGATATCATCGGACGACAACTCCAACATCATCCACAGCCAGAACTGACCGTCCCAGTATTGAAGGAACAAGTACAAGTATAGAATTCCATATCACAAAGTTACATTCGATACCTGTATGACACAATGCATGAATTTTTGCAGACTTGCATTTAAAATTCTAGTGGATACACCGGTTATTAATATAACAACATTTCACATTTTAAATTCATTTTCTTGAGCATTTTCTTAAATTTAATTGATTTTCTTGAGCTTAAATTAATCCTTGATCTTGAAAATTTAATTAAATATGTTAACTAGACAAATATATTGTCCAAATTTCATTATTCTACAATAATTTTTCCTTGGTATGGGAATTTTTTTCTCCGTCAGTGCAATTATTTCTAACATTGCCAAGTGCTGATGAAGTTGAGTTGTGTTAAGAGCCTGTTTTCAAGCAACACGAGAATTTTTTTTAACGACTTTGTAATTTGGAACCACGTTCAGATGACAAGGACAACACCTGGGCCGGCACACTTTTCTTAACTTCTGCAGGGAATGGGACAATTCTTCACCCTCCCAATAGTAAGAAATTAATAGTTTCACTATCAAAAATATTCACTGGTTCTGAAGAGAGATGCGGAGAGCTGGATTCAAAGAATTTAATAATTTAAATTCCATCTACAAGTTATTATATAGTAAACAGTTGAAATAAGTAAATTTTGCTTGAAGCTGAAGGAAGAACAACTGTAAAGTCAACAGAATGATAGACAATTGAGTCAATTGAAAGCCATTCGGTCTATAATTTGCACTTCATTCAGCAGAGTAACATTACGAAAAGTGAATCAGAAGTCGCATTTTGATTCTGTTTTTGGTCGGTGGACAAAGAAATGAGCACTATGGAGGAAAATTTGTACTAGATATTGCTACATAAATCGGTTATTTTGACCACGAGTCAGTGGAAATTATCAATGAAAATTCGAGTATAGTATTATACAGTGTGATGATAGGGTATTACAGCGAATGCATATGTGTCTTTCGAGTTGTTTGCCTGATTTATATTTAAATGAACACTTTAGAAAAGAAATGGCATTTTATTCATGCAATCATTTCTTTCCTAAGCAGTACATTTACTAGATTTTCTAATTTATTATATTTTAATTCTTTATGATAATTTCTTGCCTAAAATTTGACTAATGTTTAAAGTCCATCTAGTGAAACCACAGGTAACTACTATCGTCACTCTTTTGAAATATAGGCATGCTAAGAAGAGTTGTTTTGTGTCAAATGATATGAATTCAGCATTAACCAATGAAACAAGTAAAATGAATGAATGGAAATTAGATTTATTTCGAAATGAAAATTAGAGATTAAGAAACTGCGACAGTATTGGAATTGAGCCTATATAGAGAGCCAGAAAGGTTTAAATTTGTGATAACACTGCTATTTTTCAAATTGCTTCTTTGAAGCTGATATAACACGCCATCTCATTAAAGCACTGCATCTGTACTTTGGGCTTTCTCTAAGTTATTTAAGGCATTTCAAAACTATCCCTTTAGCAATAATCTATTTCTTGTAATTCATTTCAATACCACTAATCTTACTTAACTGTACTTTAAGCTTAAGAAATAACTTTTTTTTTTAAGTGACCATAATGAAATACCATAGATTGTTATATTCGGAGTTATTGAATTAAACAAATGAGTCAGGAAGAAACTTGACAAAAACTAATGAAACTCACTTGCTTTCGATTTATGAAAGTTGATACATTTCAATAAAGTAGTTTTTGTAACGTAGTTTAAATCAATAGTTCAAATTTTAGTTGTTTTTAGATATGATTATTGTTTTGAGATGGGTATATTTTTATAATAAGAAATATCGTTAGTTCCTAATTTTCATCATGCATTTTCGTATAAATGCATTGAAAAAACTCACTTCTAATAAAATACGCGGTAATTACTCAGATTGTATTAAAAGTCATGTCATTAACTGTATAAATGTATCTTGTCAAATTTCGCCAAATCTTACTTTTGTAGATAACGTTTAAAATGTTGTAATCTCTTCCAGAAGTAATTCTTATTATCAGGAACACAGCCGGCTTTCAAAAGATCATTGATTGACCAGTTTTATGGCCGGTACAGAAATGTTCTGAACGGAAAAGTCATACAATCCTTAAAATCTTTTCAATTCTTCAGTACAGAAAAGAGGAAGAAAAGATAACTATACACTGCCTTCAAACTGGTTCGAATGTCCCAACCCGCAACCTTCGTACAACGGAAGTCGTGCCCAACCCCTCTTTTTTCTTTTCTTTTTTTAAATTCTCTGGAGAAGAGTATCCTCTATTATATTCCTGGTTCGCAAGACCGTTGCCTTCGGGGTAAGGGACACGTACTGTCTGTCTATCATGAGAACACTTCCAGACAAATGTCTATATTTACGGCGGTCGCTAAAGGAACAGATTACTGTAGGAAGAGTTCATTTCACGTAGGTAGAAATCATTAATTTCACAACTTCAATGGATACACTTTACGGTGCTTTCCAGGTTTTCTCAAAACTTCCATTTAGTCTAGTGTCGAAACTTCATTTTTAATTTTTCTAATAGCAAATTCCGACTCTCCAAGCTCTTTTCATAGCTTGTGAAAGAGGAACTTTTAAAGATTTTGCTGCAGCTTCTTAGGAGCAAAATTCTACAACATTATGCACAATTTCACGTGCTTGTGATTTTTAAGTCTCCGCTTTCTTAAATTGAAAAGGCATTTTAAAGGATGTCAAAATTTAAGAGATAAGAAAAAAATTACTAAATAATGAAATGCAGTTAATATTAACCAAAGAAAATATTAATAAAATGTGTGTTGTGGCTTATCCCACTTGGTCGACAGTAACATCAAGCCAGGTCCAGGAGCCCGAACGCCTTTAAACAATGTAACACAGCCTCGCAGTGTGCTCATTGTCTCCTAATTGACGAGTCATGATAAAAGGGCTTAAAATGCAGTTTCAAGAGGTCAAGGACCCAGAGGTACCAAAGGCTGAAGTCTGACTTTGCCTCATGCCTGCATTACATTTAGCTGAGCGTAATGGAATGGCTTTCACGCCTTGGGTGACCTTACCTGGAGAATACTTTCCCGACGTACTTCGCCCATTCCGTCCAGGAACACTCCTCCGCCGCGATGAGGCAGCAATGCAGGACTTTAGGGGAGTAATAAAATGTAAAAGAAATAAGCTAAGCGATTATAAAGACACTTGAAACAGAGGATAAAGTGAGAAGAAGAATGAGCAACAGCTTTTTTTTATCGCTTCGATTGACGCCAAGTGGAAAAATAATCCCCAAACTTCCATTCGATTCTTCCTATTCGAAATGGATCTTCCATACAGAAACCTGTTTCTATAATACCCATCGTAAACATAGACATTTGTCTGGAAGTGTTCTCGTGGTGGATGCACAGTAGTTCATCCTTTCCACCTTCGTCCTGCCTGTATCTTATCTTGCACAAAATGGAATGTTTAAAAGGGATGGTTTTCACTTTTCTTCTTTCTTTTTTTTTTTTTTTTAAATCTCCGTAAGCAAAAGAATAATGAATTGGACGTCTAGATAAAAGCAATTCCTTCTTGCGATACTATCTTTCGATGGTCGTACAACTAGAGTGCAATGTTTTTCTGCAGCGGATGGGGGAGGGAGTTCGGCTTTACTTGTTGGAAGCATGGAGGGGGGGGATTTTTACAGCAATTATTAATTCACATCGCGAGTATTTGTTTAAAAATAGTCTGTTACATTTGCCCCTCAGAGATTAATCAATAAAATTTTATTTCAGATATTGAACTGAGTAAAACATGACAAGCACCTACGAATTCTTATCAGAAGCTTACTTTTAACAGTTCTTTTATATTAGGAGGATCAAACTTGCAACAAAATAAAATGATCTGCATTTGCTCTTGCTGACAAATTTTAGGTCAGCGTCTTTTTTTTTCTTTCTTTTTTTTTCTCTTATATTTAAAGAGCATATTTATTCTCCATTTATATATTTTAAAAATATTATAAAAGATGATAATTTTTTTTTTTCAAAAAGATATTGAAAACATATTTTCTCCTTTGTTTTAACATTCTAATAATTTTTTTGACTGTTGTCAATCAGATGTTGTTGACAGACTATTGTCAATCAGACAACTACTGTTTGACAACGGATTGTAAAAACCTCTTTTGCGCATGCGTTAGAATGGGTTTAATTCGACAAAATAAGGGTGAGAGGAAAGATGAAAGGAGATGTTTACATTTAACAATGAAGACTCGCTGTTTTATGAGACATAAATATTACAGATAATATGTAATACAGAAGGGAAAAGGTACAAATGCACAGTAAAACATTTCAGATCAATTTTTAGTTAGTATAAGGGACATAAAAGTTAAATTATGAAGAATAAATGAAAAATTTGTTTTTAAAATTTGGTAATTATTTTTTAACAAAATAATAATGATCTTTTTTATATTAAAATGTTTCTTTATGTTATTAATTTTTTTCAGGAATATTTTAATTCCCTGTTTTCCGCTTCTTGGTCACAATATTTAATGGTATTATGTAAAATTTTCTTCGTACCGTTCCTAAAAGCTTTTTTATCACTTTTGGCTACACATGTCAATACGAAATTTTGAGTTTAAATAAAATGCTGTCAAAAATAACACAATACTCACATACACGTTGAAAAAAAAATTGAACTAAAAAGTATCTAATGGGGGAAATCAAAGGTCGAAGGTGAATAACGGAAATGCGCTTATCGTTCCGCTTCTCACTCCTTAATGAGATGGAATCGTCGAAATGTGGTCGTCTCAGAATCCTTTGACGAACAGTAGATCAAAATCAAATGTTGGAGGCAACATCACGTTTCTGTCTTCATTGCGCCCTTCCTTCATGTCGGTTTTCTTGTTTTCTTCTATACTTGATATCAGTCAGCATCAAATTATTATTAAATGCTACCCTCCATTCTTGAAAGGTAATATGCCCGTAGATCACATGGCAGATTCTTTGAAAACGTCTGGTGTTTATTTGATATAAAATAATAAGCATTACTGGCAGGATTGTGCACCAATTCGTTCCAGATTTAATATCATTTCCTATCATATAATAAATTATTCCAAATATATCAAAAATACAATTTTTTATTACTATAAAAGTGTTTTCTTAACTGTTCCATGATAAAAACTGGAAGCTTAGTTCCTCTTAAAGGCATGATAAATTCTGTCAAATACATAGAAATATTATGGATTAGGATTGCTCCATTCATGGAAACATTTGGAGGCAAGTTGCACATGATTTGGATTCATGCCACGCTTCGAAATTGGGACATACTTTTATACGGGGAAATAAAATAAAAGTGCTGCTTGGCCTGGTAATTCCTCAGACCTAAATCTCATTGAGAACTTATGGCATATTTCTCAAGAATCGTTTAGCTAAGATGAATTGCACGAAAACAGAACAAGTAAAAAGTGCTATATAAGTGTGGTTCAACGATGATGAAATCAAGAACATGTGAGCTTACAATAATGGAGTCAATGCCAAGACGTGTTGAAGAGGTCATTTTTGCTATTGGAGGACATACTTCGTACTAATTTAGAGATTTATCAATCTACTTACTAAATATATGTAATGATTAAAAGATAAGGTTTTAGAAACAATCGTGTTTTTTTTAATTTATTTACTTATTTGTCCCAATTAATTGAAACTGTATAGTATATAAATATGCGACTTACTTGCAAATAATCGTTGCAGGAAATGAATAATAAACTTAGTAGGAAGCTTTTAATTTCAATTTTTTTTAACACGATTGCAAATAAAGTAAATAGATATTAGAAAATAACCGAAAAAGCGGGAAAGTGTTATTCATCTTCCTCCAAAGTGCCTTAATGAAGCTATATACTTCCCATTTCGCTAAGGCTTTATCTGCGCGTGCCGTAGCCACCATTCCCAATTACTCTTCTGATCTATGCCTTAAAATATAAATTCAGTGCATTGAAAATTAGTGCAGAAGGCAGATCAGATTACAAACAGTGGAAGGAAAAAAAAAAAAAATAGCTGACGATGAAATGTAACCCATTCAAACTTATTAGCTTGCTTTTTTAAACAGAAAAGTTTTGATTGAAAAGGAATTTCGTAATTAAATAACAAATATTTGGTTTTATAGAACGGAAAGATCTTTTATTATTTGTTTTTTTTTTTAATTTTGGCATTTTTATAATGTTATTTAATTATTTTCTATTCCAAAATTTTGTAGAGTAAGATTTTTTGTTTATTATAAGCCAATGAATAAAACAAATTTCTTATAATAAAAACTTAAATTCCTATTGCAATGTTAAATGAGGTCTAACTATCTGAATACAGAACAGGATCTAGTCTATGGCCCCTTTTTTAAACTATCTAAAAGTAGCCATATAATTACAATTCAGAATACTCCATGATCACATGCGGATAAAAAAATCAATTTTTTTTAGTAAAATAAAATAAATTTATTAAATTATCTAATATAAAATTACAAAATTTTGTATATCTTTAAAATTAATGCATCAAACTAATACTTATATACTTGGTTATATTTGCTTCAACATTAAAATAAATATTATTTTCTTAATAACTTAAGAATTCAATAAGTAAAATTTTGGAACAAATATTTTTAAAAATGTATGCTAATTTTTTTTCTTTTTTTTTAATGGGGAGAAAAAGTTGCATTTTCGTAAAAAATCTTTTAAGGAAAAGTATACCAATATGTGTTTTCAATAATTTCAAATATGATGCCTCCAATTATAATAATAATAAAAATACATTAAACTTCCCAAATACAGGAAATACTTTTGTTGTTTTGCTTAGAACTGTAGGTAATGTTTTAATTTCATGCAGTACATGCAAATAAGTTCAGAACAATTGCTACTAAGTTCATTGCTATATATATATATAGCAAATTTTATAGCATATCAACATGGTTGTACGAAAAATTTTTGATGCAATTTCTATGCTACTCGCAGTGTGTGATTTAAGTATAAGCGATCCATGTGCAAATATAGTAATTCCTCTATTCATTAATTTATATGAAGAAACCTGATAGATAATATAATATTTAATAGATTGTAGCGGCTCGCCACTAGCGCCAAAAATACCAAGGAGGCGAGAAGCGCGGAAAAAATGCCAAGGAGGCGAGAAAAAGAGAAACCGGTTACAGCGGAGATAAGGCGAAGAACACGACCTTCGACCCTGCACTTGATCTGTGGAAAGCGAGCGGTGAGCGACTTCCTGCATCCTGATTAGCTTATGATACATAATTATTTTTCAGCAATAGTACCCCCCCCCCACACACACAGGAAAACTTTTACTCAACCAAAAATGTTACATGATTTTTTACAATTAAAAAGGAATTAACCTTCATCAACCAGTTATTTACAAATTAACTTTCAAAAAATACTTAAAAAATAAAATTTGTTGATGCATACAACAGGAGCTTTTAATTTATCAAAGAATTTAAATAATTTTTTTTAAAATTCAATTTTAGATCTTATCACTATACATTGCAAAGTAAAGAAAATTTAAGTGTCAAATAAGGCAGTCAATTTATTGTAAAATGCATGCCCAGAATATAAAGCATCTCAAAGAAAAGAACATGTTCCAGAAACAATCTCTGGAATAACTAATCTGATGAAATTCAAGAAAAAGTCTCGGAAGCCTTTATTGATTAGATCAACTTGATAATATCATACAGTAGATACATTAATATTAATCAATGTATATTTCCAGGATATGGAAAACATAAAAACTAGATGAATATCATAAGTTTATTGTAGAACTACTGATTTCACAAACTTGAATTTTATTCCATTTTTTTAAAGCATTCCATTTTAGTTAAAAAGTAAATAAAAATATTTTATTAGATTATTTTAATTATAGATTTCAGATTTCCAAACTTCACCAATAATTAGAATTTCATATGGAAAATTACTTCTTGTTGAGATTGACAATATATTTTCAGTTATGATAATTAGTCTTTTAAGTAAAAGTAATTATCACTTAACTAGTTTCTCTAATAAGTTCAATATTCATACAGGCATTGTTTCAAATATAATAAATTTAGAAGAGGGAAAAAGAGTTCGGTAAACTTTATATTTCTGATTAAAGTATAAAATCTTTTAATAAATGAAATAACTTAAAAAAATGTTTATTAATACACAAATGAGAATAATACAAATGTATGGATACATTCCTCTTCTTTCTGCTAATTTTTGCTAAAATAGTCTTCGAAAAACTCCAAAATAGTCGGTATAGACTTTTCCAAGTAGGACAAGGTTATAGCAGAAATAGCAAGCCTATGTAGAATAGAGAAAAAAAAATTACTGAAGACCATATCTTGCATTTTTGGAAATGATTTAATCTTTCTTTTAATAGAGAAATACAAATTAATCAGTTTTATAAAACTTCTGAACTTGCAACTAAAATAATACATACTTCTTATTAAAAAGACAGATATTCTATTTTTAGAAACTTTGAATTAATTTAAAATATATATGCTCTAATGATATTAAATGCAAAATTACTCTTAAGTTTCATTTAACACATCTATTTACAATGTATCCAGTCTGAAGAATAATAAGTATGCATAAATTCAAATATCAGATGAAAGATTTCAATTTTTAATTAAATATATTAATATCTAGAAATATAGATTACATAACAACATCTATTAAGAATCATTATGCTTTTGGAAGCCAAGATTGAGCTGTAAAAAATTTTGCGATTTCAAAATTAAAATTTTATAATATAGGATTATAAAAATATATACGATGTTCTAAAGATAAAAAAGGAGAAAGTAATATAATAATGTAGGAAAGATGGCAAGGTACAAATTAACAGGTGCATAAGAAAAAACACTTCTTGATAGCAAAAGGAAATATAGAATGCAGTTATTTACTAATGAATTCCCCTCCCAAATGAAAAATTATTTTTTTCACAATTGTTATAAATGGCAAGTTTCCCAATGACGAAGTTAATAATATCCTTTACCTGAATTTTTTAACCAATTCCTTATTAGCAAATAAGTAGCTGAAACAATACTTGTAATACTTGGTCACTACATTTACTATGTATCATTTGTTATTTGAGAAATAGCTTTTAAATCAGAAGTAGTTATCAATCAACATTTCATTTTATAACTCAACAAAACAGAGGGCAATAAACACAATTTTTTATTTATACTACTAATAATAAGGATTCTAGTCATAATGTATCACTTCTGACCTCTTCTTTAGATTAGGAATGATAGTAAGTTTGACCTTAATTCCATCACTGATTATTATTCTTAAAAGAATCACTTCATGTACATTAACATTCACAAAAATCAGATCACAATTTAAACTGCATATAGTATTAACATATCAATTAATTGATTTATATAAAAAAATATTCAAAAATATTAATCCAAAAGAAAAGCTCTTTCTTCTTTCTTACTTTCTCTCTTTTTCAAAATCTACTTCTTAAAAAATGAATGTTGTTGGTCTTTATTATTTCATTTCTTTTATTTTTTAAAGTACAAAGTATTATAAAAAGAATAATATAGTAAAAATATTTAAAATAATCATATAAAAAAGTAATAGATGACCGATAGAAAATAAATAAGAAAATGTAAAAGAAATAGATTTCAAATATTCATTATTAAAAGCAATATATATGGAATGTTTTCTTTGTATCCAAAATAATAAAGTTTTGTGTGGAATAACTACACTGAGCAATGTCAATAGTGAAAAATGGAAGTTTATACAAAATTTACATCTAAACAAAAAACAGAAATATGAGAAATCCAATAGATTTCTCATGTCAGTGTTGTTACGGTGAATATTCATGTCCTCATACTTATGAAGATGATCCAGACTTGGTAAGCAAACAATATACTATTTAAAAAATTATTCTAAAATTTTAAAAGGATGCATTTAAAATGTTTATGCATAGTATAATAAATTTCAAATGAATATGACAATGTATATATAACAGATATAATATAAGTGCTTCTTGATACCTAAAAAAATAAATTTAGAATGAGACTTTTTATAGTAATTGCAACAAATATTATCCAAAAATAAAATATACCTTCATTTCAATACACTTATATAAAACGGTAATCAAATAAAAAAAATAGCTCATGGTATATTTTTACAATCCTCATAAAAGCAAATAAATATCACTAACATCAAATTAAAACTAGTCAAGGTTATATTTTAAATATGAAATGCTTACCAAGGAGTTAACAGTTGTCCTTGTTTGCATGCATAGAAAAAAAATTATATCACAATTTGCTATAAATTGAATGGCATATTGAAATATGATACAATAAATATCACAAACTATGATTAAAGAAAAAGATTTCATATATGCTAAAAAAATTAATAATTATAAAAAAAAATACCTACATAATACAACAAATGCCTTGCTTGTTACCAACTGGAGAGACGGCAAAGCATCTAACTGCTGAACAGAGAGACAACCAGGCACACCAGGGTCGCTAAAAATAATAAACACTTGCATTTTAAAATAATGAAAACAATATTAAATCTTTGAGATAGTTCTGAAGCAATTTTTTTTGCAGAGAATCATAAATACATACAGTTTCTTTTATATTAAAATGTTTAGCAATAAAACACTTTACAATGTTAAAATTCATTTTTAAAATTAATCATTCTGTACAGAAATACTAGTAATATTTTTTTTAACATGTAATTTAAAATAAAAAAACAGTTTCTTGAAACTGTTAATACAGATAAATACTGAAATACCAAATAATTTAACACTTATTTTAGGATGAAAAAAAATCTTGGTTTCAAACATTTTATTTAAATCAGTCCAATAATCATATCTTATTGACAGTTATATTTAACTAATGAATTATCTTTTCCCCTCTGAATTTAAAAATCAATATGCTCTACTTTTTCTTCCTTTGAACATAAAATTTTACATTTCCTTTTTACATAAAAGATTACAAGAAAAAAAGTGTACAGACTACTTCAGTCATATCTTATTAAAAAAAAAAGTTGGCACATACAATGTGAAGCTTTAATCTCACAGTATCACATAATAAAATAATTTTTAAATAAAAATATTTTTTATGGCATGTTAAAAAGTTCTGAATTACTAATTCAGCATTTTCTCATCATGATAAAATTTATATAATTTGTGACACACCATCAGCATCACGAGAGTGTGATTTGATCATATTGGTGGCACTAGCTATATATTTTCCTGTTTACTAAATTATTTAAAATTTCTATAGCATTTAACCCTTTTAATATTGAGTTAACATAGAATAGATATTCTTTACCAAAAATTATATATAATAGAAATTTCCAGCTTCTTCTAGATGGAATAAAGCTTTTAACTATTGACACTCAATTATATTAGAACATTTTTATCATAAACATTTTTTTAACTATATAAATTTAAAATCTTTATTAAATAAATAAGAATTGTATTCAATATTTTAGTATCAGGAAAGTTTTTTGAAATATGAATATAAAACAAAACTAATGCAATTAACAGCACAAAAAAATTCAAGCTTCTAATTTATAAATGAACTTTTCAAAGAGGTAAAAGATTAAAAATCATTCAGAAGGGATAAAATAGTTAAAATGCATTCGGGCATAATTATTTTTGCATTTTTTCCATACTTGAAATAAGCAAGTTATTTTTTCCTCAAATTTGCAGCAGTCATAAAAATAATAAAATATGTAATATTTTAATTGAAACAAGCAATTCTTTTCTATTTATTAAGCTTAGTAAAAAGATTATTATTTTCACACTCTAAAATACTGTTAAAAAGAGGGAAGTAAACTTACTTTTGTTAAAAGACCATACAAACTCCATACTATAGTAAGTATTATCATGAGTTGAGCCAATTCATCATCATAAGGTCTTGCAGGGCGCCTACATACAATATATGTTACCATGAGTAGGAGGGAAAAGTTTATTTTTTGAGATTGCAATCAAAATTGAACTACATATCTTATTTTGGGGAACTATTACAAACCTTTTATAGTTAATATTCCTGTTTACCATTAAATACTGAGCAATCTATACCTAACCTTTTGACATTGAATTGATTTGAGTTTAAAAACTATGTACTAAGTATTGTAAAGCTATTGAAACAGTGAAAATTTAATTTTAATAGAATTTTACAAGTCCACCAAGCCATATCATTGATACATTAGGAAAAAATATATATAATTTCCTGCAATTATAGCAGAGTTACGAGTTGTTGAAAACTAAAATACAACTTAAATTACAATACATGAATGCTACATTAAAAAAAAATTACAATACATGAATGAATACCAGAGATTAGTGAAATTTTAAACTCTTTTATGATTTAAACTATTTTTTTATTTATGGTTAAACATTTGGTTAAATAACAAAATAAGATTAATTACATTATAAAAGGGTTTGCCAGTTTCATTAAATTTTTTGAAAATCACTCTCAATAAAGAGAACATCACATGGATAAATTTAAAGTTCTATAAATTTTGTAACTAAAAAAAAAAAAAGATTTTTAAGCATAGAAAAGATTTTAAAGAATAAATTTCAATTATACTCTATGTAAATGATTTAAAAGATTATTATTTAGATATTTTATTCACTAACTTGAAAAAATATTAATTTTAAGAAATTAATGTCCTTATTAAATGATTGAGAGCCAATAATTCTGAAAGTTTAAAGGGCATTTATTTTTGAAATGGAAAAATATTAATAATTTGAAGAATTACATAGAGCTTTTTTTAAATCAAAATATCTTGTTCAAAAATGTTAAACAACTAATGAAATATGCACAGCAAAACATGTTTATATGCTAAAAAAAAGTGATCTCCAATTTAAATAGAATTAGTTAGAAACAGATAATTGAAAAAAAAATTTTGATAAAGAAAAAAAAAAAGGAATAAACACAGGAGCAAACACACATGGGATTTTTTTTTTTTTTCAATAACTGGAATGCTAGTGGAGGAAAGGATCACATCAAATCAAAAGCTACATTAAAAAGTATACAATATTTATTCACTGGATTATTTAAATAACAATGATGAAAATTAATCAAAGCCAGCAATTTAATAAAGCAACTATTTCTTAAATATAAAACTAGGAATTCTTAAATATATTCACCCATAATTTATTTTTTTATTTAAAAGAAAAATATTTTAAATTTTGAAATTAATAAATTTATATTAAATAATTTTAAAAATACTTTTATTAGTGAGCTAATAAAGAGATCTTTTATTTTAATTATTTTCTGCCTTCCAGTTTTTGATACATCGGTTATTATAGTGAGTATTGCATAGTTCTAAAATCGACCCCCCCTCGAATCATTATGTGGTGGTGCAATTAGTATAGAATCAAAACTGAATTAAATTAACATATTTATTAAGTTCTGGAAATATAAGAATTATGTATTATCAAAGTATACAAAATTTTAGAATTCCCGCACATCTGTAAATGAATGAAAGGTAAATTAAAAATGCCATTGTTACAATTATGAAGCAAGTTATAAACATTGAAGCAAGTCAAATTTAATAAAAGAGTAAAAATTGCTGTGTTAAAATAAAATATTCCGAAAAAGCAATTTCGACAGTATAAAAGTAATATATATATTTTTTTAAATCAGAAATTTGTAAACTGGACGTTACAGAATACTTAAGGTAATCATGTGATTAATAGTAGGATGATTTTATTGTTAATAAGATACTGCTTTTATTTCTATACCTATGGATTTGGTCCGGTCTTCTTGGATCTTCATGGTTGTTGGTCCTATTGGAAGGCATTTTTTTTTTCAGAAATTAAACAGAATAAACAAATGTTAATCAAATTAGCACTTAATGTATTAATTCTCTTGATCAATTCAAAGCAGAGTTGAGTGTTAAAGTGTTATTTGCTACTACACTAAAAATCAGCTGGTTTTACCTCTAATGAGTACCGCGGTCATTAAGAAATTTTTGTGTTTATCGCTGAAAGAAGCATGCAAATTCATATGGAAGTGATATGTGACACTGATTGTGAAGCCGAAAAATAATCATTTTGAATCGTTAAATGCTGTATAGTGCTTCGATTTCATTATATAGAACCAAAAATCAATATCAGAATTGAAGAAAGCAAACTTTTGAAATTTGCCTAATCTAAAGAAAATGAATTTTATTTATATCGCATGAAATTTCATAATATTCAGTTGAATATTTTTTATTATTTCATTAATTTTTAATACCTTTTTATTTTTTGTTATGGAAGAAATTGTTGCAATCAATGTAAAAGTAAATAAGAATTGAAATTTTTATGAGGGTGACTGAAAAAAATGGGGGGGGGGGGGGAAAAATTTGAAAAAATTTTATTAAATTTTAGAATTTAAAGAAAAAGGAAAAAAAAAAAAAATCAATAAATCGTATTTTTAGACAATCGAGTCGAAACTAAATTTAATATCTAGAGCCAATATCTAAATTTTCATATAATTTACCTCTATATTCATAGTGAATACTAATGCAATTTTAAGTTGACGATGAACTCTATTAAGCAGTTTTGCAAATTATTCACTAAGAGTTATGACATTTTATATGCTTATGTATCAAAATATAAATACGTCAAATTCCTTAAAAAGACTTTTAAGAGCGAAATTTATTATTTTTAAAAAATTTATATATATAAATTTTCAAAATATTCCATGCGACTTATTTTTTAATTTCTTCTATTATTTTTTACTTACTACCCAATATAAAAAAATGGAACAGAACTGTGTATGATTTTGTAATTCCAGTTAAATACTAATTTTTTAGGAATATTTTTATGCACACTTACTAAATTTTCCTACTTTTTAAACTAAAATTGACTTTTAAATATCTAAAAAAAAACTTTGAAATATAAAATGCATACCCTATTTTCTTTTAATATTTAACCGAAATCTTTTTTGTCAATTATATTTAATTTCCACAAAAAGTAACGCATTTGGAACATTTTAAAGATATTTAAATCTAATTACAATATCATTTTGAGAAAAGGCATAGAAATGTACATTTTTTTTTCTCTAGGCCATTATTATATTCATTTTATTGAACAATGCATTTTATAACACTATTTTAGTTGAATGTAAACATATATTTTGGTGATGAAATGATAAAAATAAAATTGCATTTTTTCGTCCATTTTTGCTTATTTCAAAGCTCTCTGTCCCCTTAATACAAATATCTTACAAGAGGGCTAAAATGTGAAGTTTAGTTTGGTACCTCGAAAAGTGGAATTGTGATCAGCGGGCAAGGATAACACTTGGTGCCCCTTTCTCCATACTTCCAACCCGCACCAGCTGGAAGGCTTCATCGTGACATTTAACATACAGAGAAACCACACAGAACGCGAATTTTCCAAGTCCTTTAAAACGGAAAAAACATCATTAATGTAATTACAAATGCTTTTTGAATGCACCTCTCAAAATAAAATTTCTGATTTCATGGAAATATTAAAAATGCTTTAAATTCAATTAATGATTAAAAAGTTTTTTGATAGTATTAAAAGTGGGCATGATACAATAAAAATTGGGGATTCGTTTTGCCAAGTCCTCAGCTTTCATTGTTATGGATGTTGAATTGTTTACCAAAAAATATCAAAAAATGTACTTAAGAGTTTTTCCTAAAAGTAATTAAATTATGCCAAGTAAACTTCATAAGTCTTTTTATTTAATATTGTCGGTCATGCTTCGTGTTTGTTTAATTAGTTCTTAATAATAATTAATAAAGTTTGAGGTTTGCACCTCTGCAAATATATCGGTTACAGAAATGGATTCTTATAAAAGGATGCATATTTTATTTAAACCATTAGAATTTTGTATCCCGAAGAATAAATATCATCTGAGATTGATTTATGGAGTTATGGAGTTTTTTATTTATGGATTTATGGAGTTATTTTGGATTTATGGAGTTATTTATGGATTATGGAGTTATTTTATTTATGG
>JAPMOR010016510.1:1038047-1068342 GCA_026543865.1 Argiope aurantia | reverse complement strand
TGGATTTATGGAGTTATTTATGGATTATGGAGTTATTTTATTTATGGAGTTATGGATTTATGGAGTTATCTGAGTGATTTATGGAGTGATTGATCTGGTTGTTAAAGCTGTCGAGGGCTGTTAGCATTGAGATGGTAGCTGATGTAACTTAACGGTCTTTTCACTTTTACTTCGCAATCTGCATTAAAAAAACATTTTAGCAAGTTTAGGATAATTGTATTAAATAACAAATCAACACTGATTGCATTTGAAGCCATTTACTCACCATTTTCGTAAAACTTTTTGCTGTATTTTAAATTGCGCTTCCACACACTAAAACTTTTTTAAATGACATTTTCGAATATACCCTGGATTGAACAATTATTTATTCTCATCTAAAACTATATAAGTTAATTTGTTCTTTCAACACAATATTTTAAGACTAGAAATTTAATTTTATTCCAACAACAGGAAAAGTACAAATTCTTTATTGATAGATTATTTTAATAAGTAAAAAAAATTAAAATTTCAGGAACTTACGGAGATACACTTTAAAATTTTGAATATAAATAATTCATGTTTTAGGACAGTTATATTTATGTCCGGCTTCGAGGCAACACGAGGACTATTTAAGGAAGGGTCTTTTAGTCTTCGTGGTCGGATTGGGGGAGGGGGGAGACAACATCGGAGAGGCAGCCCCTTCTCCAAGCTTTCGTGTCACATCACTGAGGGTATTTATTGTATCTTAGTGACTATTTTTATTACTTCTACCCATATCGGCACATCCACAAATGTAGTTATGTTTTTTGCTCGCTAGGTGGATTGAGCAGTTGTTTCAATAATCCTTCCTCACTGATGTCGATCGACCAGTGGATCTGATCTTGATCCATTTTATATTTGTATGCAAATAGACCTGTTCACTTTTAAGTATTGCCCATGTCAGGGACAAAATTTGTAAAACTAAACTCTTAAATAGTACCGGATTAATAAACAGACAAAATAAGCAGCTGTTTATAAGTCCCGAGCTGCGGAGAACTTTTTTGTTTTTGTTTTGCGGTATTTTTAGAGAAATTTCATTCGCAAGGAACGTACATTCGAACTTATTCAAAGAAAGTCAAACATGCTTTAAATTTTGAAGAATTATTGTAACAGCATTCCTAATTAATCATTCTTTGCAAATTTTTTTATAATGCAATATTTTATAATCCTTGCAAGACATATTGATTTATACTTTAAAAATTGCCAGATCTAACAATTAAATACCATTTTGATTGTGTCAAAAAATGTCTTACATTTTTACTAATTTATTGAAAATTTTTTAAATTTTATAATTTTTTACTAAAACTAACTTAAAATTACTTAAAGAGTTTTTTTTTATAAGCGAAGTATTAAAACTAACTTGTTTGAAAGTTACTCGAAATTACTGCTTTCTTATTTAAGTTTATCAAAATTTTGTTCTTAAAATATTTCATATAGAGGTCAAAATTAAAACCAATAAAAAAAAGGGAGTTTTTGAAAATTTTGGAAGTTGGGGAAGAGAAAGCGGAACCAAGAAGCATGTATTGCCGAAGGGTTCACAGAAGGTTTAAAATGGCCCTGCTCTTCAGAGGCGGATTTTGACAATGTGTGGCCACAGGTGCTGAAATATATTGAGGCCTCTCCTGAAAAAATTATATTAATGACAAAAAAGTAACAAAAACTGAACTTATTTGGGGTTTTAACTTTATCTTTATGCTTGTTTTTTAATATAGTTTTTATAATTTGAAGGCAATTCCTGTATGTTATTTTAAGGCATCTATAGTTCTTATTTCTCCTTAATTGTACAGAGAATATACTTTTTATTGACACAATACACACACACACACACACACACACACACAGACACACATACATATATATATGTAAAAGGGATTTTATGAACAACATTTGATTTGAAGCAAGAGTCGTGGAGCTCCTTCGCGATTTTTACTCTTTATAATTTCAAGGAAACAGTGCAATTTTTATACACTAACAAGATCCTTTGTCCGAGCTGTGTTCTACACTGTAGCGTATGAATAGCTAGGCAGAAAATAAGGAAGAAAGGCTTGAAAAATATTTTGAACTTATATAGTTTGAGAGGAGAATTTACCAGCGCAGCATTTTGAGAATCAAAGCATTCAGTGAAAAAATTCCGATCAAAGTATTAAAGATACAGGAAATATTTTTAGAGAATAAATTAATTGCAAATTATAACACATACACACACTGTAGATTGATCGGGTTTCTTTGGCTTGAATATATATATATATATATATATATATGATCAAACGGGAAAAAATATACAATAATTTGTCCCCTTCATTTTTATCTTTTACTCTAAAAACTTTTATTAAATAATGTAAAAGAATGAAGTGACATTGATTTCTTTTGAACTTTCAATTCGGATGAACGCAACAGCGGTCAAGCATTCGAATGTTATATTAAATGTAAATAAAATTTTAAAAAATACGTACTTAATAAGTATATAATTTTTCTTGAATCAAATTGAATAAGCTTCCTTATTTAAAACTTAACTAGCAGGAATGGTCTTTCCTCCACTTACAGTATGCTCTCTAAAAAAGGTATCATCACCTTCCCCACATAAAATCGTGGACAACGGGCAATACCTTCGACGCCACAAGTGCTCAGATTTTTATTTCCAGACACCCGCATATGAGTTTTGTGCTTCGTAATACTGTGAAGAAATCCCAAATATGCACTGTGAAAGCTTTTTTTTCCCAACCGAATTCAGTTTTAATATCACGATCACATATCAAATTTCATTGATCTACGTCGTTATGTTTTTAAATTATCAATTAATTTAATTCAACATTCGATAAGTATCTAACTTTAGATGCTAAATTAGTATACCTATTTTATCCGTATAGATATTTACTGTCTATCGTGCTCACTTGTGCTCGAACTGCCAAACAGACATTCTTCATGTCAAGAGATTTCACTCAAAATTTGATAGAAATCTACAAATTTGTTGTAAAGACCACACAACCAAATTTCAGTTTGTTTAGCTCAAGACGTTTTTGAGTTTTTGTGTTCACCGACGTATAGACAGACTTAATTCCCAAACTGTACTTCATGGACTAGGGGAAGTTTGAAATGTTGAGAATTGTCAAAATCTCGAGATGAATTTCTGGCGAATACAATAATTTCTCTTTTCATACTTCGTTACAGTAGTAAGTAAAAATGGGCTTGATTCATAAATCACCAAATTTTTTTATGAATTATAAAAAATTTATTAAATTTATTAAAATAATCCGCGGACAATTAATGGGAAATTTTATATTCTTTCTGAATTTAAAACTGAAATAAACATTATAAGTTTATCTGTAACCCGAATGTCACATATTTTACAAAGTAGCGTATTTTCCGATAAAGAAATATTAATTCCAAATAACAAACAAAATTAAATTAAATTTTAGAGGGAGATACAAAAGTGCATATTGAATAGCATTAAATTTATACTTTTGATATGGCAATAAAAGAAATGAAAAAAAAAAAAGCTGAGAGTAAAATTTTACAGACATAGAAACAATTATTGAAAGGCATCAAAATGTCACTTTTCTTGCTTTTAATTTGGAAAAACTTGTCTGTAATTTTCCGATAATATCATTTTTAATAAATAAGCGAAACAATTGATTCATACTATTCCGCAAATGGTTCTTGACTATTATAGAACAGAAAAAATGTTCTCGCTCAACTTCCATTACAGATTCGGTATGGCTTTCCGTTAGATTTCAATTTTGTGAAAACAAAACAAAAAGCAATCAAACAATTTTTTACTGAAATATTTAAAAACATTTAAACACCATTTATGACTTACTGAATTCAGAATGTTTCCATTATTTTAGAAAAAAAAATGTAGTAATAATACTCGCCTTGAGCGAAGACACTTTTGAGGGAAAAATAAATAAAATCTCCGCATTACTGGCAACTTTGATTCAAGCAGGGGGAAAAAAAAAAATCGCACTATAGTTTTTGAATTCGACTAATGGTGTAAATCATTATTATTCAAAATAATTCCTTTTCATTGGATAAACAAAAGACTGACAGATATCCTTTTTATGCCTTTAGCTTAAAAGATATTAACTGCCTTCGGCAACTAACTGTTTGGCATTCATATTCAAGTAATAATTTAGCTATTTCAACTACCTATGATCAAATGCATTTTACCAAGACAAATGAAATAATATTTTAAAGCATTTTTGCTCAATAAACATAATGCATACTGGCTGATTAGCTATGCATGCAAAGAAACAAAATTCATTAGCAAATAAAGCTTACATAAACTATCTGGTTGTTTAGGGAGAGAGCTGCTTTATAGTTTTATTTAGCGGTAACACTCAAAATGGAGTGGTGGGACGGACAGGCAATCATTGATGATTTATCTACAGATCTGGGGGGGGGGGATTCGTATTTTCGTCACTATTTATTCCCTCCATCATTTCATTAGGCTCTTTTTATACATTCATTTTTTAGAAAAAAGTAAACTAAGAAATTTTTTCTAACCAGATCGAAAAGGAGATTGTGGGGAAAAAAAAAAAAAAAAAAAAGCACGAAGCAAAACTAATGCAATTTCCCTTCCCCAATTTTTTTTTTTCATAAAGAATTTAGAACACTGGCTGATAACGCGGGAAGAAAATTAAATGACGAAAAAACGAAAGCAACTATCTTCACCCAAAGCCTAAACAACTGAGTAAGAATTAAATTTTATGGTACCGAAATGAATGGTAGAAAAACGAAGTGAAATACTTGGTATTCTTGATGAGCAGTTAAATTTCAAATCCCATGTTTAAACTTTCAGGGAAATATACAATACGGTTTTCGATTCCAAGATTCACTCACATGTAGAAATTCTAGCCTTTCTTTCAACGACGAACAGCCAGTTTTATCTCTCCTGTCTGCATCCTATTCATTCTGCACGCCCTATCTGGACTTGCAGAGCGAAAAAGAACTTATATTGAATTATTGTTCAAGTTTCAGCGAAACGCAGAGAAAAAAAAAAAAAAAAAAAGGCCTTAAAAGGTTCCCCTATTCGACAATTTATGCTCAAATTGGCAGAACACATCTCCAACAATTTGCAGAAATAAGTAGCCCAAAAATAGGCAAATCTCCCCTTTTCGATCCAGGTGAAGTTTCTAACAAAAGAAGGCCCCTGTGCGCTCTCTCAGTCTTAAGTTTCCACTCAAGCCCCAGACTTCATCTACTCCAGTGAAGTTACTAACCCAGAACTTACCATCACTGATCGTGGGGTGGATACCACAGTATCTTTCGTCTACGTCTCTCTCAATCTTTACAGACCATGCGGTTCCCCAATCTTTTGAATTTATCTTGCTGGCAGTTACTCAAAGAAGGGAAAATCAGTCCTTTTACAACTAAGTAGAGCAGTTTCCCACCATTGATGGATGGATACATTTTTAGCTCATGAGTAAATGCTCCTGTAAAAAGAAACTTTTAAGGTAACTTTTGTTTTAAATTTACTGCTTCACCGTGATTAGAAGCTTGAAGTGCATCGATACAGATATGATTGTAGGAATAATTATAATACACTTAATTATAGGAATAATTATTACATACATAATTATGAGAATAATTATTCTTTAGGATATCTTTATAATCAAAATTTATAATATATGTCTTAATAACACAAATTTGTATCAGGTTATTTTTTTTATTGAAACAGAGCAAAATGAATCCAATAAAATTCGTTTTCTTTCGGAATAGAAACTTTATAGTCATAAAATAAAAATATGAATTAAAAATTGTAATATTACATTTAAATGAAATTCATCAAAAATAACAATTGTATTTAAAAGTCAGAATAAATATAGGCTTAATTTTCGCATACGTTCTAAAAAGTTTAAAATTCTTTTCAAAAGAAGAACAGCGCTTTAATTCGCTTAAATAAAAATATTTGACAAATCATGAATGTTAATATAACAGGTCAAATAAAGAGTAACCGTGAACATTTAAAAAGTCATTTATAGTCTGTTGTCTTCTTCGCAAGTATCAAATCTTAAAAAAAAGTAATAAAAATGCATTTCATTCGAAAATGTGTGTGTTGTTTTGTAATAAAATATTCTTGCTTATCAAAATAAAATTATTAAAACTTTATTTTTCAAGAATTTATTAATTTTGACATTCAAGTAGAAATAAACTGAAATTTTTTTGTTGAAAGATTTTTATTTTTAATTTATTTATTTGTTATTTTAAAATTTTATTTCATGCACTTCTGTCCATATAAAAGTAAAAAATTAAAAATGCATGAATTTATGCTGACAAAAAATAGTGGTAATCTAAAATATTAATGAACACTTTATGAATCATTAAAATTTGAAATTGTTCCTTTTCACCTATACATATGGAATAAATGAAAGATATTTTTGCATCCAAAAATTAATATTAAATGTATTGTTTAATAATGTGTTGATGCTTAAATTCTTTTTATTCCTATTTGTGATGATTATAAACAATGTTGTATTAATTGCAAATATGGCAGATTAATACTATGAAATTTGAGTCTTTTGTAAAAAATCTCGAACGCATAAACAAACGATAAAAATTAAACAAAATTAGTCCTTTTCTTGTTACAAAATGTAGAACTCATTTTGAATTAATTATAACTGTGTTTGTAAAATTAAATCATTATAATCCTACAAAGTATTTACTAGGAAAAAATATTTCGCATTCTTCATTAACTTCTTATATTCTGTAAGCACAATTCTATAAACCAACGACAAAAAAAAAAAAAAAAAAAAAAAACCTTGCCAAGCGAACAGAAACTTACCGTCAGGTTTAAAAGTAGCGACTATTTTAACTTTTGTTTGATATTTTTGGTATCCTTTGAAAATTTTTTATATTATTACATTACAACAAGGCGGAAAATAATAACCGAGAAAGAAAGTTAAATGTTCTTCCTAGTTCATTAAAAATACTTAGCTTTCCGTTTTAAAGATACGGTTTTTCTGAAACATTCGGCATACTTTCAAAATATTTGATGCCGACAAAAGTAAAAAGCATATTTTTAACAATAACAAAAATTAAAAAAAAAAATCCCAAGCTTTTTTTTTCCTCCAAGGAATGAACTGCTTGCGTTAAATCATAAGACTAACAGTTCTTAAATTTCTCGAAACAATCTGCAATTTGAATATTGTAAATATTAGCGCGTCATGCATAACATAAACTTGTTACTCGCAACATGCATTGATTATAATACATATCTACATTTAAAGACACTAACACTTTAAAATTTCTAAAATGAAGATGTTTTATCGTTTAAATGTTATTCGCTAGATTTAAGCAACTGTCAAGCCCCCCCCCCCCCCCCGAATCTAAATACTATTTGTAGAAAAAAGAAAGACGAAGTAAAAAATTTCATAATCTAGTATGAGAAAAAACAACTAATGAATTAAAAAACAGTACAACAGAGAAAAGGTTAAATCAGTGACTTTAACAGTCAATTCTTTGTCTTTAATAAATGTTAGTATTCCCATAACCGAGTTCACTTTAATAAAAACTCCACCATTTAGCTGACAGTAATTCTTCCTCTATTGAATAATAAATACCATTCACATGGTTTTCGCTTCAAAATAATAAAATTTCCAAAAATGATTTAATTTTGATTTTGCGGTAGCTAGAAGCAAAGTTACTGCCGAAACTATAAACCAGAAGCGAAATATTTAAAACTGATATTAACAAGGAGAAGGCACGAAGTTTAAAACCGAGTTCGGAATGATATTTTGTATAATTATAGTATACATTTAGAATGTTTATTAATGAAAACATTAAGACTCAATAGTCAACCTTAAAAACTTTCAAATTAGCTTATATACTAATAATGTGTTATACCCGAGCTAGCTCTCGAGTAGTGTAGTGGTTAGGGCACTGGTGTAGCATTCAGGATACCTGTTTTCGATTCTAGGCTAGTGTTTTTTTTTCTTTCCAAATTATTTCAAAATAATTTAACAGTTTTAATTAATATTTTTTTCATTTTTTATGCAAAAATAAATATTATTCAGAATATTTAGAAGGAAAAAAAAAAGACTTGGGTCACTTTTATAATCTGCTTTTATAAAAAAGTTTTTTTTTTTTTTTTTCAAATCTGTATGAGATAATGATAAAAGTATTTGAACATGTAATGTAAAATTAAAAGATGTTTTTAGGTAAAGAAAAGAAATAAAATGTTTGTTTAAAGAATAAAAATAATCACTTTTAGTTAATGCACAAAAAGTAAAAAACTAAACAAATTTAAATCAACAAACTCGGCTACTGATGTAAAAAAGAAAACATTTTCGAAACCAGTTTGCTTAGTTTTCAAAGAATATATAAATTATTTAGGAAATGTTAACCGGAAATGAAAACCGACCGGACCCAATGCCGGGAAGCAAAATGTTACTCGGCAGTTTTTGAGCATGCCAAGATTTGCGATATGGCGCCAAAAAAGGTATTCTAAAGGCCAGATTTCTCCGAACTCGCGTGACTCGTGTTGCGTACACTTGTTTAGACAAGACACAAGCGACAAGACAAGCGACATTTATAGCTCTCTCCATTTATATATCAGCTCTACGGATAAGCCGGCCTCATAGAACTAGGTAAGCAGAGTCTTCAAGGCTATATAACACCTCTGAAGAGAGTGGGATCGGGCCTTCGAGAAGAGAAAGAGGCCCCGGTGGGATGCACTCGCACCAAACTTGACATGTGATTCATCGGTGCAATCGAACTTTCTTCCTTCAAGTTCCGAAGTGGTGTCTTTGCCACATAGGCTTTATAGAAAAAACGACGAAAATTTGCAGAGCAGTTTCATAGTAAGCATTTATTTTTATATATTTTAAATTTTGATATGAGAAAAATATGATGTTTCTAGGTTGATATTGGAAAATTAGATTAAATTTTAACTTAAAAGATTAGCCATTTTTAAAACAATCTGAAAGGTTTTGTGGTCTGAGATCTTAACAGTTCTTTGATTTAATATTTGACGTAGTAGCACGTATAGACGTTTTAATGCCAACTATTATTGAAAACAATGATTACAAAATTCAGATAATGCGTATATTAATTTTTATGGAGCAAGCTGCAACGTATACTGAACAGAATGCCAACATGCATGAAAATAACTATATTTTTAAAAAATATTCTTGGTTGTGTTTATTTTATTTTATTTATGCATTTATTTTTGAAGAAATATTTTTGGTTTCGAACAAATTTTGAAATAATGCATTCACATCTTCGCAATTTTAGGAGTCAGTCATTTGGATTCTGAGTCTTGATGATACGGCAATAGTGTTTAAGGGAGAAAAAGAAAGTACCTGCATTCTAGATAATGAGAAACTAAAATCTGAATTTAGAAACTGCAAAGCTATAAGAAAATGTCCATTGATAGATACGTTTTAAAAAGTATAACTTTGGTGCAGTAAAATGTATAATAATTCAAATCAAATCACAAAACTTTTAAGGGAAATAAAATCTTATTCACTGAGCCCGAGCTAAAAAACTAACAATTATTAAAAAAAAGTCATAATATCCAGAAGATGCGCATTAAAAATTTGAAAACAGTAAAGTTTGAAACAAACTTTTCAGAGAAGGAAATGACAACAATTTTAAAATAAAATATTTAAAAGGTGAATTATTGCGCTAGCATATTAAAAAAAGGTGTTTATTAACTAGCCGAGTTGTCATGAAAAGTATCAAAATTAGGTAAAGATACATAACAGCAATTTTATTGGTTATAGTTGTTAGTTGCCTGTGCAAACAAATTGAGACTCGGATAAGTTACTAGATAAGAAGAGCGTGGGAGATTAAACGGAAATTTTCACATTTAAAAAACTCCAAAGTAGACAAGTTTAAATTTAAAAGCTGTAGATATTAAAAAAATCTATAAAATGACTTAATTAAGATATAATATTCGACAAGAGTTAACAAAATTAAAAAGATAAATTTAAAAAAAAATAGAAAAGCGTAAATTTAAAAAAATATTCATTATTACTATTTTTTTTAATTTGAGCAAAATTTTCGAAATTTTACTCAACTACGCAAAAATTTCAGACCGATATTTGTATCATTATTATAAAAATTCGACTTGTTGAAAAAAAAAAAAAAAAACCCAAGGTCATTGATATAAGCATATAAGTGCTTTTTGTCAGAATTCGCAAGAAATTCCTATCTAAAAAGTATTATTCCACGATTTCAAATGTTATAATAATGGTTGATTTTTTTTTAAAGTGGTGAAACTTAAAGTTGAAGTTAATACTATGTCTCAGTTATTAAGCCTGAATTCATTTTCTTATGAGCGTTACGTTCTCGAACATTAATTTTTGTTTTTCGAGAATCAACTACCACAAAGTAAGCCTTTTTTTTTTTTTTTTCGAATTTAATTTTGGCCATTTCTTTTCGAAAATCGACTACTGGAAATCACAGAATAACACACTTAGAACCTTAGGATAGGATTTTTTTTTGGTGGTGGTGGGGGCACTCAAATTCTGACTTATAAAAAAAGTTAGACATTTTTCGACGAAAAAAGATTTCAAAAAATAATGTAGATAATGATCTGACATTTTTATTAGTTATTAACCTCTTTGCAATACGCATTTAAGTGAAATTCCGAAAATTTTGCACAAATAATAATAATAAAAAGAAAATCTCAACTTTGCATTTTTTTTAAATTTACCCTTAATTAAATTATAACGTTTGACAACTCGTTTTATAGATCCTTTTAATATCTACAACTTTTTTAATTCCAAATTTTTCCTTCTAAGATTAATAGTTTCTCTTATTTATACTTGAAAGATTAGAGCCCCCACTTCCACCTACCCTTCCCTCAACCCTTCAACCGATAACTTAATAATCGATAATAAGGACTTGTTTTGAATAGCCCAAAACTCAATAATTTAAACCAATAAAATTATTGTTAAATACTTTTTTCATGCCAAAATATTTTTCCCACTCGACTATTAAACTTAGAAAGTGAAAATGGGGGAAAAATAGTAACATTAGCAAAAGCACGCGAGTGGAAGATGCAATAAAACAATAAAATAGTTTTAATATTTCAAAGAAGGAAAAAAATGGAATTGTTACAAATTGTGTTTAAATCAATTTTGAAAAATTGATTAGTTCTTCGGAATAAACATTTATGTCACTGAAAAGTTTCAATATCGCTGAAAGTTAAATTATTGATATGGTGTGAAATGAGTTTTTGTGCGATGATGAATTCTAAAGTTAACGGCGGAAAAGCGAAATCTGTGTTTTCATTTCATTCTATTGACGGCAAACTAATAACCTGCCCATCACATGAACCATGCGCATTCGTTTACGCAGAAAATCCTCCCTTCACCATAGCAACAAGTGCCTGGGAATTGACACATCCGCTTCAAACAGGCGCTTATTCGTTTATAAATCGATTTATCGATCTTTTCTTCGTGAAACTCTTTTAACAGCCATTATTCTGCGGCTAAGGAGAGGAGTGAAATTCCGCCCACCTGTGGAAGAGATGGGCTGGATGATGTGGAAAGAGACCTGAGTGTTTTGAAGATAAAGAACTGAAAAGGAGTTGCGGGGAGTAGAAAGTGCGCGTGGTTGAGGCAGCCAAGGTCTGCAAGGGGCTGTTATGCTCATGAAGAAAAAAAAAGAAGAAGAAAAAAAAAGAATGTTCTCTATTCATTAAAATGGAATTTTACGTGTGAAAGTAGAGCAACTTTTTAAAAATCAATTTACTTCATGTAAAATAATTTTCTGAAAAGTTCATTTATGTAGTGATATGGATATTTTTGCACATTGAGTGGAAAGTTCCTTTTTCCCTTCCAAACTTATTAAGTAATTTTAAAGTAATAAATTTTGGAAACCTAAAACAATAAAACGCTAATGGCAGATTACTTTTTAAAAAAAAGCTGTTTCGGTATATCGCGAATTAAAAATATACAACTGAAATTTAAAAGTAATTTCAAATCAAATAGTATTTAGATTATGTTGATAATTTTTTTTAACTATTTAATAATGGAAGCGGGCATTTTTTTTTGAATTTATAAGGGGCTACGGGTTTTAGAAATTTAAAATAACAAAACATGAAATAGGCAGATGGTTATTAATTAGGAATGTCACTAAAATAATGTTCTAAAATTAATTTAAGCAATACCTGATTTTGATTCGAATAAGCTCGATTGCATGACATTTATAAATTAAAGCACAAAATTAAATTTCAAAATACTAGGAAAAAATTTCGAGGGCTCGCCCTCTCCCTAAAATCATGGGGACCCTAGGTTATCTTCTATTTTGCATATTTAATAATTCGTCCCTGGATTTTAGAGCGAGACGAATTGTTCAGAAACCGATCCAAATACCGTCAGTATTTCGACGAATATAAAGGCATTCTCAATTCACATTTGGACGGTATCGCAAGCAGCTACTTGTAAAGTCAATGCAAAATTTACATTATGATGTTTTATTTAATATCGAAAATGCTTCTACACAATTTCTGTGTATTTTTATACAATTACTTAAAATAAAATTTTAGTTTTTTTATTACTAATAATTTTATACAATACATCATACCCCTGTATTATATACATCAAAAATAATTTTTTTCTTAAATCGGCCAAGTTCATCACTAAATTCAGTGTTTTTTATTGTCTTACCACCTTATTCCATCAACACTAAATATGAGAGCTGTCGTTAAATTCCGTTTCACAGAATTATGATCAAATGAAAGCGCATCAAAAGGTTTCAGTGTAAGCATATAATTATCAAAGCATCATAGAAAATTACTTTTAGCAATCACTTTTTTAACGCAATTAAAAATCATGTGAACATCAGACTTTTTTATACTTATTAAAGTAAGTTACAATAAAAATAATTTAAATGTTCGCTTTGAACTTGAAATTATCAAATTACAATTTCTTTATCAGAAATCTTTTCTACTTGAAATTAAAAATAAAATAGTTAAAGAGTCTGATTATATTATAATCAAGCTTTTCAAAATCAATTTAAATACGGCAAAAATAGCAGGCAATGAAATTATGCATCTCTATTCAAAGCAGAATAAATGGAGTTCGAAAATTAATTTTTAGCTAAAAAGATGCAGTATAGGAGTTCAAATAAGTATAAAAATATACTCAGGACAATTTATACCTCATAACCAGAAATATAATTGTTTCGAAAAAAAAAAAAAAAACGATTTTAGCATCGGAAGGAGATATTATTCATTTGGAATAAACCGCAACAATGAGATTGAAAGAGGAAAATCTTCACGCGCTGTTCCTTTAGAAATTCCGAAACCAATCACTTAATGGAAGATTCCGAATTAACAGGTAGGTGATTAAACTCCAGAAAATAACTTTCACTCCCTCTTATGCTGTGTTCATTTTTTTCTTTTAAGTATTGTTTGCAAAGTTGGTTTTTCATTTTCAATCGTATCGTTTTGTTTCGATTCGAAACCTGTATACCGTCTCTATATATTTCTCGATAAAATAAAATATAAATTTAGAAAGAAACTTTTCCTTCATCGTTTGCCTCACTCCTATCTTTGCGAAATCAAAATCGATCGGTGCACGTGCTGAAGCAAAAAGGATTTCGACATGGGTTTTATCTACGTCATGTTTCCTTAGCAACAAGTGGGCGGGAGGCATGTTTCCTTAGCAACAAGTGGGCGGGAGGGTTCTTCTGGAACGGATTTCTCAGCTTTGAAACATAAAATTTAGATCATGACAAGATGGCTTCTTTGAAAAGACAAAGACGCCATCTTGTCATCTTGACCTGAATTTTATTCTGTAGAAAATAAATACATATTGTCAGTTTTCCAGCCTTCTAAAACCGGAGAAGGGTATTTGCGTTGTGTTACCTAGAATTTTAAATTAATATTTTCATAATTAAATTGGCATGCCGAATGTTAATATTTTAATTAATTTAATCGTTATAGCAATTCAGATGCCATTTAAAATGCATAAAATTATCTATAATTTTAATAAGTTATTGAAAGATGAAATTTCATATTTTAATAGATGTATATTATATGCACTCTTTCAGTATTTAGTAAGGATTTATTTATTTATTATTATTAATTTTGGGAACTATATGGTCTCGATTAGAATGATTTGAAATATGTTTCATGAAACTCTTGACAACATGAATTTTTTTAATTCGATTTATTTTTAATGTTGTCTAAATGTAATAAATAAAAATCAATTAAATTCTTGCGACATTTCTCTAAAACCGATAAAAAATGAAAAGGAAGGATTTTTCTTTCTCGATTAATTCTATATAAAATCATATTTGTTTTATATCTGAAATTCTTAAGCCGGGCAGCGTTTAAGAATATTTGTAAAAAAAGCGAATAAATTCATTTTAATGTAAATTTTTATAAAAATTTGTTTAGTAATTATAGGATGTTCTAAAAATATTAGACACTCTTGATAGCTATTGCATATTCTAACAAAAACATACAACTATGTTAAATACTAATTTATAAATTTATACATGCAAAACTTTGTCACATATCGGAAGTGCTCACATGGCTGACCAATTTTGACCAGGCGCTACTGATAAAGCCGAACGATGAAATCGAAACCCAAGTAATAATCCAGTCAAACTATACTTCCATTCGGAAAAAATACGTAACTTCAATTTTATTGTTTTAAATTGTTGAGTTGGCTTTCCAAAACATACGTATCTTTGTGTCATTCGCCCCGCTCTTTAAGACTCTCCTCTCTCCCCCCCCCCCAAAAAAAAAAATCCGAACTTAAGAATATAACGAAGTTTAACCACCATCATAGTTAACCAGAGCCATTAACTATGATCAGTACAAGTGCCTTTAGTTATATTATTTTCTTTACCCATGATGTCATCTGCGCAAATTTGCCTCGTGACAAGGACAATGCCTAAGACACGTTTACACACCGGTGAAAATGATTCAATACCAGACTTACTGTGATTAAAAAACAAATTCAACCCAAAGAAACCTAGTTTATTTCAAAAGTGCATAATAGATTACAAACATTAATTATGGTAAATGCTCATTTTTAATTTTTTTTTTTCAAAATCGCTCTTACAATTTATGCAAATAAAATTTTTTAAAATTATCTGTGATGAAACAGTTCTCATGAGCCCATCCTGTTGCATTCGGGGAATTGTATCCACTGTTTGCAAAGTTTTGAATTTTCGCCTGGTTTTAAACAATAAGTAAACAGACAATTTTCATTGTCACGTTTGTTTGTTTTTCCATTTATCAGAGTCAAAAGTTCTACTTGGTCTTCGTTTTACCCTGAAAATATTTCTTTTTACCTTACAAATAAAGGTATTTCTTATTTTTAAAATTTTTCATCTACATTTTCCTTTTTCATAATCAAAGTTTTCTAGTGGAGTTAATTGATTGAGATTTAATATGAGGGACTAATACTAATTTTCTCCATACTGATTTTTCCTTCTCTACTTGTAAAACATTTTTAGCTTAGTTTTGTTATATTAAAATCCCGTTTTTAAAGCTACACGAGGGTTATTTAGAGACGAACCTTCTACTTCTGAACCACGGTCAGATGACGAGGGCGACACCTGAGCTGGCACTCCCCTCTCCAAACTTCCACTCCACACCGATGGGAGGATGTTTGGTCCCGATGGATTTAACGTGCACCAGCCCCGGTTACACGACGGTTCCTCGGGGGTATCGGGTCTCGAACCTGCAACCCTCCAGTTCGAAAACCAAGACCTTACCACCAAACCATTGCGGTCATCTAAAACATTTTTAGAGGCGTATCTAAAAGAATGCATGTTTATCTCGGTAGTGGGACAGATCCGTACGGACATTCCCGTACGGGTCATAAACGTCCAATAAATCATGCCTAGTTATTTGGGAAAAAGGGGGTAGGGAGTATTAGTCTAGGTTTGCTAAAAGCATGTTATCTGTTGGCAAGAGTATTTGGCGGGAAAATGTATTGGTATTTTAACTAAATTTTGAGGCTTAAACAAAAGGAAAAGGCTTATGTTTGTTTCAGTGTGTATGTGCTGGCTCTGCACAGACCAGACCGTCTGACTTATGCCTATCAAATTTGGCAAATATATACTTTGGAGGGTAGAAAAGTGATTTTCGGAGCGATTTTCAAAAAATTATCTTTTTAATGATACCAAATTTATTTTTTATCGTTGAATTTTTCTTTTTATATTTAATAAATTTTTTGAAATATTTTAAACATTTTGCAAAAATATATTTCATTGAAAAGAAATTGAAAACCCATCGTACGAATATTTCATCTTGTCTTTTGTCTTGTTGTTATGAATATTTCATCCTTTCTTTTTTTTTCTATTGTTGTGACCAGAATAAAAAGATTAGGTATATTTTTCCCATTATGAGTAGGTTTCAATATTAGGCATGCTTGTAATAATTTTTTTGTATTAACAAATGAGATTTAACTTCAGAATGAAGCAATGTTGGACAATTTTTTTAATGCCTCCATTTTAAAATATTGCTGATTTTACTTGCGATATAATTGAAAAAATAAATATTATGTGCATAAAATATAGATAGAAAAATAGAAAATTGGTCAAGTGCAGACAAAAACAGTGCAAGGCTATATTTCTCAAGTATATATTATGTAAATTAAAAGTTGCTGATATACTATATGTTTCATGAACTATCAACATAAAATAAAAGATTATTCTATATTAAAAGAAATGCATTAAATATTAAATAATCTTGACATATAATTGCTACTACATGTGCTACAAACAGGCTTTATTTTGCTTTACTTAATTTTGTATCCCTTATCTTCAAATTGTATTTTTTTTGTGTGTGTGTGTGTGTGTGTGTGTGTTTTGCATTAGAAGAAAATTGGAAGCATTTCTTTACGTAAATGATATTTAATATTAGTAATATATGAATTTCATAATAAATTAATGCTAAACAATGGGAGGAATATTTTTATATTTAAGTATTTTGAACATTCCTTGTGAGAGACTACTTTGACAGTAATTTTAAAATATAAATGTGATCAAAGAAATAATTTAAATTATTTTTTGTGGATTATAGAATTAACGTTCTGTTAAATATTCCTTCAAATTTAATAGAAAATCACCAAAATTTTAGCCTATTTTGAGAGAGAGAGAAAAAAAAAAACCCAAACAATTTCAGCAGTTACAAAAGTATTATAATGCAATTTTTTATATTTAACAATATATTAATAGAAAATGATTCATTTCATTTTAATAAAACGATTACAAATTTCTATAACGAAAATATACTAAAGATTTAATCAAGGTTTCATGTATTATGGTTAAAAGTAAATAACAGAAATAAAAGTGAATGTTCACTCATATATTTATGAGGAAATAAAACATCTCTTTAAAATTTCTTTAATGTTACAGCAAGAGTTTCTCCTGCAATGCAATAACAGAAGTCTGACTTTATTTTTTTAAATAAAGAAACTAATGTTCTGAATTCATTTGCTCTTGAAATCTTATATTGATCTCGACTGGACTTCTGCAAACTATGGCCTCATTGTGAGATAACCAGACTTTTTTCATAGCAAAATGCGTATTGTTTTCACGGGAAAAATAATTGCTTAAGAAAGACCGAATCAATGGGCACATCCAGGCGTGCCCTTAAAGCCATTTCTAATAAATATAATTAAATCTTCAAGAGAGTTGAAAATCTACAATACTGGAGCTGTAATGTCAACAGTCCAAAGAGATTCTAATTCTAATCAAGGAGGGAAGAAGGGCAGGATTATTAAATAAGCAAAGTTGGCAATTGCCAAGGAGCCCCTCAGCTCTTGAAAATTTTTAGCAGTTTTAGGAAGTTTAGTTTTATACTTCATTTAATAACAGAGCCCATGCAATCAAATTGATTCAAGTCAAAATCAAGCATTCATTAAATTAATTTCGAAACTTTATTCTAGTAATATTCCTAATTACAATTTACAAGTTATTCATTATGCTATTTTATAATTCTAAGAAAATTGGAGCTTTTCAGTTAAAAAAAATATTCCCTCCTTTTACAATATTATTTAGAGTATATTAAAGAAAGTTGTTTTTGTTTTTTTAATATTTTGCTTAAAGATAATTTTACATTTTAACTGCAGTTTTTTGATACGCGAAATAATGAAATGGGCTTTTTAGTTTGACAGTTTTTCAAAATTTGCTACTTAAAACTGCTGAATAAAAATTAAATCAAAATCGATACAAAATTTGGAGGAAGAAAGGGTCTTCGAGATCTGCATTAACTCAGGGCTCCTAGAAGATTTTAAGCGGCCCTGAATTCTTTTGAAATGGGAAATAATTACACTGTTTGAAATATGAAAAAAAAAAGCATAGTTATCAGTAAAAATTTACAATAAAAGTATAGATGAGTATAAAAGTATGATGATGAAGAGTGTATTACCAGAACTTCATTCATCACGATAGTTAATGACTTATTTCTATTTTTATTAAGTTTCTGAAGAATATATACAACATACATTATTGTAAAAATCGTTTTTTTTTCTTCTCTTTATTTTTCAGCAGTAGATTTGGGTTATGGTTTAATAAATAGTGCATCTAGAAGAAAATTAAATTTGAATTCAGTTAATATCTCCTACAAATTTTCGCAGATACAAATGATCAGTTAGCAAAATATTAATAAACTTCTGTTTTAGTAAGCTGTTTATTTTATGCATTGTGTACTTACAATATTTCATATACAAAATGAAAAGTAATATAATGAACAAATAATTTATCTTTATCAGAGTACAGATTTTAAAAAAAAATGCAACAACATTGAAATTAAATCTACGATGATAAACAGAAAAACTTACATTTGTAATGACACTTTTACTGTGCAAACTGATGTAACACGGAAACTTAACGTCCGTAATTGGAAGCTTTTCTTACTACTTACGGCATTTCAAGAATTACTTTTGCAACTTTTCCCCTCCTTATAAATGATTCCAATACCACTAACCTCATTTAATTGTACTCAAAACTTAAGAAACAACTTTTTTAAGTGCCTATATTTAAATAATATATTTCAATGTTCGAACTTATTGAATTAAACGAATCAAGAAGAAATAAAGTAAAAACTAATGAAACCAAAACCCTTTCATTTAATGCAAATCGTTATATTTATGTAATGAATTTTCCATCTAAAATCTAGAAGAAATGATTGTTTCGAAGTTGATATAGTATTTATATGAGAAGAAATATCATTCGTCATTGATTTTTATTATATATTTTTGAGTAAATTCATTGAAAAGCAATTCATCTATCTGAAAAAGCAAAGTGGAAAGTATTCAGATTGTATTAAAACATGCATTAAGTATTCAAAATTGCGTTAAATATGTTAACTTTCGCCAAATCTGACACTTTTAGATACGTTTAAAATGTATAAAAATGTTTATAGCCTCTTCTAGAACTGATCCTTATCAGTAACACAACCGCCTTGTAAACGAGAACATTTATTGACAGTTTTATGACTGGTACGGAAGTCATAGAACCGTTAAAAACCTGAAACGAACCACAATTGAAAATTGCTTTCAGAAAGTAGGAACTTCTCCCGAAAAATCAATACCAATGCTAAACATAGCCTTACAGGAAATCCCAGGATATCGAAGAAAAAAACTAGGAACCCACTGATGCATCCCCCCGCACGATGCTGCAGAAAAGAAAAAGCCAGCTATAGTTCTGCTAGGTAAGATCCCAAACACTCATTAGGAAACGAACTACGATTTTATAAATTATTTCTCAGGCCATTAATGAGCTAGGCTTCCTCACGTTTGATGAACGACAGCCAAAACGTACCTGCATTAGAAATCGCAACAGTTTCAAAAACTTAAAATTAATCATAATTGAAAACTGCTCTCAGAAACTAGCAGCCACGTGCTTCCAAAAAATCAATACCGATTCTAAACATGGCCGCACCAGAAATTCCGGGAATCCAGGGATCTGGCTTCTGCAGAAATGGGAGAACCCCCCGCACCCCCTCCAAAAGATGGACCTCTCTCATTTACTGAGATCCCTTCTCCTCTTGGTTCTTCACCGTGAAGGCCGTGCTTTCTCTTATCTCCCGGAGTATAGCGTGCTGCCATCTCACAGCCACCTGGATTACTAATACTTTCTCGTTTCGACCAGTGTTATTTTTGCTCCTTCCACCGGCGGAACCTACTTTTGACAGATCTTGCGAACTTGTTTACAGTTCGCGGGCTTCGGTGCGTTACTGTTTGGTTTTCTGATTAATTCGAGCGGACTTTTCCTCGGATTTAAAATTTCTTTCAAACTAAGCATAATTCTTTACCAGCCATATCATCTGCCAATTTGGGATAATTCTACGTCTGCACTTGATTTGTCACTGAAGGGATTCGCTCAACTACAGCGGCCGAGGTAAGTGTCAGTTTTGTCACTTCTGCTCAGTCTGATTGTGGAACCTTTATGATGAATCCCAATGCCTTTTTTAGTGAGGTGGAATATAAATTTATCATCGACAAAGTCAAAAGTCGTCTGGCTTATCTTCATTCTATCCGTAACAAAACAATCGATATTATTTCTGAAATTGCCCTTCTCAGTAGTGAAGTATTAATTCCTGCAACCAGTTGCGTTGACCACTTAACAGCACAACTGGCTAATCAACGCCTAAGTCAAACTGAAACCGATACCAACTCAGAAAACGATTTCTCAGATGATCCTGATAGTGATCAGATGATCCTGATGAAAATCCCCCCCCCCCCCATTCGAGTTAATCAAAATCCACTATTAGGGACAACCGAGCTACAAAGAAAATACGTCAAGATTTCCCTTCGCTGTTGGAAATCACTAACTGTTTCAATGGACTGGACCCACGAAGAGGATATTAATGATGCTGACATGGCCGATTCTGAGCAAACTTTACAGCAACCCTCAGATGATTCTCCACTCTCAACTGATGAAGTCGACCAGATCCTAAAGAAAACATCTGTCCCACCCATCTATATACTGCCTGTCCACGACAAGAACACTGCTAGACAATCGTCTATGTTTATGGCGGACGTTATAGAAACAGGTTCCGGTATGGACGATTCATTTTGAATGGATGGAATCGGACAGAAGTCTGGGGGGTTTATCGCTTCACATTGGCGTCAATGTGAAGCGATAAAAGAAAACCTGTTGCTCATTCGTCTTCTCGCTTTAGTCGCAGTTGCACGTATCTTTATATTCGCTTAGCTTACTTTTATATTTTATTAATCTTTTCTTTGGTTAATATTAACTGCATTTCATTATTTAATATTTTTTTTTGTCTCTTAAATTTTGACATCCTTTAAAATGCCTTTTTGATTTAAAAAAGGAGAGTTTCGTCAGCGATATTTTGTCCCTTCACTCGGAGTGTGGGAAAGTTAGGCTTTTAGCCTGTTCAGCAATTTTACAAAGCTTATCTTGAATTAATTAAGTAGAGATGGTGGAATTGGATCTGGAAATAATAGAATATTTTAGAATGAAGTTTCTATGGGCTAAATTAAGATAAAACCTTGGAAATTAATTAAATTGAAATTAGAGTTTAAAATATCATTACACACATATATTATATATACACTTTTATAGCTTTTTCTGGATCAAAAACTTTTATTTAATGTTATAAACTGAAATTTAATAAAATAATTGTCGTAAATTAGAATTTAACTTTTTAACATAAATAAGATCACCTTTTGAATTGATCGATATATGGAACTAGAAAATATAGAAATTCATTTCAGATCATATTTATAAAAAAAAAATGAACAGTTGAAACTTTTAAAGCAAATTATATTCAGCTGTTTGTATAAGTAAAATTAATTGTTTATTGATTTTGAATTTTTTATTTGAAAAGTGTACTGAAAATTTATTAAAAAAAGTTCTTGCAGGGAACTTTGAATTTCATTATTTTTTAAAGAAGTATATTTTACAATTCAGTATTTTATTTTCATCGAAATTATTGAATAATTTCCTTAAATATAAAGGTATAATTAATTCAGTTATCTCCTATCACAATCAGTGTCAAGATAAAAAGATGAGAAGGAAAAAAGAAAAAAAAAAACGTTGTTTTAATCTTTTGCTTTTAGTGTTAAATAATAATTATGAGAAATTGTATTTATAGTTTTAAAAGAAAAAAGAATTACTTTGAAATTAAAAATAGTGATTCTATTATGCTATATGAAAATATTTAGAGATTAAAACGATTTAATTTCTTTTCTGGAGTTGAATGAGTATATGCAATTGTTAAGAAGTAATTCTATTAAATTTTTATTGCTAAATATTATTCAACTATATAATGGTATGAAGAAAATATTATATTATAAGTAGCGCATTACTTTTTTTTTCAATAAAATAAAGAAAAATAGTCATTTATTCAGGCTTGTTTTCTCGCCTCCTTGTTGTTTCAATAGCTTCCCTTCTTAACTATGATTCCAAGAATCTAAAAATTTATGCACGTTAATGCGAGTTAGAAGGATTAAAGTATTTAAAGTGATTCCTTTCTACTCAGGTGCACTGATTGTGATAATAAAACGGTAGCAGATAAGTATTCTCAAACGGCATTGAAGGGCTTTGAATAGAAATGTGAAGAACATCGGGAGTGAAGAATTTTCAACCCAGAAATGATAAAATGCATGCAGGAATTTGGATCCTTTATTGCTTCGAGCTCATGACTACTGATATACATTGAAAGGAAAAGCTCATTTATGAATTATTATTTGAACTACTCTCTCTATTGCTCATTTGAGCACTCTATTATTTAAATTAACAGTTCGTGAGAAAATTTTTTCTTTGAAATAATTGTATTTTTTTTTCAAGACGGGGGAAATAAATAAATGGTAATCTGGAATACAAAAAAAAAAAAAAAAAAAAAAAAAAAAAAAAACTTTTACCGCGTTTTTCGTAGAATAATGTAAAGCGATGTTGGGCTTATTTAGTTAGGTTCCTTTAAGTCCGGGACATCTGGCACGTGCATGAATGAACATTTGAATTATCTTCAAATTCAGAATACTTTTACATATAAACTTTGTGAAATTAATTATGCTGTAACAAGCTTGTGCATATTGAAAATAAGTTACAAATCAATGTTTGATTTTTAAAAATCTGAAAATTGATAGTATGGTAATCGTTAATTTTGCGTTTCGGGAAATAGTATATACATCAGAAAAATATATATAAATTTGGAAAGGTTTCAAGCATATTTAACAATGAACATTTTTCTTTATAACAGAATAAAAGCAACCTTTTATAAAAATTATGAAATAATTATGACTAATTATGTTATAGTTTTTATGTTAAATTAGATTTCCTCGCGTTTGCTGCGGAGAATTTGATATTAATAACTTATATAAATTTAAAACAAATGAAATGAAGACGATTAATGTTTTGTCATGCATGATTTTACTTCTTGATTATTTTTTTTTTCTTCTTGTGCAATCGTTAGACATACAAATAATTATTCAGCTTTTCTATTTGTTTTGTTCTTTGCATACATATGACCGGAATATCAGATATTTTCAATATTCCGAGTATGCAAATGATTTTCAGCTTAGTGAATTATTTTTTAAATTTGTTTTCAAGAATTAAATGCAATAGCACCAAATATCGCCAATGTGGCGCTAAACGTGCCAACGTAAGAAACTTGAATTAATTTCTACCTCTGCGAAATGAACTTTTCCTACAGTAACCTGTTTCTATAACGCCTGCCGTAAACATAGACGATTGTCTAGCAGTGTTCTTGTCATGGACAGACAGTAGATGATGAATCCCAAAAAGTTGGACTTCTCTTCAAATTCAGCCAAATCACCAAAACTAAAATCACGGGCAAATGTATGCCAAATAACCGCCTAAAAGTATTTTCTCCCAACGCCGACGCTCACAGAGCTATCCAACGAGAAATCAAAAATAACAAGCTTCAAGCTCATACCTTCAAGCTTAGTGAGGAGAAGAAACTAAAAGTCGTCATTCGTGGCCTCCAGGCTGACTATCCCCTCGAAGATATACTCCATGAAATCCAGAAACTTGGGTTAGACCCCGAATTATGCCATCCTCTGAGACACCAATACTCTGATACCACCTTTTCTGGTCACTCTTCCAAAAAACGAATCAAGATATTTTCAGCTTATCAACTATGGGCTACCTCAGGGTCTCATTGAAACCACTTCGAAGGAAGCAATTCTACAATTATCAGGAATTTTGTCATCACAGCCGTCTTTGCACCAGAAACGCAAGATGCCTCAAATGCGGAAGTCCCCATATGTCAAAGAGCTGCACAAAACCCAAAGACTCCAGCCAAATGCTGCTTGTGTGGGGTGGGCCCCACACGACGAACTACTCCCAATGCCCAAAGAATCCAGCAATGCGTAAACCTTTCAATGGCGCACCTAAGGATGTTTGGAAAAATGCAACTGCTCTTGCCAGAGTTAAAGAAAACGTTGCACCCCAACCTGCCATCCCAAGGTCTATTAATTCAGGTTCCACGGTCTCTCATTCTGAATATAAGTGCACTGGTACTCAACAAAACCATCTTGATACCAATGATTATACGTTTTATAGGTCTCATCTTTAGGTGCTATTCTGTTGCCATGCTACGAATTAATAATGTCCGGTCCCGGGCAAGCGGTAGATGAAAGACCCTTGATTCTACAAACTTTCCAACACCCCCTTCCTCCATTGCCGTAGGAGAGAAGTCGCTGTAGGGAGTTAGGAGGGAAGAGTGTCGTCCAATCACAGTGCAGGAGGGAGAAGTCACTGCACAACCGGGGAAGTTATGAACAGTATGGCAGAGTATTAGAAATCTGCAACGAAAGGCGTTGGCGCTAGTTTATGGCGCTGGTGCCAGTATTTGGATGGGTTTGCCACAGACTTTAGCTATAAGCGCGAGCAGGCGGTTTAGAATCAAAATAATTAGTTTTTGAAGCACTTATTTGTGAGATGTAAAATGTTTGAGTAATATAAAGCAATTCAACAAGTAATTTTTAGCTTAATAAATAATTTTAAGAATTCTATTTAGTTAAGTGTTTTTAGATTGAACTTCGAAAATAAAACATTATTTCACCCAAAAAATGTACACTTTTGAGATTATTAAAGCTTACATTTTCACATTTTGATAACTATTATACATGACAAATATTTATAAAGTTTTATATATATATATATTATAAACTGAATACACCGGTACCATCCCCTTACATTTATATTGCATATTGGTATACATGCTTAAACCTTAATATGGTCAAAATACATGGGTTTTTTTTATGTAATGTATATTTAAAATGCATTAGAAAACAAAAAATCGTACGGGGAAGAAAATGATAGACGTCACGCTGTTATAAACTTCTTAGACACGAGGTGATTAAATGTGTAAATTAAAAGTAAGAAATCGGTGGCATTTGTCATTCTTGAAGGCTTATAATCATTTTCGGGTATTCAGAAACAAATGTCATGAGTATTTTCGGACAAAAATAATATAGAATATAAGTATATATAATTTTCTTTTTAAATTTTTTTTATTGTTGACCAATATTAGTAAAAGACTTAACTTTGCTGTCAAGACAATCCGACAGAAATACTACTTTATTATTTACTTCACAATGGTTTACATATTAGATAATATATTAATTATTTACACACCATTGTTCAGTCGTAATGCAGAATTAATTTAAGAGATGTGAATTCTTTTCTCTTTCTTACCAATTCTTTCAAGCATTTCAAAAAATCTAGAATGAACTATTTCGTTTTCTGGCTCTCTCTCGCATGTAATTTCAGTATTCTGGTTAGCTTTCCATCCGTTTTCTGTTCTATTGTGCTACAGCCGACAACCATATCAAGGACACGAATTTTCAGATTTATTATTAGCAATTGACGCTTCTACACGCTCGGCGCCTTGTGTCGTAGCACAGATGGCACACTCCTGATTTAGTTTAGTTATATTAACGCTATTTTAGAACGGACCTCGTAATTTTGAACCGCGGTCAGATGACGAGGACGATACCTGATCTGGCAGCTCTTCTCCAAATTTCCACACTACACCAATGGGATAACGTTTGACCCCGAAGAATTTAACGTTCACCAAACTCGCTTACACGATATTTTCTTCGGTGGAATCGGGTCTCGAACCTGACACCCTCTGGTTCTGAAGCCGAAACCTTACCACCAGGCCACCTCGGTCAACTACACACTCCTGGAGGCGGGATTGGATATGTGGGAAGGATGGCATGGGATTCCAGACCAGTCTCAGTTTTTGTTGATTAACCCGAACTGGAAATGATACTACTTTGATTTGATATCAAGTTTTTTTTTGGGGGGGGGGAGCTTACATTGAACAAGAAGAAAGCGCAGTGTTATAGTATTAAAAACATTTCTATGTTTTTAAATTTGACTGTTAGAGGTGTATTTTTGCATCCGTTTAATTCTTTGTTCTCGTTTAAAATTTTTAAGTGGTTAGTAGAGAGTACTTTTAATGAAAATTTTAAACGAGGGATAGTTAAATGCCTTTCTAATGACCGTACATCTAATGAAGCGAAATTTGAAAAATAGAATAAAAAAAATGCAACACACAAGTTTGTGAATATCAATATAAACGATTGGTAAAATTCATAAAGAGAGCACTTTATAATGAAGAAATAGAATACATGCATTCGAAATAAGTTTCATAGCCTCATTAGATAAATTAAATTAAATCTCTGAATGTTTTGTGAGCGTTTATTAAACTAACTAAAATCAAACAATGTAGCAATTATAAAGCACATTTTCATTGATAAAAATATAATTATGTAATTAAAAAGATGGTACGTTATCTCATAATTTAAAAACCAAAACAGGAAAGCAGAAATTTACACCCGAGATATTTTCAGAAGGCCTTCTAGAGCTTCAGAGTTAGGTTCCCAACAAACTTAATCCGCCCGCTAAAGATAGACAAACTACCTTTATATGGATTTCCTTCAAAATTTGATGGAAATTTAGGGGTATTTTGATGCAAATATTAGTGACTAGCCGCCTTTGGCGACCAGCTGGTTCGCCAGTATTACCGCTCACTACAATTTTCAATTAAATATTTTAAGTAACTGGTCTCTTAAAGGATTCTCAAACAAAACATTTTTAATCTTCAAATTTTGATAGTCATACCAAACTTATACTGTTTAGATCGTTTCGTTCAATTTAGTATATATATTTTGCTAATTTGTTGCCATTTCCGGTAAAACTTCATCTTTAATTTAAAATGTAAATGACGAAATTACAATTAATATTAAGATATTTTTTAATAAAACCAAGCGCTTTATTTTATTTATCATCTTTATTGTTATTTATTATTTATTATTATTATTGAATATGACTATTGCAAACATAATCGCTCGGTATTTAAGTCTTATGTTAACTACAAAATATTTTTCATAGTTTATGTAATATCTCAAACAATAATTCAACAAAAAAATTTGAGATTCAGTATAAAATTCAGTTTTTAGTTTTGCTTTCAAAAGGATTGAAATGAAATCAATAATAATATTTTGTTCCTGCTTATAAATATATTTCAAAAATTATGAAGTCTAAATTTAATGCAGTTAGGTATCATATTCTGATAAATATTCTGGACACACCAAATTTTAAATAAATGAATGAATGTTTCTATTTTCCACGATCAACTAAGACCTATTTATAAAGTTTTAAATGTTAAAAATTTAGAAAAACTTACCATTTTCATAATCTTAGGCCAATTAATCTTGAGAAACCTGCGCGCTGATTGGCGTATTTTCTTTGAAGCGATCGATGGAAAATCTAAAATTATCCTTTTTTTATTGAATAGTGATATTCAAATCTTTATAAATCAGTCAGTTTAAGTGATTAGAAACTAACTCTTAAAAGTCAGTGATTTAGTTGATTGGAAATTAATTCTATGACCACCATAAAATCTGTGCTTTCTCTTGTGGTGTATGCATTCTCCTTAATATCCGCTCGAATAAAACATCACATACAAAAGTACTACATAGAACAAACACATCAAAAGTAAACATAACATTTCAATAGTTGCCAAAAACAAAAGAGAGAAAAATGCAATTAATAAGCAGACGATATTTAGAAAAGTACAGATATTTAGACTGGAAAATGAAATTATCTGAAATTAAAAACACGCGCAGACGATATTTACAAAAGTAAAAATATTCAAACCTGAAAAGGAAAATATATGAGTTATTCCATCAATAAATACCATAAGTTTGTTTACATCTTCATTATTTTATGAGTCATTAAATATCAAAATGGATCCGGGGCTGAATAAACACCCTGTATAGAGAGTGTAAAAGATCATAAAATAATTTTTCTTGAATTTATTTTTTAGAAAAAATAATATTTCATATTTGTTTCATTTCCTACAGAAACGTGCCGAAAATTATATTTTTGCAGATTTCATTTCCAAAAAGATTTAATTTATTTTCAGTTAGAGCTTTAATCAATGTGATGGCAACACTTTGAAAAAAGCTATTTTTTTCCCATGAATGCGAAACGTGCTTAATCTTAATTTTTATTTTTGACGAAAAAAATTATTGAAAAACATAGTTAAAATATTTATTTAAAAATTCATTAAAAATAGAAATTTAATTTTAAGATTAAAACAGTAGTATCATTTAAAAGATAAATTTTTTATCTTTAACTTCATGTAAAAATCTTTTTTGTGCGGTAATATTTTCGGCAATTATAGCAGAAACACGTCAAAATTTCGCTTAATTTTTAAATAAATAAAATTCTAGTTAAAAATTCGAAAAAATAACCCCCAGGTGCACATTCCTGGCCTCCAAGGTATACACGTGCCAAATTTGGTAGCTGTAGGTTGAATGGTCTGGCCTGTAGAGCGTCAACACACACACACACACACACACATTGAGCTTTATTATAAGTATAGATTACGTTGAACTAGTTATATTGGAACTTATTGCGTGGCCCCCGAAATCATTTTAGGAAGTATTTTCATCTCGGCGGTCCCCCCAATAGTATTTTTTCTCACACATGTCAGTGGATTACCGTTTTTTACAATGAATTGTCGGAAAATTATTTCGGCAATTAAAAAATTAGATAAAAATACTGCGTCCAGAAAAATATTTTTATAGTGAAGAATCTCAAGTATGGGTAATTTTTCATGTATCAACATGTCGTTAAAACTTTTTGCTCCGGGTTATAGTTTCGGAAGTCCTGACCAGCATTGATCAATTTTATGTAAACATAAAATAACAAGACTAAACTGCAGTGTTATATATTAGTTTTAGAAATTTTTTATTGATTTCAATCAAAAATTTTTGTATGAATTGCATCTAGGCAAAGGCACTTTTGCCCTCACGTAATAAGTTACGTCCTTAAATTGAAGTATACGAGAAATAAAAGGCGAGAACAAATCTCTTTGCAATTTTTTATTGTTGTGATCAAAATTTTATATGCTGTAAGCAATTGTTCTTAAATAATGTGACGATTCCCGATAGCGAAAATGGTCTAAAAATTGATGCGAATGAGCAATTTAGGACCCAATGCCAAATTTCAGTCACCTAGTTCCTCGCAGTTTTGTGTTCACATACACTTGGACTAAAAATACCTGCTCACAATCAAAAAGTTTTCTTTCAACTTCAAAAGTTCCGAAATGTTGATAATTGTCAAAATATCTTTTGATGGTTACAAAACTTTCTCTGGCACTCTTTTCATAAGAGACAGTAGAAAAAATGTTATATTTAACATCATTTAAAGTTAAAAGGGTTTTTTTTCTTCAACTTACTTGTATCAATTATCTTTTATATATATATGTAGAACAAACTTGAATTCTTATCCGTCTGAAGCAAAGTGAAAATTCATGAAAAACGTATTAAAAAAACGAGTTATGGAAAAAATAGCGTTATAAATACATTTTAAAAAACTCGCCAATTGACGCAATTCGATACTTTTAAGTATCACTTCAACCAGGGCCGATCGTGGTGCTTGTCAACAGTCGACCCTGGTTTAGTTTAATCATGTCAGCATCATTCCAGCTATTTTACGATGGACCTCACAATTTTGAATCTGTCAGATGACGAGAGTGGTACCTTCCGCATGACGCCAACAGGAGGATATTTGATTCACGATGTCAGATTTAAAAGAGCGCCAAGCAAGCATACACGAGGATATTTCGTGGAATATTTTATATATTATTAAGATATCTTTACACTTTTCACACTTAGTTATCTACTGCGTTTGCAGATAACTATAGTTCCGGATACAAAATTCTAACCATAATCTCCCCCTTTTTTAAAGGAAAAATTCGTAATTTATCAAGAGCATGAAATCACTTTATAAAATTCGGATAATTTTCACAAATCGACTGAAGATGATCTTCTCTAATGTTACA
>JAPMOR010016510.1:882853-1038037 GCA_026543865.1 Argiope aurantia | reverse complement strand
CTAATGTTACAAAGATTGACACACGACTTTGTAGCACAATGCTGGTTGCGTCGGCTTATTTAATGAAATCGAACCAAGTTTTACCTTTCAGGATCACAATATTGAAAATATATAGCTATTTACTTTGAAAGAATTTTGTTTGAGTTGTACCTACATTTGTAAATGCTCTGAAAATCATTTTGATTCTTACCAACTACCGTTGTAACTATAGAAAGATCTTTTTCAAGAATAAAATTAAAAACACGAGATCTAGCATTGTCAAGCGTGATTTCCCTCCTTAGACATTTTACCGGATCCAAAAATTAGCGAACAAACTAAATAATGATGACATATGAATGACGAAGATTTTGCTATAAAAATATAAGGAAATAAACAATCATATTACGACCTTATTTTAGTTATTTGCATACCACATTATATTTATAAGCTTATGAAAACATTTTTTTATTAGATTTATTAAAGATTTGAGTTATTCAAATGCTAACTTAATAAAAAAAATTAACTTTTTCATGTATTCCTCAAGTTTTTTTCTCCACTAATTTGCACAATGTATTAAATTGCTATTAGGTAATAAATTAGTATTTTATTGCAAAATATTTGTTTCATGAATCCTGCAAAACGCTTTATACTCGCCCCGGCCCCGATAATGGTTACGGTATAAATCACGTCTGGGAAAAAAGCTGGGTAATCTGCCCGATTCAACAGTTACTTTTGATCATTTTTGTTATTCAACTTTTGACTATTGTTAACCGGGTTTTTTTTTTTATCAATTATTTTCAAGAAAGGATTATTTTTTTATATCGAATAACCAAAAAGATTACCACTTAATGAAAAAGTTTTTTTAATAGATAATTTCCATTTACTTTATAATATCCTTGTAACTGAGTATGGGTCGTGGAACTGGTCGACTTTTGAATGCTGAAAATTATGAAATTGATCAAAATTTTAAGCAAATTGGAAACATTTATATTTATTATTAATATTGCGTTGTATGTTATCTACTATTATAATTGATGGCTGAATGATAGATACTTTACGTACTTTAAAAGGCTAAAGAAATTAAATTGTTACATTGAATTGATTTCGCGGGTTTAATCTTTTTTTCACTGAATCAATCGAAAGGCTTTAAATATATATTTTAGTTACCAACACATATAATGAGACTCCTTTAAAAGTATTTTTCATACAATCAACAACTACTTAAAGTTTTTCATTGTATGCATAACATTCAAAATCCAGTGGGTGGTTAATTCATGTCCAAACTCTGAGTAGCGAGTACTTTTAATCTTTGTACCCATGCTTTATACTGGCATCGAATTATCGCTTCCGAGTCATTTAAGCTAAATTAAATCATTCAAAGGAGCTATAATCCATAACATCTCAAGTTTTCAGTGGATTCTTAATTAAATCAGTACAACGAAACATTCTCTTAACGGAAGGTGTCTACTAATTAGATAATAATGATAATTAAAAAAACAGTTAAGACGTTAATTGCAAAATTGAGAAAGACCTATCACATCTTTTGTCACTCAAAAAGTTAATAAAATGTATATTATTTCAATTCCACCTAAAATGCTTTAATTGCAATGAGCATTATCTACTTACAATAGTAGTAGCCACTCATGAACATCATTTCAGAATGTTTGTTCTTTAAAACGTCTACACAAAAATAAGTGTCTGTAATAATTAAGCAAAAATGATTTTTCTATGAAGCGCTGTATCTTCTCGTCATTTTCTTTTAGTTTGGATTAAAACTCAACGGAGAAGGAAATAATAGCATTGCCTACTTCTGGAGATTTCATTTTTCACCAGCTGACTTCTTTCATTTCTGACATTGCTTGAAACAAGTAATCACTAAAATCGGAAGAAAAAAAATCATAATGCCGGGTTTACACTCGGCCAGTTATAAGACGGTCAACAGGTAGTGCATGCTTAGAAAGGGACTGATTTATGTTTGCCACAATTTCAAAAGATATATTCATTCAGATAGGCATTCCATGCTTGTCTATAAATTGTCATTTTATCTTACCTGAATTTTTCTTTTTCATTGTATATCGTATTAAAAGGATGGATATTTGCACAAAAAAAAAGCATGATAAAAAAAAGGGCATCATACCAAATCTGGAAAACTATAGAAAAAAATGTCAAATAAAATGAAAAAAAAAAAAAAAACTAGCATCAGAAAGAACAAAGAGCAATAAAATGTCTATGATAAGTGATAAACTTTTTCATGCACAAAAAAAACCCCGCCAAATTCTACAAACACATGCGCAGTGAAAGAAAAATACAATACTTTTTATGCTTGCGCTGCCTCCTGGCCGTCATAATTGGCCGAGTGTAAAGCCGGCATTAAGGAAGAACATGTAAAATGTTCAAATAAGATCCTCTAAAACGTACAATCATATCCTTAAAATAAAAGATTTGTAAATAAGTTCAAAATAGTCAAGGTTGTGAAAAATAAAAGTTGGTAGCATAATATTGTCTCTTATTTTCTAATGTCTTTGAATCTTTTATTGAGAGTTTAAACCCAGCCTGAAACACATAATTTGTTGATTTTTTTAATCCACTGACCTTATCTCTGATTACAGATTTCAAAATTTTGAAGCAAGTATTGATCATTGGTTTGAGAAATGAGTGCGCAAGAAATTCTCCAACTTTCTAAATGAAGTTAACCTTCAGTATTTTAGCCACATCCGATACATGACTTTCAGAGTAAATTTCCTGGCTGAAAATACGGCAAAAAGCTTGCTCAGACGTTTTCAAAAAATTTCCATCAGTACAGTAACAGTTAAGAAGTAGATTTACATACCTCATCACCTTTTTCGATTTTAGCGTATATTCCTATTTGAATAGAAACTACAAATTATTATTCTAACCCAACAAGATGCAGTTTACAATGATTTGATTCCTATGGGCCGTGAAAGCTCAGCATAATGGGAAATCTGTTCATGAGCTATCGTTATTTTTATCCAAATATAATCAAAGGTGATTAAAAAAACCCCAGAATCTTAATTCAAAAACAACTTTAAAACACCGAATCCCACCAAGGCCAAGTGTCAAACGTCAATATGTTAAAAGACCGTAGGTTTTTATTTATTTATTATTTTTTTTTTTTTTTTTCGCTTTTGAAAAGCAAATTTATTTGATAACAACAAATGTTTTTGCATTTATAAGCGACACTTTTTTTTAAATTTTCAAACTTTGAAATATAATTTTCATGGTAGGAAAATAATGTAGGCAAAAAATTTGGTTTAGGTCTAGTTTCATGGCAAGAAGCTGCCAAGTTGCACCAAGGACTCCTTGCAAATCTTTTAATTACTTGAGAGAGAAATGGAAATTGAACAGATTTGGATGTTTGAGATGTCGTTTTTCCAAGCCCCAATGGCAAGATTCGAAAAAGCTAAGATCATAATTACGAAATGATAACTTAAGAATTATGAAAACGGAATTCACTTCTTTATATGTAAAGAGATATCTAGAAACTCACTGAAAATAAGTTCATGCTTCAGTAAATTTGCATCTTGTCGTTATTAAATAATATTTTGAGCAATAGTAGAACAGTGTGTTTTTTTATTGGCATAAGTACATAATATTTTGAAATAATTTTAAGGAGCACGTGCCACAAGAACGTTAAAAAGCAAACTATGAAATGTCAATAGTCATACCAATGAAAAACCTGTTAACAATGTATCTGAAATATGTCACAAAAATCCATTAACATTAAAGAAATATTTGCTTAAATATGCTAATGAGGTATGTTTATAACAATTTACTGGCTTTTCCTAATACTTGCTGTCTTACTTACCGAGCAAGAAATAACTTTCCCACTTTTGGAAGGCTCTAGAATGCATTCCATTAGTCCAAATGGGATAAAATTTGAGCTACGGATTATTCAAATGCTGCGCTTAACATTTATTAAACAAAAAATGTAACATGAAAATGCCAATAAGTGGCAATGTTAATACACCTTAAAATATTTAATATACTTTATAAATGTTAAATAACACAAAAAAATGTAGCATGTAGTTAACGTAGTTAAAACTACTCAATATGTCCTCTATGTTCAACAATGTGCTCTACTCACAGCGTTATCTGACACAATCTGCGTTATCTGACTGGAATAAGTCTGTTAGAATTTCAAGAGCATAGTGCTAAATTTTGTCCATCAGATCTAGCACAGATGCTGGTCTTTCACAGACCAGCATCTTTTGGTCCACCATGGTCTTTTAGGAAACTTCACAACCAGAAGTCGCACGGGATAAACTCCATCGAACAAGGAAGCCATGTTATTAGAAAATGAGGACTAATCACTCGCGAATCTGTAAAATGCAGTTATAACAATTGTTTTACCTGATTATGCGAAGATGTGTATTATCCTACTTAAAAATAATGTAATAATAATAAATAATAAAAAAACACCCTTTTATTTCTTTTGTCTTGTTTTTGTATATAAAAATTATAGTTATTACATATCCATTTCTGTACTTACGGCATTTGTGTCTTTTTTTTAACAGATAAATCAGGAAGTAAAATGAATTGCTATGTTTTAAACATTATGAATTGCTACTAACTTTTTTTTGTCCAATCTTGTTTTATTTATATTATATGCAGTAATATTTCTATTAATCCAATCACAGTTTTTTGCTTAAATTTTTTTTATTTTTTTCCTATTTGCTATCTTTATGTTTTATCAAACTTATCAGTGATACAATAATGGGAAAATTTCTTAAAGCTTTGGAACTAAACAAGAGCTTCATAACGTATTCTTTTGAAATAAAAATGAACAAAATACTACATTCTTAATAAGGGAACTAATAGGGATATTTATTAAAATTTATAATATTGTATATTTGTAGCTTCTACTGCTTAATTGTATTATCAGATTCATGAGATTATAGTTCTTCATGGATTATTTTTAGTTTTGTCATTTGCTAGAATATTATCAAATCTTTCTTGTCGAATTTCATTTCTAGAATATTTTTCATTTGTCTTTTGCGTCTGAATTTATTTGATTTGTGATGTCATAAACTGAATTTTAATTTTTCAGAGTCATATCTTGGAATAAGAAATACTTCATTCAGACATTCTTCCGTTTCTTTCTTTCTTTTCCCCCCCTCATAGCAAAAATAGCAAAATATTTAATTTCTGTCACAATAATGGCTAGCTAATTTTTGTTTTAAAGGATCTGTATTGCTTTCAAAATGGCAGTAGTAAGAGCAGCTGAAGTGTTCAGAGTGCCAATCGAAGGCAAGTTTTAAAAATTTCATAATTTGCCTTTTTCTGTTGTTTTGGAGTTCTTGAATTTCAGACTTTACTGACAGCATATTTTAACTATTGATCTATGAAGGTATTTGATTATTTGGGCTATAATTGAATTTTATAAGTTTAAATTCAAATTATTCAAACTAAATAGTTTTCAGTATGTATGTTGTTGCCCCATGTTTGTTTCGTTTCGTACTTTGTACTTTACGAACCAGAAGTATATTAAAACTCGAAGTTTTGTGTAGTCATTAAATGGATGAAAATTCTCTTCTTCCACATTAACACAAACGTTTTTATAGTTCAAATATATATTCTCTTTGTTTAACTTCCCAAATTTTCACTCAGAAATATATATTTATGGCGTAAATCATGCTTATTAATATCATCAAAGTAAGAAACTCTACTCAAAAGCCATTCTCAAAATACCATAACATTATTCCATTTTTTATTACAGTTGCCATTCGGAACTTACAGAATATTAAAAAACAAAGATAATAATCAAGTAGAGCATCAACGTGACATGTTACTGCAAGTATATCAAACTGAATTCATCCATGCTGTATTGTGTCAAAATTTCTATAAATTCCGGCACTTTGTAAAATTTAAATGCCTAGTAAATATTTTACTTTAACTGAATTTATAGTGTCCAATAAATCTTTAAAAAGAATAAACTTTTTAAAAATATATCATCTTTAATATTTGCTTTGTTAATAGTTTTTAATAAATACTGAAAACTTCAATATACTCAATAAGTTTCTCTTTTCAGGGAAGCTTATCGCCTTGAAAAGAAACTACAAGATATTTACAAAAGGTAAGCTGATTTTTCATTTGGTATACTTGTTTTTATTTTCATATAAGTTAAAACTTATATGAAGCATTTTCTTTTTAAAATTTAGACTGTCTCTCTAGTTAAAGAAAAGGGGTGATTCGTGATTTTGCAAATGTATAATCTACATATGCAATTAAAATTGTAATTGGTAGATATGGAATGCATCTGAATTTTTTTATGTAAATTATTCGATTTTATTTAATAGAAATTTAAATTTTATTCCAAAAGGAATAAGTATAATTTATAGGAAGCCTAATTTCAAATTCAGGGCTTCTTCGCATTGACTCTCATGAACAGGGCCGGCCAACTGGGGGGTGCGGCGGGTGTTATGCATCCGGGCAACGCAACTGAGGGGGGAGGGCACCGTGATTAAGAATTAAAATAGTGTTCTGCACAATAATAGCGTTTACACATACTGAAAGTATACAAGTTTGTATCCACGTAGCTAGCTGAGCTTCGACTGACGCCATTATTAGGGAATTATCGCAGTGATACCTGTAAAAGGAGGGAGAGGGGGGAGAAGTTGATTTATGAATAAAGAAATCCCCTTCAGGCATGTTAAGACAGAGCGGTGCGACTTCTGGGCACTAGCGGCGCAAAGAAGTCGAGTCTGAGGCTGGGTTCAAATGGACTTGTAAATCATCAGCTATATACTTTTTTCTGCATCTGTTGTAATATTTTTTATGCGTGCATCTATTATATTTGTTTATATTAAGTTGCTCAAACAAAAAGTAAAACGAAGATAAATTAAACGATCAACTAGCAATGCACATAGCATTTCTGCTTCACCGGAGTTGACCGGAATGAAAAGAATTAAGGAAGAAGTTTAAATGTAGCAGTCGGCGGATTTAGATATATACGAACTTCATAGAATATATTATAGTCTTGTGCAAGTGCTCAAAATATTGCTAATACAAGGTAAATAGATTTACAATCACTTACCAGGTAATAGCTTATAGTATAGCATATAATAATTTGATAATTAATTCTATAAACTGCTGTTATATATAACCATGTCCACGCCAAGGAAATATCCCTCTGGATGTCAAAAAAGAAAATTATCAGAAAAGAAAAAAGAAGAAAAGCTAAACTTCAAGAAGTCGCAAGTAGATCTGTTTTCTTGGCTGCGAAGTAATTCTGGCAAGGAAATTGCTTCAACTTCAGGAATTACAACTCAAACTTGAACTGGGGAAGAAAGTTCGACGCGAAGTACACCGTCTAGCAATGAAAATGTAGAAACGGTGAAATTTGTTGAAGAATCGTTTGTTTATACAAATGTGACCGAATTAGAAAATAATGACGAAAATGACAATAGCAAATATGATCAAGAGGGTATAAATGATCTTGGTTTATGGCCAAGTATTATAAGTGATAAATTTAAAATGTTTTGTGTTAAAATCGGACCTGTACAACACAAAGGAGTTTTTGCTGAAAATGCAAATGGTAGATCATTTTTCACTACTACATAATACTTTTTAAAAAATGCCAAATTATGAAACTCAACTTAAGCTGGTTAATTTATTCAAAGACGCAAGACTCCGTATTTTGTTTTTGTTGTATACTGTTTTCCAAAAGAAGAGAAAATGACCAAACTACTCAATGTAGAGGTGGCTATAATAACTGGAGAAAGCTGTCAAATGTAATCCAAGATCATGAACGCTGTAGTTTTCATATTAATTCATTTATTGCTTGGAAAGAATAATTAAAATGACTATATTTATGTTCCACAATTGATAAAATAAATCAAGTTTATTATAAGAAAGGAAACGCACGACTCAAATTACTATTTCAAAGAATTGGAGATGCGGTTCTATTTTTAGCTTGTAATAGTCTTCCACATCGTGGAACCCACGAAATAATAGGTAAGTCTAATAATGGAAATTTTTAAAGTTTAATTGAATTATTAAGTAAATACAATCCTGTGCTAATGGATCATATAAACAAAATAATAAATTCTAAAAATAGGATTGTACATCATTTAGCACATAGATCACAAGAACAAATTATTTCTGCGTTAGGAAATGAAGTCCTTAACAAAATTAAACTTGATATAAAACAGCCATGTATTATAGTATCTAAATGGATTGTACTCCTGATATTTCCCATAAGGAACAAACTTCAATCATTATTAGATATGTAAATTTTAAAGAGAAAGAGTTAACTATTAATGAGTCATTTATAGGGTTTATTGAAGTAACTGATCTGACTGGTGAAGGATTAGCAAAAACTCTATGAGAAAAATTAAGCGAACTTGATTTAGATATTATGAATTGTAGAGGTCAAGCATACGACAATGGTAGCAACATGAAAGGGAAATATAAAGGTGTAGAGTCTAGAATACTTTCTCTAAACCCGCATGCAATTTATGTGCCTTTCCTATCATACTCCTTTTATTTATTAATTTATGATGCCGCTTCCAGCAGCATATATTGTAAAAAAAATTTAGGATATTGCAAAGCTTATATTGCTTATTTTCTGCATCTACAAAAAGATGGGAAATTCTACAAAAGCATTTAAACATTACTCTTAAACCATTATATGACATTCGTTGGGTAGCCAAAATAGATTCGGTTAAAGTTGTGTATATACAGTTTGAACAAACTTGTAATGCCCTGGAAGAATTTATTGATGTAAGTAATGATAATGCAGCGGTATCTGAAGCTAAAAGTTTATTAGATGTAATTCAAGCAATGCCATTTATTATATGTTTAATAGTATGGTTTGCAGTATTGTCCAGAATTAACATTATCAACTATTTCAAACAAAAACAGTTGTTCTTCATTCGGCTTTCAATTTAGTCAATAAAATTAAAACTGAAATCCAAAATTTAATACATTTTTAGACGAAGCAAAAGTGTTAGCACATAATTTGAACATTTCAGAACATTTTCCTGTAAAACGAATTCGAAAAAGAAAAAGATTATATTCCGAATTAGCAGAAGACGAAGTTATAAAAGACCCGGTAGAGGAATTCAGGTGTTATTTTTTTAACACTGTAATTGATACTGATATTGATATTGTTGATACTGTTACAAATAGAAGATAGATTTAAAAGTATACCAAATATTATTTCTGATTTCAAATTAGTCACTAATATAAAAATTTTAGAAAAACATAAATTAGAGAAATGTTCCAAAAACTGTAAAGTTTTATAACAAAGATGTAGATGAAAACCTAATCCAGGAAATTTGTTTACTACGGGATTTGATTTTGAATGAAAGAGATGTAAATAACGCTCAAGACATATTGCAATACATACTAAATAATAATTATAATGAGTTATTTCTAAATGTATTAATTGCATTAAAACTATTTTTTATGTTGCCAGTTATTGTAGCAAGTGCTGAGAGCTCTTTCAATAAATTGAAATTAATAATCTTCTATCATGTCTTAAGTCTATCATGTATTCAGAACGCTTAAATGCACTTGCTATATTAAGCACCGAAAAAGAAATTGCAAAAAGTTGTCATTTTTCTGAAGTAATTGATTATTATATTAGCAGAAACAAAATCACGCATTAAATAAACATGCATTAATAATGTGTTCGTATTGGTATTTTTTTTTTTTTTTTTTTACTTCACAAAAAAATTAGGGTTCCAAATGGCTTCTTGCACCCGAATCCCTTCATAGAGAAGGCCGACTCTGCTCATGAATGCCAGTTTCTCTTATTTTCCAAATGCTAGCAGTTTATATTTTAACATAAATGAATTTATACATGCAGAAGTTCAGTTTATAAACTATGTTTAGAAATTGTAAGTTTTTTAAATTGGAAGTATGTCTTAAACTTATTCACTTAATGATGTAAAAAATTACTGACTTGGCTTGTTTCATTTGTTCAATTATAGGTATAATGGCCGCAGTCTTTCAACCGAAGATGGCTGCCAAAAAATATTTTGACATTGATGATTTAGTTTGGGCAAAGACGGAGTCTGTTCTTTTTTGGCCTGCAAGGATAGTAAAGCCTCCTACAGATGCAAATACTTCTGCTCCTACAAAGGCCCGACATTATGTATTCTTTTTTGGAATTGAAAATTCTGCATGGATACAGGATCAAAATATTGTACATCATTCTGAAGAAATGTTACAATCTGCTTCCAGTCAGAAAAATTCAGATATTTTAAAAATAGCAATAAAGCAAATCACCGAAAAAGCTATCAAAAACGACGAATCGCTAGTCAAAGAAGAGGAATCTCCTGAAGTATCGACAAGTGGTACTGAAAATAAAACTGCCAAAGTACAAAGAATGAAACTGGAAACGGAAAGTTCGAGAGTTCGAAAGAAGGCTGTACCCAAAAGATGTATTATGGATGAAACTCCGAATAAACGAATATCTACTAATACCAAGCATGATTACATTGAACCTCATCTATATCCTATAATTAATTTATGTGAACCCAATGAAGCTGTAAAAGCAAAAAATGTCAGACCATCAGATAAGAAGATAGGATTTATTGGTCTCGGAATGATGGGTCAAAGGCTTGTTAAAAACCTGCTCACTACAAATCACAACGTCACAGTTTGGAATCGCACTCTTGAGAAGTGCACAGATTTTGGTAGAGCTGGAGCTGTGATTGCACAGTCTCCATGTGATTTGGTTGAAAAATGTGACATCATTTTCTGCTGTGTTTCTGATTCTGAGGCCTCAAAAACTGTGGTTTTTGGAGACCGTGGCATTCTGTCAGGTCTTGAAAGGTCGCCACCTGGATCAAAAGGTTATGTTGAAATGACTACAATGGATCCAACTACATCAGCAGAAATTGCTGGAGTCATCACCTATAAAGGTGGAAGATATATTGAAGCCCCAATCAATGGATCATGGAAAACGGCTGAAAATGGAAATCTGATAATTTTGAGTGCAGGCGATCGGCAACTTTTTATGAATTGTGAGAGTTGCTTTACTACCTTCTCAAAAATTACACGTCATCTTAGCTGTGATGTTGGCTGTGCTTCTAAAATGAATATAATTCATAGCATGTTAATTGGTACAACACAGGCTGCCTTCGCAGAATCCATGGCTCTTGTTAGATGTTGCAACCTTTCTCAGAATATCTACTTGCAAATCCTAAAATATGGACCATTAAATTCACGTCTTATTCGGGAAAAAGGAAGTGCTCTGCTGGCAGGTCACTTTCCACCTAATATTTCTCTTAAGTACCAGCAAAAAGATTTGCATTTGGCTCTTTCACTGGGTGATGACTGTGGGCAGCCAATGTCAGTCACGTCAACAGCAAATCAAGTGTTCAAACGTGCTGAACTTCACCGTTTTTCTGATGTATATGCTGATTACTTGACATATTAGTGTCAGCTCATTGTTTTGCTATGCTATGTTATGTGTCTGAAAGGCAAATATGCTTATTATCCCAATTCATTGTAAAAGATTTCATAATCCATTAAAGCTGTCATTCGTACAATTTTATTTTCAGTTTACTTGGGCCTTTTTATTGTTTAGTCTGAAACTTTTTTCATTTTATCATCATTGCTCATTTTATATTCTGAAACCAGAGCAGCTTAATCATTAAACATATTGAATAATAATAATAAAGTACTTTATTTCTTAAAATTAAAATTTAACTTTTAATGTTTATTGAATTTTGATTGAGAATTTAGGCACATGGTTTCCCAGATTAGTACATGCGTTGTTCTGTGGAAAAGACGTTTAATTCTCAAGTAAAAAATTATCTTATTGCATATAAATGTCCCCCCTACCCCCATTGATGCAGATTAAGAAAGATTAAAATTGTAATATAAAATTTGCTTATATTATTCATAAACTATTGCTATTAATGAATTATGAAAATTTACGTTTGTGTATTTTCCTTGTGAAGTGCAAGAATTTTGAAATTGCATCCGTTTAAGAGCTATATAGTTGTAAAACCAATATGCAAAGACTTAAATGATTTTCTAGACTTATCAGAATTGTAATAGAAATTGACAATGTATTCATTTGGATTGCCTGTGAATCTAATGGCTATATAATATCTACAGTTGCCATGATTTATCTTTATATTTTATAATTAGAAAAGACTAAATATCTCTGCAATCTTCTTGTAGTAAAGTTTCTGATCAAATATATTATATTATCTCAGTCATAATATATTATCTCAAATTGTATATTGAAAGCTTGGTAAATTAGCTCATATAAGATATTTGATTGGCTTTTTTGCCTCATTTTAATGTTATTTAGCTTGTTTGAGATTCTGTCATCAACACTTGAGTAATGATGACTGTGTTGGTAATAATCTCTTTACTGAAAATTCAAGATACATCTAATGAAGTGAGTTTTTGATTGAAGAAAAACTGAAAACATAGGATCAATGACATGTAATGAAACTTCTTTACTGAAAATCTCATAAATAAAAATAAATGGCCGTTCATTAATGTGTACAATTTTTTTTGTAGGAAATATTAATATGTGAATTTTTTGAGAAGTAGTTGGACCAAACTTATTTGTTTACAGTAATGCTCTTTTATGCAAGTCAGAATTTGTAGACATTCAATATATTTATTGAATGGATTAAACCAAAATAGAAAAGGTATCTGAATACTTTGGTTGACAAATTGCTACCAGGCTCTCAACAGTGCAAAAAGTAAAAAAAAATACTCATTGAAAAACATGGTGAAAAGTATTGTTACGAAATTTCCGGGTTCGTTTGGATAGTGGAAGTGATATGGTGTGGAGAACGCTCAATCAGCAGGTGGCAGTAGAAAAAAACGACGACGTTTATTTACACAAAGACAGGACAGCACAAAGAAGACAACTATGTACAGCAGAGACGGACATAATAGACGACAGTAGCACACGAAGCGGATAGACAGAATCCAGCAGGGGAGGGGTTCCTGAGAGCTTCGCTCTACCGTCTCTCCAACGGCTGAACTTCTCGCTTTAGCTTTATACTCCACCGTCTTTTATAGTTCCGGGAAGTGGAGCTAGAATCTTCAGACCAATCAGGACGTCTCTGGGTGTATCTCGGTTCCTACTGGATGGATCGTGAAACGTCTCGAACTTTCCAGTATGATCCATTTTGTCACCAAATTCATCGCCAAGTCGCCAAATGGTCGCTAAGTTAGTCTCCAAGCTCTGAGTGCATTGACGCTTAGCACGCACAGGACAGATCGTACATCCTGTCTTTCTTACGATGACACTAATCGTATTGGGAAGCAAAATTACAGTTTTGTAACAGTATGCTTGTTTATTGCTCCTGTAGTTTATTGATATTTATTTTTGTTTGCATTTCTTTCTATGTTAATACTACATTTTAAAATATCTTGTGATCATCTTGCATGTTTGTGTATTAAATTATTCATTCCCCAGATGCATTTTATTAAACTCAAAGTAACATTTGGACTCCTATTTTTGGACCACGTGTATTTTAAAATAATATTGAACTCATGAAAATGGTCAGTTTGTCATTCAGTGGATATTAATGTATTTACAGAAATAAAAAGGTACATATGAAATAATATTATGGAAAAGAAGAAATTAGATGTATGCTTGTTTTATTTACAGGTGTTCCTGCATATATAAAAATCAGTTAAATTTTAAATTTCTGAAAATTGTGATGTCAAACTGATATCTTGTAATCAGCTGACTTTACGAATTTGATAAAACATTTTAAGTTGTGAAGTTCTGTGTACTCTTCCCTTCTTTGCAAGAAAAACTTTTCTTATGAATACCATAAGAAAGTACCACTTTTTTTTTCAAAGATTACAATATCCATCTATGCATTTTTACCATTTGAATAATAAAACGATTGATTCTCACTTTGTAAAAATTGTTTCATTTGCAGCGGATATCCATTTGAGTATATATTCCAGTATGGGCATTTACTAATATTAATGATTGAAATAATGCTTCATATTCTGAAATATTTTTGTTTGATAATATTATACAAACTTAATTTTTTATGTCCATTTATCTGTTAAAGGTTTTATTGAATTTCTAGTTTGACAAAATGTTAAATGATTTTCCAGCCATGAAGAAAATTAATTCATAATATAAACAAGCAGTGGAATCAAAGGTGCTGTAATGTGACATCTCCTTATAGCACATCTCTTAATCATTTTTAATATTAAACTGTACACTAATTATTGTCCACTGACAGATTTTTCAGTTATTGTTTCGATTCTTGAATTGCTAAATAAAAAGGCAATAATTCTAAAATAGCTGCCCCATAAATATCATAAGTAAAGTTATGGCATATAATGAAATATACGATGAAAAATCACAAGTTAAAGAATTTTCATTTACATAGAATAGAGCGTGAGATCTCGAAAAACAATTTAAAAACCAGCGTAAGTGGTCCCGCAGTAACTCTCTCGCGTACTCTCTAGTAAATATATTTATGTATTATTAATCATATGCCACTAGCTATAGATCTATAGTTACGAAAGAACCTATTTGCGTGCGATCTTTGATGATTAATCGCTGGGTTGCAGTTATGCAGTTAAAACGTAAGTACCAGAAAATTGAATGCGTATTTTGAAAGCCTATTTTTTCTAAAGATTAAAACCAAAATTTTATATATCTGTAGTCCCAATTGTATGTTAAATTGTATGAATACAATTGTAATCGCAACATCATATATTAAATTTCATTCATTTAAATCACTGCAATTTTGAGTTATCGAGCTTACATGCATGCAGAAGTATAGTATCAAACGGATTTGGTTAAAAATTTTAATACTTTAAATGGTAATCTATGCATCAAATACTTTAAATTTATATTTTACTTTAAATGGTAATCTATGCATCAAATTTTATCCATCTATTCTTTAGAAGTTAGTGTTCGCTTGCATTCGAGCAGTCGGATAGACAGACCCAATGATAGGATTTCGTTCAAAATTTAATAGAAATTTGCAAATCTGGTGTAAAGATCATATTCCAAATTTCATTCGCTTGTCTTAAAACATTTGTGAGTTATCGTGTTCACAGACAGGTAGTCAGATGAAAGGACAGACATAATTTCAAATTCAAATAAATTCCATTATTTTTTCGGACTTGGAGAGATCTAAAGCGTGGAATTTTTCAAAATCTCGAATTTTTTAATGATTAAAATATTTTCTCATTGCATGCGAGAAAGTAAAAAAGAAAAAAAAAAAAAAAAGGATACATGTTAGAAAATAAGAATGCTAGTTCAAAGGATCTTTGAAATATTTTATGAATTATGCTGATCTCGTGTAACTGTGAATTTAGATTTAAGATGAAATATTCCATTCCTAAGCAAATTTTAAAGCTGCCATTTGAGTATTTCATTAGAGGCAGTTATTCATTCCACTTTAAAAAGTACTGGTGCAAAGCAGACAGCAGGTGCGCATAAATTTAATTTATCAATCAACTTTGTTAAATATTTCAACGAAATCTCAGATTTTGATTAAATAAATAATCGTTGTCTGAGGATAGCATCTGATTTAATACAGGTGATGCTTTATGTCTCAGAAGAATAAAAGCAGGACGGGATAGCCTGGTTGGTAGAGCGTCGGATTCGCGTCCATTAGGTTGTGAGTTCGAACCCCTCCGGCCGAAGATTCCACGCGTGCTTGATGGCTGATGCGCGTTAAATCTGTCGTGGTCACAAAGTCCTCCATGTCGAGAGTAATACCACTGGGGGTACCGGATCAGGGATGATCGTTCTTTGATTCGGGTCTAAATTACGATCTGTGGTTGAGTGAATGAAGTCCGCCCCGTAAAAAGGGTTGTGACGTGTGTGTAGCTAAGTCGTTCTCTTGGTCCAAGTTGGCACTAGTAGGCCAAGTAGGTGCTCCCCCTCAGGCTTAAAAATCGGCTGTCTTCGAACAGCGGGCTTGTCCATGGCAAGTGCCATAAGACGCAACAAGAATAAAAGTCGATTCAAACCTCCTGTATTTAGGCAAATAGTTGGCTTAATTGTTTTTCAGAAATAAAAACGTCCGCCTTTGAATAGATTGAATTTCGAGACAAATATGATAAATTATTGGCAGCATAAACATGAAAAAGGTGCTTCTGAAATGTGATATGCACTTGTTCTCAGCAAATGCAGTAAAAGATCGTTTATACACTTGCCATTTATACGTCGGTTTATCACAACTTCGATTCATTCGTAGCCATTGTAATGATGAATTACTTCGTTTATACGAATCAAAGCTTTGGTTTGAAATTGTTTTCTCTCTTTCTAAACTCTGCAAATTTTCTATTCTAAGTCATTATTTTTTTTGCTCCTATTAAGGTGAAATTTTAGAAATCCGGATGAATAATTTTCTTTTCCTCCATGCCTTCAGTTCACGATTGATCTGATTTATAGACTAATTATTCTTAAATTCATATATCTTCCATATATTTTTTCTGAATTGCTATTCTATTTGTTTCTTAAAAGTCTAAAATATGTTAAGCACTTCCAAAGCATTAAAATTTTGGAAGAATTTGGTAAGAGTACAGAGTTGAAAAAGTAAAATGAGCAAAAAAGAGGATATTCCACTTTTTCATTTCGGATTCTTTTAATTGTATATGATTGGAAAAAAAAAGGAAATATTTTTCAATAAGTTTTTAATACAATGCCACGAATAGAATATTCCTGTTACGTGATCCCATGCTCATAGAAAAAGAAACTACATTGAAATTGAACTAAAAAATTCAGTATTTTTTCAATTGTATTACTTCATATGTTCAAAATGGAACATGGAATTTCAGATGTAATGGTAATCAGGGTAATTAAAGATATGCCAGTTGAAAAACATGACGCATTATTCAAAAATTTGTCAGATAAAATTGATGAAACTAGCCAAAGAACATTCGCACTGTTAATGAAGGTGCCTTCTTTTATCATCTCATGCCTGCAAATAACATCGTATTTAAAATTAACAACTGCCATGGTTGAAGGAATTCTAAAGATTGCCTCCCTCATACATTCTGTACTAAGGCTAATGAAAAAGATAAGATGACTTCTCTAATCATAGGTAAGCACGGAAGTCAAGGAGTTTGAAAAACAACAAAGAATTGTCGTGGAGCAGCTGGAAAAGCGTGGATTAAAGCTAAAAGCTTTTCTCAAAGACTCAAAAAAAGTGGATACAGATATGAAAAATTGGGCCATACGTAATATGGCCTTTTCGCGTAGATCATACAACATATAATTATCTATGCTTACTGATTTTCAGTGTTTCCATGAGCTACGGCAAGACGAGGGTTTCATTTGGTTATTACCATACCAAGCACAAAATGTTTAATAATTTCTACCAACTTGCTTTCGATACAATTAATCCTCTAGCTCACATTACTTACTCAAAAAGAATTATTTTCGCAATTAGCCAAAAAAAAAATGTCTTTCATTATCTAATTTCATAAGATTGCAGTTCCTAATTTGTTACCCTTTAATAGAGAAATATTTATTTTTAATAGAGCCTTGAACTGAAATAAATTTTTCTAATCTAAACAATTCTTTTAACTAAGATGAAATAGTGAATATTTCAAGTAGTACACTTAGAAATTAATCATATATGTGAGTGAGACATAATAGGTACAATTACAGTAGAATCTTTTCTAACCAGAATTTAAATAACGGCATTTACGAAGTAATAAATTTAAATTCGAAGTTTAAACTTATGAGATAAAATATAATCTGTAGTTTTTTAGCAAGATGATGAATTGGGTATTTCTAGACAATCCTGAAGTTCTACTTGATGACCAAACGCAGATCAATTTAGTTTCAGTGATATTGACATTCCGTTTTAACACATTCGCTGCTATGATTTATGCCTGTGATTCAGATAATCTAATTGGATAATACTATGAATCACATGTCAGTCACGCGGCAATCAACTTGATAAAGCTGCACTCACAGACAAGAAAACATAAGAAGGATTGCATACTTACATTATTCTTGGAAGATGTTCGTATGTACAGGAAACATATCGTAAGCAGGCAGACATTCGAAGTTATTTCTCATCATTCTGATTAATATGCATGGTTATAATTAATTGTAATAATCAATATATATGGCAAAAATTAATGTGATATTTGTTATTTATGGTAATAATTATTGATAATAATTGATATTATAACAATTTTAAAATGCTGTTTAGTTTTGTTTTTCAGATAAATAACATTGCATGCACTTTTTTAAAATTTTAAACAATTTAAATGATTTTAGATATTTATTATTTTGATCCGTAGATCGGAAAACATGAACACGGATTTCTCATGTTATATTTTGTACAAATTATATTATGAATATATATTTAATTACCAGGAAAAAATATTTATTAACAACGATGCCCTGTTGAATTAGGTTAAGAAAGATTCTATTGTATGACAAAAAAAATAAAATATTATGAACAATGGATAAATATTTTGAAAATTTAACTTGGAAACTTCTGATGGGAATCTCTTAGTCTATCACGAAGCAGATAGTATTTTTTAGGGGTATGGAGGCGGAGGACAAAATTTGGAGGTCAAACTTAATTTTATTATCCCTCAGATAATAATAATAATAATAATATTAAAAAATTTCGATAGATGAGTGGTAGAATAAATAAATAAATAAAATAACAAAGAAACTTAGCTCATTAATATTTTTTTTCTAATTTTGTTATCTGTTAGGAACTTCAGAGTGGAGTGCTGCCATTCAGATACTTAACTTAAATGTAAAGCCAACAAATATAACATGGTATGAAAAATTTCCTCATTGAAGTGATTATTAAATGAAAATAAAATCAAAATGATTTATTATTCCACCCCTTTTTTCTTCAATTGAGAAATCACCATGTTACACATATGTTCATCTCGAATGTTTTTCATTTAAATGATTTTATGATTACCGAGGTTCTATGGTATTTGCGCTCGATAAATTTCCCCCTTTCCGCTCAATTGTCAAGAAAGGCTACCACATTATAAACTTTATCTTTGCATGTAAGACTTGGCGATTTTACAATGTACGCCAAATGGTAATCAACTCACTATGAATGAGAAAGATACTCCTTGTCTCTGATAACGAAACGAAACTTCCTTGAGAAAAATGCTGATGACCCTTACCACGTTTCAAACGAGTGTTGAATATAATAAATATAAAGTGTGAGAAATTTGCTTTAAAAATGTATTTATTAAAAGGAATACGTTTATAATTTTCCCACACGAAAGACATTTATAAAAATTATAATTCTGATGTGCATAATACAAATTTAATCTAATAAAATGAATTATAATTTTTAGTTTTATGAGGATTTAATCTTTATATCTCTTACGGTTTAACTTTATTTAACAAAATGAACAAAAAATCCATAGAAAGGGCTTTAAATTCAAATAATTAAATGGATAATTAAATAATGTTTAGTTCTTTCTATATGTATGTATGCTTTCATGTATATACATTCCACAAGCTGCTACTTGAAATGAGCTACTGTACTTTTTACGTTAAAGCTGTTCAAATAGGTTTTTTTTTTTTTTTTTCGAAAAAAATAAGCTTTTTGGCTGGCTAAAATAAATGATAGGAATCGTATTAATAATTTTAAAAACAGCTGCTGGTTAATTCTCAGGAGAAAAAAACACATTTTCAATAAGAAAATGTTAATAATTACTGAAATTCCTTCAAATCTGAAATATATTACTTCATTTTCTAACTTATTTACTGTCAGATTTAACTATATATAATCCAATGTACCGGAAACGACATTTAAATGCAACATCTAAACGGCTACATAAAAAAATAATATGAAAATAATAAAAAAGCGTTAGAAATTTTTTTAAAAATGAATATAATTTGTAAATAATTCTTTTTAAATATTTCACAATATGCATTACTATATGGTCATTAACATTTAATAAAAAGAAAGAATAAACTAACTGCAAAAATTTCTCTCTGACATTCAGCATAGTCAAAACTGTTCCGCATTTCTGAAAGCTTATCCACAATTTTTGTTCATTTGTATGTAACTAAGATTTTAAGAAAACTTTGAGAGATTCAATAAAATAACTTGGTAGAAGATAGAAAATATATTTATTGAACATGAGTTAAGAGTGAAGTGTCAAGAGAATTTCACAGAATATGACTCCTTAGAACAAAAGGACTGTGTAAAATTTAAACTTCATAATTTTTTCATAAGAACATTTATTGACTGAATTCAAATAAAATATTTTCATTAGCATCATTTAAATGTTTTGAAAGTAAAAATAAAAATTGAATTTTACGATGAATTAGAGAAATTTTTGTTGAGTAATTCTTTAAGATATTGTATAAATTACAAAAACATTTCTGCATTTTTCTGCTGAGCGACTCTACATTCAATTTTCACATTCAAAAAAAGATGTGCTTGGTTTCAGTAAAAAATGTTTTTATATTCATTGCAGTTTAACATTTCCACTCTAATATAATGTGCAAATTTTATGAACTCTGACAGAAATTATTAAGTAATACAATGAACAGAACTGTTTAAGGCCTACATAATAGTATGACTGAATTATATAACTATCAATATCTGAAACTTTGATAGCTAAATATTTTGCAGAAAAAGCTATTAAGAGATCAAGTTACATAAAATAAATTTGAAAATTTTAGAGATCTTTTATACTGGCGAACTGCTGGTCACCAAAGGCGGCTAGTTTCTTAATAAAGATATTGCTAAGTGAACTATTGTAAAATATATACATACACATACATTTTTTCCCCTTTTATGAGTATAGATAATAGCGATTTTCAAGAAAATTCATTCAGAAATATGAGATTGTTTAAATATTAGTAAATAAAACAGCTATAAATTCTCTTATATCTTACTTCTCTTTTTAAATGCATTTAATGCCGCTATTTATTTTTCTGATAAAAACAGTCTTACTCTTCTATTAATAATAGAATTAATTATCATTTATTACAAGATATATGAATAAGATAAATGTATGTACAAGATCTCATAAATTCAAGATCAAATAAAATTTTTACAAAAATTATCACTATTCGCTTATTACCAATTAGCCCGTCCGGAAATGCAGCTCTGCAAAACTAAACCCTCAAAACTAAACGTCACCCCTCTAGATGCGCGCCAAGTTTTCTTGCCAAAGGTCCGAATCCCAGTAAACCTACAATGCAACAGGGGTAGGCAATAATTTATGGAGCGCAAATGCTCAATTCCCGATTACCGATTATGCACGAACATAGTAAGGATCGGCCATGGTTCTCTCGCTCCACAGGGCGATATTCTGCCAAATTTTGCATCCCGGGTTCCAAAGTTGCCCCCAGAGAGCATTGACCGAAGGGAAAAGAGAGGGACGGGGTATAAAGAAGCTATAGGAGAGACAGGATTAAAACTGTAGCCTAGATTATGGCGCTTGGCTTTTATTTATGCCGTCAGGCAGTTGGTCACATCTACATGAAATGACAAATTAACAGAACGGTCAACCTGGGCCGTCGGAAAGTACGGGAACTCGTCATAGCTCGACGGGAAAAACTTTACTGGCGTCGTCGGTACGATTGAGGTAAGAGCTTTTTATTTCATGCACCCTCCTTAGTATTTGTTATGAATATTGTTTATTGTGAAGTAATAATGATCAATAATATGTCTTTAACATGACAGTGTTGTTTTAGTTGTTTTTAAAGAATACGTCAGTATTTAATTATTAGTGCATGGTATCTTGTTTTGTTTATTTTACAAGCATGTGGATTCTTTTTTAAAGTATATTCTGAAAGTATATCAGTGCAAACGTGTATTGTTTATGAACACGCCAGTGTTAATAAGTTTGTAACTTTTGTCAATGCGTCAGCGTTTGAAGAATTTGAAAAATTAATTTGTACGTCAGTACAAATAATAAAAAAAAAAGGTTGTTTGTCAATGCGTCAGCGTTTGAGGAATTTGAAGAATTAATTTGTACATCAGTACAAAGGAAAACAAAAGTTGTTTTCGAGACAGCGGTATTTTTGCAGATTTGGGAATTGGATAGTTGTATATACTTGACAATGTACTGTAAAACGGCAGTAAACATCTCGCTTAATTAAGCTCTAATTTTTTTTGTTTGTTTAATGCATCGCACATCTTGCGTAACTTTAAAAGAATCTTGACATACGATTTTTGCTAAATAACATTGCTTAAGACAATAAGAATAATAAAAACAGAAAATTTTTCTTGTATGCTAAAATTATTTCAGTAGTGAATATTGTAATACTGTTTCGTTTATATAATCATAACTGCATTTTGATATTGAAGCAAAGTACCAAACTTTGAATAAATTGTGGTTATTTGAAGAATTGTTCATCGCGGATGACTGCATTAGAATAATATCAGGGTGGATCCTAGCACTAGGATTTTAGTGAATGATATAGTAGGGGTTAGTGAATGATTATTTTTAACGTTTTTTTAGGTATCTGTATTTCACTGGTTTTCGTATAATATTTTATCTATTTTAAGCATATATTTTCTTGTATTATATATTTTAATATATATATGGTGTTTAAATCTGTAATTTTGAGTTCTGGGTATAATTATTATTTTTTGTGTATGTTTTACGAGAAGATTTAAATTCTGAAATTAATGCATAAATGAATTCAGGTATTGAATTGGCATATTGTTGAATTTAAATAAGTTTTCCGAAAAGCATTATGTTTAGATAGTATTAATAATTCCTAAGGTTTAATTGTCATGTCATGTTGCATGCTAAAAAGAAGGTAATCCATTAATAATTCAGTGAAACTAAATTGATTCTTTTGTTGGTTGAAACTGATAGAGTATACCAGATGAATTTTAATTTTAGTGTATATATGTGAATGTATTGAAACGTAGAATTTTATTTAGATTATAGTATCTTATTGAAAGGGTTATTCTCTTGAGTAATTGTTTGTTTTGAGTTTATATCATTTAAGGGGATAATTCTAACATAAATGAATGAATAGAGTTTTAAGAATCTGATAAGCTAATTATTTTGCCAAATATTCAGATAATTGTATTTATGCCATACAGAGTAGATATATTGCTTAATATTTCCTTATTTGTGAATGTTTCTTAAATTCATAAAAAATGTGAAAAGTTACAATTAATAATTTGTGATTGTTGGGAAAAGAATGGTAATGATCTTATAATCTAGGGTTGATATTTGTGATGATATAAAGAGCAATATATCATATTTTAGAAAATTTTTAGAATTGATCTAGGATAAGTCATTCCTTTCCCCCTTGATTGATTTAAAAGGATAACAATTCAGGCAGAATATAGGAAAAATTTATAACTCGGTTAAACTGAAGTTTTATATAGAATTCAGAATGGCTTTATTCGGGATAGGTAAAAAATGCGATTTATTTGCATTAGCGTTCGAATTAGGGGAAAATCCAGATGAAAGATGACGGTAGTAAAATTAAAGGATCTAGTAATGAAAAGCGCCTATTACGAAGAAAATTATGTGAAGGAAGTATATAAAATGATTATCAATTCAAAAATAGAGGAAGAGGAGAAACAGCGAGACAAGATAGCGAAACAGCGAGAATATGATCTCCGGAGGCTTCAAATACAAGCAGAGTGGCAAATCCGGTCGCGGTAGCCCGTTTGAGGAAAGTGTTCGTTCCAATAACACACTGGATATTTCAAGGTATATGCCTAAGTTTGAATTGAAAGGTTGATATATTATCTTATATCTATCCCTATTGAAAGCCAAGAAGAGGATGGGGATTGCAAAAAAGAATTGGGTAACTTGCCTTATAACTCTGATGCCACCCGACATAGTCGAACTCATTGCACGTGTCCCCGAAGAAGAATTAAAAAATTATGCACATATCAAAGGCATTTTACTACAAAGATTCAAACTAAACCCTGAAGGATTTAGACAGAAATTTGTGCTCCCTCAGAGAAATCCGGACAAAACTTGGAGAGACTTTGCCTATGAGACATCAAACTATTTTATAGGCTGGTTCGAAGGTCTGAATTTATCCGATTTTGAAAGTTAGAAGAATTTGATCATCACAGATAAGATAAAGAAAAGAGTTCCTTTTGAAGTTCGGGAGCACTTCGTCGATGAATGGGGCCAAATAACAAAACCATATGAATTAGCCGACAAGTTAGATGAATATGAGAGTGTCCGACTAACTTGCAAAAAGATAGCAAACAAGAATGTAAAAGATAAACTGCTTGACAGGAACAGCGATTCGTTAGCTATCAGTAAAGTTCTGACAAAGCCGAAGTTTATCGATACCCAAGTAGGTGGCAAGCGGCCTATTAGTAACAGTTGGAAACTAGACGGAAATAGATCAGCATATAAGCCTTCATGTTTTTCCTGTGGATCACAAGAGCATTTGGCAAGGGCTTGTCCCCGAAGAAGAAAATTTGAAAGATACCGTCAAAAGGAGTTGTCAAAGGAATAATGGCAGTAATTTCAATAAAGGAATCGCCTTTCTATACAATGTGTTCATACCAATGCAGACGCGTTATCGCGACTTCCAATCCAGGAAGGGGAATGATTGTCCTATATCTTCATTTTTAAAGTGTCATATTATTTTTGTCTTATTTTCTTTTAGTACTGCATGATTATTATATTAATCCTATAAAGTTTTTTTTGTAAAATTTTTATTTGTGTATGTTAATGTAAAAGGAGGTTGCGTGAAGAGTTCTGAGCTCTTGCTTTAGTTATCAGACTAACTATATATTTTTTTTCTTTCAGAATATTGTAATCTTTGTAGTTGGAATATTAATATTTGATATCTTGTATGCATGGAAAATGTGTGTGAAGTCTATTTCCAGGTCACACTAGATGAGATGAGCGTAGCAGGAGCACATTGATACTTCTGTAACGAATGCGCTTTTCCCGGGGAGAGGAGTAAGGATCGGCCATGGTTCTCTCGCTCCACAGGGCGATATTTTTCCAAATTTTGCATCCCGGGTTCCAAGGTCGCCCCTAGAGAGCATTGACAGGAGGGAAAAGAAAGGGACGGGTTGTAAAGAAGCTATGAGAGACAGGAGAGGACGCCATGTCCAGTTGGCTTGTGTTTGTTGATTGTTAAGAAAATATTTCTTAAATTACCAAAGTTGTACATTTCAAAACAATTAACCCTTGTACATAATGTAAATAAAACTATAGCCTAGATTATGGCGCTTGGCTTTTATTTATGCTGTCAGGAAGTTGGCCACATCTACATGAAATGACAAATTAATAGAACGGTCAACCTGGGCCGTCGGAAAACGCGGGAACTCGTCATAGCTGGGCGGGAAAAACTTTACTAAAATAAATAAGGTAGTTTAGATAAACCCTTCATGACGAAATTCAGATTCAGAAATTTCAAAATGTTAACTTAATTCCATTAAATAGGAAAAGAAGGGAAGGAACAATAAAAAAAATAATTAACATCACCGAAAGCTAAAAATACCTGTCGGAAAAACTTAGAATACATTACAATGAAATTTATAATTAAATCCAGTTTCTTTTATTCATATTTTTAATGGTCTTGAGAAATGCTTCGACTATATGATCTTGCATTGAAAATCAATAATTAAAACATTTTCTTTTCTGAACACAAAACGAAAACACTAAATGCTTTATACCAAATTTTGCTATAGAGTTTGGAATAAGTGGAACAGCAGAATTGCTTTAGTAATACCTATGCATATATAACAAATTCTTGAGAAACATTCCGCAAATTCTTTGATTTGAACTAATACGTTCTGGATCATTTCAAAATTGTATAAGTCATTTTTTTTATTGGTAATAATATGGAGACTAAACATTTTTTGAACAGTCACTAAAATTTTCTGATTGTATGTCTTTTTAAATCCCGATATATATTATTTCATAAAAAACATTATTCAAAATTTCTCATTTTCAATGAGAAAAATCCGTGCCGAATTTTTGAAAAATTGTTAATTAAAACAGTGAAATAACGCAAATTTAATCATTGATGAGAGAGAAAATTCAACTAGCTTTTAAGAATAAGTTGAAAATTTTTAAGACTTCACTGTAATAAAATTTAAAATTTATCTTCATATTATTTTGTTGAATGTATGATCTGATAATCTTTTTTCCACTTTAAAATATTAAAAGGAAATGGAATAAACCATTTTATTTTCTTTTAATTTTCAAGTTTTAATTTTGCCTTAAAATATGGTCAAATATCTTCAAATTTTAATTCTACGCATTTTTCCCCATTTGAAACATATTGAACAAATCAAAAATACTAAAAAAAGCATATTGTATTTATGTCATAGAAAAACTGCTTTAAAGTTTGACATACACAAAATTAAATCACATCATCACTTCTTATCTTGACATCCTTAATTCCTACTACATCTTCAATTGCTATAAATCTTTTAAGAATTCTTCCAAATGCGTTAAAAACTTAGCTTATAAGTTAAAAGCTTAAAGATTTAGACTATTGCGAGCTTAATTTTTATTTCTAAATTATAGCTTGAAAAACATTTAATGCTGAATTAAATTAATTCAAAATATATTTAAAATATATGCTCGTGCAACTTATTTCTGTTTCTCCCTAAATTATTTCTTCTTCTTCTTTCAGTAATTTTGAATTATTTATTCATTTACTAAATATATAGTATCAAATTTTGTCGATATTTTTGTATACTTTGTATGTTTGAGAAGAAAAAGTCAATACCATTTCAAAATAAATAAATCCACATATAATGGAATTTCAATTTTAATACATTATACAAACAAGCAAACTATAACAAATGAAAATCAGATGAAATAAAGTAAAAATTTAAAATCTGTAAGGAAGTTTAAAGTCACTAAATAAACTTCATAAGTATATTTAACAAAGGTGAATAAATTATTTATAAAACGATATAATAGTAGATGGCATTTACAATCAATTCAAAAGTTTAAATGCATTTTTCAACGTCCGTAAGTATGCTTATAAAAGCCAGAGTGAATGGTAAATGTCCAATCATTTTAAATGCATGAAATGTCTACAACCATTCAATGAACGAATGCTATTTTTAAGTACATGCAAACAATGCAATTAATTTATTCTCTGATAAACTCAGAAAATTCAACACAGTCCTAAAATTTTCTTAAAAAGTTTTTAAAAACAATTTGGATAACCTTGAATAAAAAACATCGCATTTTCATTACCAGCAAAATATGAGAATATTTTTTAATCATTAACAAACCTCAAAAATAATTCAGCAAATTAATATCTTGAAGATAGCTTACCTTCAAATAAATTAGCTGCACAAAGGTATAAAAAGTGAATTACAAAATATATTGTTCATCTACTTTATCAAAAATCGGTTTCTTACAAACTAACAAGTCAATATAAATTTAGTCATGTACAACACTAGTATATTTTTAATGGAATGTTAATTTGTAATATGTAAAATTCCTAAAAAATACTGTTAGAATGGAATGATATAAAAAACAACGTATATTCAACAATATTTTGATAACATAACATCCAATGAAATATCAGATCAATTCTTCTTTCAATGATATAAAATATAGGCACAGAGGTAAGAGCCAAACTGGCATCTGATACAGTTTTTAGCACCATGCTGAGCCAGCAGCTGGCACACAGACGAAAAAATCTGGACGGACGTTAAGTTATTGCTTTACACGTATGGTTCTTTGCTTGTTCATATTGCTCAACATCAGACTTATATATGAAGTCAGTAAATCGTCCATTTTGTACCCCTGAAAACAATAAAACAATTCATAATACATAAAATTATTTGAAATTATTTTAATAAAAATATTAATAGTATATTTTAACTTACCAAGGGAGTTTCACATAACAGTTTATTCCCTCGCACTAAATTTCCTATAGTCATATGGAAGTAAGTGTTACCGCTACTCCAATTAGAAATTCGAGTAAAAGGATGGGTGACTAGGATATCCTAAAAGAATAACATATTATCATTATTATGTATTACACATAAATTAAAATATCGAGTTTCTATTTCCATAGCTGAGTGCTCCAAATTAGTGAAATACGTACAGATAAATTACTGTATGGTTTGTATTTATTTAACATTAGAATAAATACAGAACAATGTTATAGATATTAGCTTTATAAGTTTAAGTAGAATGAATTACTCAAGATAAATAAGATATATTTAAAAAATGAACTTTTTCGAGGCAGGGAATGTTAAAGGAACTAAGCCTGAACTGCACAGCCTTTAAGCAGTTTAAAAATAATTTCATATCTTCGAATTGGGTTTAAAAAATCTCATTGTTGATAGAAAATAAAAAAAAAATTTCAACCCTTAAAGAGTTAAATAAAGTGTTCTTCCTACTACTAATGCAATATAATATTAAAACCATTTCAAAGCAAATTTAATTCAATATATTTGAAAATACGAATACGAGAAGTACTTTTCTCAATCAGGTGAAGATAGCAGTATTTTTTTCTAATTAAAATATATAGTTAAAAGAGTTTTAAAACTTTAAACTCTGTGAAGTCAAGATTTATAATATTTATTATTGAAAGCAACCACAGCATCTTTCAATAAAGAAAGAAATTCTGAACATCCATTTGTCAAATATTTCTACATGATAAGCACATTAGTTTCATAACACAATTAATTTATTTAAAGATTATAGACTTTATATGTGTTCAATGGAAATTAAGTTTCTAATTTAGAAATGCCTTTTTTAAAGCATACAAGTGGCCGAGAATCTGATTCAATTAATATTTTTACAACACAGCAGAGCATCTTCGAAATCTTTTATTAAAAAAAAACAACAACAACTGGTACTTAAACAAACAAAGGGCAAGTAGCAACATACCTTTGACGATGGGTCGATCAAGCTAACACCATGCTTATTGATTGCAATTAATAACTGCTCAGGGTAATTAGGATCTGTTGTTTGCTAAAAAAACAAAAATAAGTCTCAATGAGTAAAAGATGATGAATGATAAAATATTAGCACAGTTAATAAAGAAAATAATTTTGAAAGCTAGATGTAAAAATATAAATTATTAGTACTATTTTGGTAGATTAATAAGTCAGCAATTCTCAAGTAGTTAATTCAAATATTTTCTGTAAATTCAAACGATGTATTAAATTCAGCTATTCTATACTTTGATCATTTATAATATAGTATTAAGCAGCATTTTTGATACAAGTGCAAAAATATTTAAATTATTTCAAACACTTACATATGTTCTATTATGAATGCTGATAGTAAAATAACAATCGTAAAATAAAGTCAAGATATAATAGAAGAAAGTTAAACGATGCAGTTTTCATTATACGTAATTGAATAAGACTTATGTGTAACAATTTTAATCATTCAGAATTTTTCCATTCAGAGGAATGCATCGATAACACTTTTTGCAATAAACAATGTAGTTCATTCGATAAAGAAGAAAAATCTAATAAAATTACTCTAGTTAAAATTCATACCTTTACTTCAAAGAATGCAGAACCAAATGTTGGCCACTTGTAAATTACTTTCAAGAAATTTATTTTACTTTCTTCTGGACTCATACCAGCATCTTGATTATAGGAAGCAACAATTGCCTGAATGAAACAAAATAAATTAAATATCGCCCTTGGAGGCCATTATATCATAAAACATATTTACTAAAAATCTATACTAAATATATAAATTAATGAAAGACATATTTAAATATACGTATACCAAATAATAGTTAAAATACAAGCTATCATTGGGTTTTTAGAACAACTGCTATAATTAAAATTGTTTCGTCTATTTCTTTTCAATTAAGTGCATTATGCTACATGAAAATGTTTTATCATACAATAGAAGTATTTAATGTAGTCATAAAATTAAAATATATAGCCATAAAGAATAAAGTGTTGCATTCTTAACTGAAATCTGGTACATATGATAAAGGGAAAAAAAATGCAGGAAAAACAAACAAAATATTTCAAAACAATAAAAAATGCTTAGATGGAAAAAAATACAAGAAAATAAGCAACCAGAAAAAAGAATCAAGACAAAAACATTACCCGTTTCCAGTCATTTGCATTTTGAGCTTTGAGTAAATCTGCAGGAATCATTTCCCTCAGCATGTTTCTAAAAATTAAAAAAAAAAACTTTTTAAAAATCCTTAAATTATCAGCAACATCAAATACACAATAAAGTCAATATTATTAAAGAATATAAAGATAATAAAAAATACTGTAGTGTGAAAATTAATACCAATAACTACAAGAAATTTTACTAACATCTGATAAATTATTAATTTATAACTATGCAGCCATACATTAAGAAATAAAACGAAGCTTATTTTTATAAACAATATTTTCAAGATTTTTTAATTAACAAAATAACATATTTATATTTTAAAATATAGTAAAATTCTATCAAGCTAATGCTCACAGTTTTGTCGCATACTTTGCCTATATACTGTATTAGCTTCAGAACATTAAAACAAATGGAAATAATTAGCATGCCTTTTAAAAGAATTAAAATTATAATTGAATTAACATTTATTAGCAAAGTATTATCATTTTTAATTATCTGATTTCATTAATACTGTTATGCAATTAATGAGCCAAAAAAATAACACCAGTTTGCAAAAAAAAAAAAAAAAAAAAATATTTAAATAAGATTTAAATGACAAAATTGGGATATTATTGCTGGAATAAAACACTCATTACTGAAACAAATCCATTTATGCTTAAACATTTTTCTCACAATGTATTAAACCGATCTATTTTTTGACAACTATTGGATTATAAACACAGGCTAGATTTTTCAAAATCACAAGACATAATTCTTGAAATAAATATTGCCTAATAAATAAAAGAAACTCACGGTATACTTTGAAGTTCCACTTTACTTTCCCCATATCGAACACGGTATATAAGTGCAGCCAATCGAGCAGCTTCTTCTTTGCTACATTTGTGATACCCTCTTAACAATTTAGGAAGTTCCTATGAAGGTGATATTAATTCAATGCAATTAGTTAAAATATCTTTTTTAAAATAACACGGAATGCTTCCCATAATTAAAAAAGCTAATTATCCCATAAAAATTTAAACCAGGTATAAAACAAACATGATAAATCATTTACCTGGTGATAATGGAAAATAATGTCAGCATTTCTGTCCTTTCCTGGCACTGTATTAGTCCACAATTTCTTCATGAAGAATACTTGATAGGTAAATTGAGGTATAGAGCCTAAAGAAAAGTTAATACATTCAATGGTAAACACCATTTTAACAGAAAAAAATCAAGCAAAAGTATTAAATTAAGGAAATTCCTACATTCAAAAATAAAAGAGGTAACTTCCAATTCGAGAGTTGATAAGAGATTTGAATTTGGAATTACATTATGTCAAGAAGGAAAATTATTGATAAGTATTTTAAATGATCAAAAATCTAAACTGTTAAGGCCCACAAAAATCTGTCTTATCATTTTATTTCCTTCCATACCTTGATTTAAAAAAAAAAGATTCTCATTACAGTACGAAGATCATAACTCAAGGTTATCAAGCTTTATAAGGCAAAAAGACTATACGTTTTAGGGACACCTTTCACCTCCCTATCACGGAAAATTAAATACCATTTATTGATTTCAATTTAATTTCTTTCTCTATAAGAAGATTTTAAATTTCAAATATTGTCACAAACTGAAATAAACATTTATTTGCAGGTTACCTTCAGTAGAGTTGATTTGCAAATAAATGCTGAAATTTAAAATTAATTTTAAACAGAATGGCGAAAAGATTACATAACCTTTTTAACACATCTAAATACATTAATACGAAATTTGTCAAAGTTTTTCTTGGTGAGTCCGACAAACGCAAGCGGATCACAGTGACCTCTACAAATCTAAAAATAAAATTGAAAACGTAAAATCCTAAGAATAGTGTTTGAAATTCAAATAGCACTTGCTTTTTTTATTTAAATAAATTTGAATATACGACTTTTATGCATAAAGTGAAAGAGCGAAATTAAATTAGGCTGACAAAACTCCGATTTTTTAAAAACAAAATTCGAGCCCATGAGGGCCTTAAAATGTGAAGAGGCTTTAGGCCCTTTACTTCATCTATGTGATAATTTGATCCTGCTTATCCTATACAACAAAAACAATCCATCTATACCAAATTTTACACAATAAGACAGGAAAAGACAAAGTAATACTCAATAAAAAATAATATACATAATATTTAGAGGAATCTAAAACTCAGGTCTAAAAATATTACAGTTTTTTCATTAATATTACAATTAAAGACATTGGAATTCAGAGGACATACCATCGCGAGTGGGTCTTGCTTTTCTTATCCAATCTGTTAGATGGCGAACAAAATCAAAAAAGAAATCTCCTTCAGGAACACTGATAACTGCAAATAAAAACGATTCAGAAATATATATACAGCATCTAAAAATGGAAAAAAAAGAAAAATTCAAAAAGGTTTATAAACAAACCTTTATCAGCAATTTTGACAAATAAACTAAAGCCTTCGGCAGATCTTAAATTCAGTCTTTGAGATATATTTTGACAAAAGTCCTTAGCACGAGTACTTGAATCAACTTCAAATGCCTGAAAATAGTTTGAATAGTTAAACAAAACAACAACAACAACAAAAAAAAAAACACTGAAATCTTAAAGAAAATTCAGAAAATCTACAGATTAGAAAGTTATTGTATAAAAATGAGTAAGCTTACTTCATCAGTATCATCAGGGAAATATACTTTGTGGAATATTTGAGTTGTCTTGTGTTGTATAGCTTCTACTTCAACTAAATGTGGTGGATATTTTCGTTGGCCTGTCCTGAAAAGGGAATCATATATTCGAATTAATTTCAGAATTTGTAACTCTCTCCCCATACAATATGAAAACAAAGAATTGAAAATCTTTCTTTTTGTTTTGCTTTGAAACAAACAATATTTTTATTAGACATCTGAAATGCAAAGACTACAAAAAGAAAAATCGGTGAAGTCGAAAGATAATAAAATCAGTATAAGAACTTTCCACTAACTCCTATCTCATTTATAAATAAGAATATAGCTATATTATTACCAATATATTAATGACATTAATTCATCATTTTGTATTTAAGCGAAAATGATAGCATTGAAATTAAGTATCAATGTCAAACTGATTGAAAAATTACCTTAAGGTTTTCTGCAAGCGTTGAAGTGAATCAACAGCAATTGGATGACGTCTAGTTCTTAGAAAAGCTGTCAATTCTTTCAAGAGAATCTGACTTGGTGCAAACAGTCCAGTCGCTAACCACATTAGCTCCCAACCTCTTTCTTCACTTAGTCTAACAATGAAAATATATGTATAAATGCAAACACAGAAGCGCGAATGAGAATATTTGTTTCTACACAGGAGATATATATAAAAACATATAAGAATACCCGGCACCCAAACATGTATTAGCCTATGTAATAACTAATTTTAACACTTTTTTTTAATCTGTTCTTACCTGTTTTTGTTGTCAGTAAGCTGTTTCATAATTTGACAGTAGATTTCATCTCGCAAGATTTCCTATAAACAAAAATAAATAAATAAAATAATAATTATCATCAACTTTTTAAAATGTACTTAAAAAGGACATAATGGATATTCTACAAGTATAATTATAGAATTAGAGAAAATTTATATTTTGTTTTTCAACAAAAAAATTCAAAAACTTTAAAACATAAACATACACGTTCAACAGAATAAAGAAAAAACATCCAATATTCTTCAGATTGGAAAAATTAAAGAACATATTAAGAAATTAAAGAACATATTATAACTGTAAAATAAAATTTTCAAATATGCATTAATTACAACTTACATGTTTTAATGGTCCATCATATATCTGATCAGTCAATTCATTGCCGGTTCGTGTCCGCCTTGAAGGAAGATCACCCATATACTTTAACAAAGGTACAATAATTAAGGCAGCTAACAAATATATGAACAATCATTGAATCGAAGGAATTTGTTTTACACTAGCCATTGAATACTTCTCCAAAAACCATTTAAATAATATTTTGAAAAAAAAATTATGTCCAAACTAATTTTTATATTCATCAGAACCGTCGTAAAAATTGGTTTGAAGGAAGGTTAAAAAATTGGTTAATTTTCTTTATGCTTTAGTTTTTATCACATTTCAGATGAAATACAAATTCTGACTTTTTAAAATTTAGATTTACATTTTTTTATAGTTTAATTTGGATTAATGTTCTGTTTTGGAGCTACATGAAATTTATTTTATCATGGATTTCAAAATGTCGATGGTTAGATGACAAAAACAACACTGCAGTTGGAAAATCTCTTACTTAATTTCTGTGACGCACCAATGAGAAGACTTTTGACATTTGATCTGAAACAGATTTAATAAGCACTAGGCTAATATAAAAGGCATATCTTTTACGAAATCGGATTTCTAACTTGTGATTAGCCAGTTGTGATACCGAGACTGTCAAGAGGCCATTGCGGTCTTCACATACTATTTTAATGTTGCCTTTTAATTTTGAAATAGGTTAAATGATGACAAATGCGTCTGTCTGCTAAGGCATCCCTCATTTCAATCTTCTATGTCATACCAATGTAGGAAAAACAAATTTTTGTCGACATAACACAAAGAAACTATACACTACTTTAAAATATGAATAAATATCAATCAAGTACTACCAACAATGCATAGAAAATATAATAATGATAAGTATAAAAAGTATATGTATTTAAGTAAAATATCACATTAATAGACAAGCAGTATCATCACTTTTGAAGATAATTAATTTTCATTTTTCACATTCATCAGATAATAGCAAGCACAGAAAAGATTAATGAATCAGCTAAATAATTACAGGTACAAATTCCATGCCTTAACAGAACATTTAAGAGAAATTAAACTTATTAGTTGCTTTATAAAACACACTACAAAACTTAAAAAATTAATTTAAAGGATATCATTAAATGCAAAACAGGCTTCTTGACATAACTCTTCTTTATTAAGTAATTTCTTTAACAACGGCTGTTTAATTGGCTCCCTAGAATGACGCCAAAGTTGATCTGTGTCTCTTTTCCGAGCTGAAGATAATGTCAGAGTTCTCGGTATAGTTCGCTTTGGTGGAAGCCTGCAAAAATATAAATTTAAATAAAAGAACTGAAAGAAGAAAAATAAAGTATAACTCATGGCATAGATAATACATACAAATAATCTTGCAATGTACACAAAATGAATGAAAACTACGTTTCATTAAATAAATGAACAAAACTATACCTGAAATGATCTATAGCATATTCCTCTAAAGTATGCGGTTTATCAACCGGCTCGGGTCCATTTTTGGGGCCGTGGATAAACAATCTCTTTCCTTGTTCACTTCCATCGTGAGAAAACAAAGCTAATATGTTGTTAGGTGGTTTCACTAAAGCAGGCAATACATATACAAATTCTGAAGGGAAATCGCCTCTTTCTCCAGTTCTTTCATTTCGCCCAGCAGTCCAATTATTTGCAGCAACACCTTCACCAGAATAGCCATCATCAAGCAAAATCAAGTCCCCTTGAGTGAAACTTAAAAAGGATGGATTGTCACCTAGAATAACAAGCAAGTACTCATGTTATTGTATTTATAAAATTACTAGCCATCTTTGACGACCAACTTGTTCACACAGATTCTTGATTTTTATAGGCTGTTAAAGGATTAATATAGAATGCACACACATATTTTTAAAAATTCACCTTTTTATGATACTACTAAAAAACAAATTCAACTTAATTAATTTACTGGAAATTAAAAAGTGTACAAATATTAGAAATAAAAGCGTGACTTAGCCCAACTTAATGACTGGTAAAAGCATGCCATTGAATGTTTTGATGGATAAGTTTTAATTCCATCATAACATTAAAAAACCTTGTATCAAATCAGCAGTGTATCAAAATGAATTAAACAACATATTATTAAATTTAAAGGAAAAATTGTACGGAAATTAAAAAGATAATTTTTTGAGAGTCGTAAGACCATTTTTGAAGATATGGGCAATTTCTATAGTTAAGTCATAGGATTTCCCATCTGGCAACAGCTAAACCTATTTTTGCACTCGATTAAGTATTCCGTTTGAACCTTATTTCTCGATTACTTTTATATCTTCTTTCCTCTAAATGAACAGACATCTTGATGAAACAACAAACATTCCTTAAAACATTTCAAATAATATTTTCTATCTCCATGAATTACCTAAGAGAAGCGTTGAATTCAATACAGATTTAAAAACGTTAAATGAAGCAGTCTAAAATTTGTAAGATGGTTTGTTTACATTACTGTTGGCATTCGACAATAAGTAATAAGAGCGGTTTCTGTGTCACGTACTTTCGCGTTTATATAATATTTTAAAATCTAAATTAAACCTTAATTAATTCTCCACGTTTCATTTTAATTTAGCCCATATTGACTTCATTCTAAAATATTCTCTCATTTCCTGATACCATTCCACTTTTTCTTTTAAACCGACAAGTTCCCACACTCCGAGTGAAAGGATAAAAAATTGACAGCCAAGCAAATTCTTCTAAAAGATCCCTATGATTCCCTTGCCTGTGCTCGATGCGTGTAAGAAATCCCTATCGGAATCACATGGTATATAAGATCAGAGATAAATTATTTCTCTTTTATGTTTGTTCTGCTCTTGTGCCGTGTTATGAACGGACGTGCCTTGTCCGCGCCTCTTGTAAATAAATCATGCCTCCCGGGAGTGAATAAAACGAAGTTAAAAATCGAAAGTCTCTCCTCTGCCTTCGAAACTGCTTTCAAATTTATGTTCACACACACACACACTGACACACACACACACACACACACACACACACACACACATATATATATAGAGAGAGAGAATATATATACTTGAAAAGCTTAGAAAGGAAAAGTCAAGCTAAGAATAATGAAGATATTTTCAAATGTAAAAAGAAATTCTTCAGATTTTCTAATATTGTTTTAATTGAATGTATCAGTCGTATATATGTTACGTCCAAAGCCCAAAATCGGTCAGTTCACGTTTTGGCCAACGTTGCTGTAAACTTACCGGCCAATATCCGAACTTTTGATTTCGGGCTTTGGCCGGCCAATTCGCGAAGTGGCTTGGGACGATCGGCCAAAGTAGGAGGAAAGAAATCAAGAGCAGATTGTTTTACACACTGTTAAAAATGAGCACTTCTGTGTACTGGTTTTTTTTTTGGTATAATTGTTTCAGAAACGAGTTCAAACATAAGTGACACCTGAGTTAAAAATAAGCTTGCAATATGATCTTGTGCTATTCTATTCTCATATTAAAGCCATAACAGAAATTATTCAGTGAATGTATATGCTGTAACAACGTGACAGCGTGAATAAGATTAGATTTGTGCCCTTCAAAATGACGAATTATATCTTGAGCAAATGCGTTTACGTATAATGTATGAATAGAAAGGCAAATTGTGTACTCAATTTGTCAACTACCTTTAAGGGTGATCTTTAGACTTTTTCTGTTCCATAGACCTAATGTTAAAGATCCCAGATCACATTGTCTCCCGAAATATCGCTTCAAAAAATATGAAATCTTTTGTCAAGACTCGGAGATTTTTATCACATAGGGCTTTGGCCAAGGATTCCCAGTCACTTCGAGAAATGGCCAGTCAAAGTAGAATATACAATATATAATTGCAAGTACTTCGGACTTTGGCCACGCCTCTTGGCCAAAACGCGAATTGGACAGCCAATTCGCGAAATGGTCGAACTTCGGACTTTGGCCGTAACATATACTTAAACCATACGATAATCAATGTATGTACAGCAATTAATCATATCGAAACAGTACGTTAGAGATAAAAAACAACAGAACATTTTAAAGTATTCTTATTATTAAAAATCATCCGTGGAAAGTTCACGATACGAGTTTAAATATTCCGGATGCTAAATTACCCAAAAAATAATTAATTAAACAATGGATTTTTAATAAAAATGCTTCATAAGTACTCTTATTATATTTAAAGAATGAAAATGCTTAGCAATATCTTACACATCAATTTGTTTCAGTGGAAACATACCTTTGTAATCTTGCAGAGCTATTACGTATCTGGCTCTTTTTTTCAAACCTTCTAAAAAGAATTCAACCAGTTCTCGGATATCGTCAGAGTTAGGTGATTGAAATGTGAATTCTTCGCCACGTACGGTGCTTATGCAGAAGCTCTGAAGAAATGGGCGTGTTCCTCTAAACAACAAAAGAAAAAAAATTAGCTTCATAGGAAAAGTTTTAAAAATTACGATTTTAGCTTTAAGACTTCTGGAAAGAAAAAAAAATGGTCTCTGAAATACCAAGAGAAAATGTAAAATTAACATATACTAGATAAAGCTATGAGACAACATAAGTTTGAATATCAACGTATGATTATCGTATGTAGGCATTTATTTTCGATACTGCACTTATTTAAAATATCAACATCAGAATAAAAGAAAAATCGATTTAAAATGCGAACATTTTTCTAACTCTCTTCTTATATGGAAACCTATAGATAAGCATAAATTTTTAATCAAGGACAAAAAACAAATATAACAGTGGCATTAGTCCTCAGATTTAAGCTATAACAAAAATCTCTAAAGAATACTGTATTTTTTCCTATCGATAACAGCAATAAAATCAAAAAAATTTTAATAGGTTGAGAAAGAAAAATTATTCAAATATAACGGCCCAAAATAGGTAACAAACACCACAATCTCTATGTATCTTGCGTTCTTTTCACTATAACAAAAATACTTGTAAAGCAATGCTCTCGGATTTCTAAAAACTAATTTTGCATACTGATTGCATTGTGAGACTTTATTTAAAAATAAATAGGTGAAAATGATGACCAATTAATTTGCACATTCATGAACTAACAGTAACTTCAAAGTAAATCGCGAACAACATATAAAATGAGATTGCAGATCAAGAACAAATACAGTGATAGCAAATAGAACAAAATATAAGCATACTTTTGACTAATGATTGAAGTAATTTCTGGGAAAGACAATTCCAAGAGCACTTGTTCTTGATCATCGACAACATACACACCAGTCCAATTTATTGCAAGTATGACATCATTTTTAGGAAGATGAGGCCCAGCTGATCTTAATGCTTCATAAAATCTTGAAAAGAGCAAAGGCCATTTGAATTTAGCATAATCAACAACATCTTCTTTGACTCTTGGAATAGGTACTCGATCTCTATAATAATAACTCTAAATAAAAGAAGAGGGATAAATATTAATACATACTAAAAATAATGGAAAATGCATTTTAAAAAAGAAATATATTTTATTCTGCAACATGATTTGATTTTCAAAATACTCTGAACATTTGATTCCCTCCCCCTTGTTACTCGTCAATTTATTAAGTATGAAACCAACATTTTTTGAAATGCAAATATCTCATGTTCTTTCTTCTTAGTGGTTCATAATTATATTAAAAGTTAACAATTCTTCCATTGAAAGATAAATACACATTTAAATCATGTCACAAATATAACACCTAAAAAATATCAGGAATAAAATTCCACAATGTCTGGTGTTGCTATTAGCGATAGGCGAGGACCGAACTCGCAACCTTATGGTTCGTAGCCGAGTAACATGGTCACAAGACAAAAAAATTTGTCATGTCTCGTAGCTGTTATCTGGCTTATAAAGAGTCACCGCACCTGAGATTTGACAAATAATTACTTCATTCGTCGAAATAATATTTCTTTAAATAAATCATCCTGTAGTAACTGCAACAATTTTTTTAAGTACTTCAATTATAATTAAAAAGACTTTTCTACATTGGTCAGTAACGAAAATTAAAAATTAAAATCCTTATTATTTAATATCCAGGAATACCATCTGAACAATAAAAGTAGTTATTACTCCATTTATATAATGCCAATATGTAAAGCATATAATATTGTTTATATGCCAATACTATAGTTTGGACAATATAGTAGTTAGGAAAAAAAATTTGAAAAAAATAATAAGACAGTGCTGTAAAAAAAATAGAATAACAATAAAAACTATATACTTCAATTTTTATTAGCTAAAAACGAAGAAGAAATGAATACAAAAAATATAAAATGCAGGCTAAAGGAAAGGAAATATAAATGCCATACTGATATAATATATTTACTCTAAAATATTAGAATGTCCAAAGAATAAATTATTAGAGTCGATTCCAGAAGTTATTTAATTACTTAAAGAAAAATAGCAACGTATAACGAACCTTTTTACAAGCAGTAATAACTAGACTAGCCCATCTTTCCAAGCTTTTATCACCACTTTGCAGGCAATAATCCGGTATGTAGTTAGGCAATAATGCCATTAGCCTGTCCATACTTAAATCTAAGCCATGTTCAATATAATACTGCTGTGCTGCAATCATGGCCAAATCTTCCTCCTACAAAAGAGAGCAATTTAAATAGAAAAAATCTAATAATGAAATATTTGTCTAAAAATAATTAACAAAATATATCAGTTTGCATTTGTTAAGCCTTTATAGTATTTAAAAACGATTGTTTATTAGGATTATAATTTCTATCATGATTACCAATTTTATAATTTATCAGAAATATATTGTTAAGAAAAATGAGGAAAAAACTGAATTTGATTATTTCAGTATGAGCTAGAGTCATTCAATTAATCAATGTTATAAGAATATTATAAACTTTAAAAATACAGGCAAATGCCAGAGAAGAAGACTGCTACTAATATTTAAAACAATGGATTAGAATACATAATTCATGTCAGACATTTAGAAGGAACTTTTTAACATGTTATTTTTACTTTCTATACGGAAAAACAGAAAAAATATTAAAATCCTCAAATACAACTCCAACTCGAGATTTTGGCGAATTCCCAAGCTTCAGACATACTTGAGTTCATAAAATACATTTTTGATATTATGTCTATCACTTTGTCTATGAACTCAAAAACGCTTCGAGCTAAACCTGTGAAATTTGGTACATGGTCTTTACACCCAGTTTGTAGATTTCTATCAAATTTTGAGCGAAATCCATTCCGAAGAATTCTCTCTGTCCGGTCGGCCGTACGAATCTAAGTTAACTCGATAATTGCAAAATGAAGGCAGATGAATGTAAGCACTTTCGCGATGCTACGAATCCTGGATAACTCAAAAAGCAATGATGTAAAATAAAATAAATATTTGAAATGTGGCATGTTATTTTTTTGCCTACAATTGTATGTATGTATCAAATTTTAGTTTCAATAAGTTGAAAAAAACGCACCTAAAATACAAATTCGATTTTCAGTACTATTAACCGAATGACAGGGATTAATTGTCGACAAAAAACGTCATGGACCAAGCAATAGATTAGTAAAAAATACTAAATTCAGGCCAAAGATCAATGTTTCATAACTATTGTTTGCAAATGCCGTGCAAGTTATTCATGGCCTCACCCAAGATCCATAATTTTATGTGGGGAAAAAAGAATGATATTTTCATTAGAGTATGCAAGAAAGTTTGGGAGAGACACTTCCGCTTGCTGTGTTAGTAAATGCTCTTATTCTCTGTATATCTGATTTTAGAATTTAAGAAATTTAAGATTAACAACTTCTTACAAATTACAACTAGTAATTTCTCATCAATCTGGGAGCACTGTATAATAAACATTTCATTCGCGAATATTCCAATTGTTTCCGATAATTAAATTGCTTCCAGGCACAGAAGATCGCAGAAAACTGCTGAAGAATTTCAGGCAGTGCACATACAATACAAAGCAATTTTACATTCACTCACCGAAAAAGAAATGTAGAATATTAGAAAAAAAAATATACATTAAGTTTAGAAATATACCTTATCACATCTGTACTCTCCAAATTTTACTCCTCTAACTACTTGCTGGAATATTAAGTTTGTAGCAACAGGATCTTCTGTAGGATCATGCCAAGGAGCAAATATTTCTTTTCGGAAAAACAGACGCCAAGGTGCATTTCGTTCTTGAGCACCTTGTTCTTTGGCATACTGTTCACACTGAGATATTGCATCCATAACATGTTCACCTCCACTTCCCAAAGAAGAAACCTAAAAAAATAAATATTTGTATTTTAAAGCACTTTAAGACCAATAACAGAAATTAAGATATTAATAAGACCAATAATAGAAATTAATTTATTCCACATAACAAGATCATTTCTATTAATTTATAATTTTATTTAAAATTATGGATGTAATATGCTTCATTTTAACACAGCATATTACATCCAATGATATGAAAGCAATCTTATCTTGAAAGTTCACATTAATATATACACACGCATATTTCTTTTTATGTAAATAATTATTAGATTAGATTTAAGAAAAAAAAGTAACATAGATATACAAATTCTGAATTGAAAAATAAGCTGATACGAGATTCTTTTAGAAAATTAAGAGGAACATAATTTCGTTTAGTATATTAAATGAAGCAAACTTTTCTACTTGAAATATACATTACTTAATAAAAAGTATTCTTATTTTTTTATATTAAAAATTAAAATAGTCTTTTCAAAAATAAAAATAGAAAAGAATATTAAAAAAAATGCAGCATATATCAATATCTGCAGCAATTTTTTTCTTCTTAAAAACTGTTAGCTTAAAGTCTGAAGAAGAACAACTTAATTTCCTTAATATGAGTTCGTATGCATTAGAGACAGAAAATACAACACATCAGTAGAATTGTTACAGAAAGCAGCTTGTAAGAAAACTTCATTTTCATCAGTTCATAAAGGCAAGGATTAAAATTTTAATGACGTATTAAATTCATTTTAATGAAGCATTGCCAACCAACAATGACATGTAAATAGATATATTTGTCCATTAGTATTATTATATTAAGAGATATATTAGTCCAATATTTTATGTTTGGAGACGAATCTTTGATGTGCAATCGAAGTGAAAAATTGCATAATCCAAATTGCTTTTACAGCATTTTTAAAATACCAATTAAAACCGAAACTATGGAAAAGATACTAACAAAAAAAACTTACTTTATCAAACAAAGCAATGTATAAAGAAAAGCCAAATTGGTCTTTCAAACCAATTTTTTCTGCCAACTGAGCACAAAGTTCCCTAGCAGTAGTAGCAGAATCAGCCAATAAAGTTTTAGTATTGCCATCCATAAACGTGATTGGCAACATTAGAGGTTTTTTAGATTTGGTAGCCTGTAGTTCTAACCAAGATGGAGGTTGTCCTCTAGTGCCATTCATAAAAGTTCTCCTTAAACGATCTTCACAATAAGGTGCATATCCTGGGGGTCCTTCTCGAATAAAGTTCAATAAATATTTCACGAACTATGTAAAAGAAATAAACATTTATATAATAAATATAATGCCCGTGGTAAATGTAAAAATACAAATATAACAATTATAAATACATCATCTGCATTTCAAAACATAAAAGAGTAATTATAACACTTAAAATGATATGCAGGTGAAAGTGAAAAGGTAACATAAAATAAAAATTCGTTTATTTTATGCAGTACTAAAAAGCAATGATAAACGAGCACTTAATGAACATCATGAATAATTACTTTATCTGATGGTGCAAAACAGCCAACACACAGTGAAAGAAGAATCCAACCACGAGCATGTGAACTTTTATTTGGATTATTTGTTAGTTGTTTACATATATGGCAATAAATTTCATCCCTAGAAAGGAAAGTGGAAACAAAAATTAATGTACATTATTGTAAAATTAGCATTTAAAAATCAGCGTTCAAACTGCAATTGAAGTCAATTTCAGCATATTTCCTCTATAATTTAAAATTACCTAAGTTCATCTCGAAGAATACCATGTCCAATAATGAAGTGCAATTTTTCCAGATTGGACGTTGGCCTACTTTCAAGCCAACTACTGTAAGTGTCTGCAGCCAACTCTTCTTCCTGTAATTGCCGGCGTACATCCTCTGTAATTTTATTTTTCTTCTTCAGAGTGAGAGAAACCAATTTATTTCTGATACTACGTGATTTCTGTTTGTTGTAACCATCAGTTGGAATAATGGCCTGCAAAAACAAAATTTAAAATACTGATGATATAATTTTTGGCATACTTCTCGAACCAGAGTTTAAATTAAGAAATAAAAATTTCATACGATAACTTAAATAAAAAAAGCTTTCCTATTCCAAGAAAGTTCATGCGAATTTAATAGATCTGTAATGCGATCTATTAATAATTTTTTAGATTAAATTTCTTTCGAAACTATTCTAAAAATTGCAGGAAAAAAAAAAAAAACACAAGCTATAAATTAAAATTTATCCAGACCAAACCATTTAGTAAGAATATACTTACAGTATCCATTCCCATCATTTGAGCTTCTTGGAATTCTTTGGTTTTAATGAAATTGCGACCCAATGTTGCTGTTACTTTACTCATAACAGAGGTATTATCCTAGAAAAGTAATTCGAAAGTTTAATCAGTATGTTTCTAGATACTTATGGAAAAAAGTAAAATAAAAAAAAAATTAATACCATTTAATTCTATAAAATAAGCTATCGAAATATTCTGCTCAAATCAAAATTGTATACATCAAAGATTCTGGAAATAAAAAAGAATAAATATAAATAAAATTATCACATACTCTTTCCATGGTATGAAACTTTGGTTCAGGTAAATCTCCCATAAAACGAAGTATTGTAATCCATAACGCCAAAGCAGCCTAAGAAGGAAAAACTAGAGATTAGTTATTCGGCCCTAATACTGCGTTAAGAAAACTGTGCATATAATTTGAAATAAATAAACGACTACTTAGGAAATTTAGTTATTTCAATTTAAGTAAATTATTGGTTATTTGACTAAATTATGATTTAACTAAATTAATATAAATTTAAATAACTGCTACAAATAAATAAAGAGCTTTAAATAATATAATTTACAATTAATGAAGTTCAGCAATATGCAGTTTTCTGTCAATATTATAATGATACAGCGAAACAATCTTCATGTAGTGCATAACATTTTAAATTGCAATGAAATAATAATACAAATCTCATTACATTAAAAATGTTAATTACTAAATAATTGAAAGTATACAAAATTTTGCTTAAACTTTCAATAAAATATTTTAATGATGCTTACCATGCAATCACCTTGTGTGGTTAATGGTAATAATGGCTGTTTTAATGGCTTCCTCTGATACTGATGTGTGGCATTTCCTTGAAAGTAAGTAACAGCAAACTTCTGGAATTTATACTCAGAGAGATCCTCTTGATCTACTGGTGGTGCAGGTACTGATCCTTCAGCTTCTGATGATATTTCTAAAGCAGCTTCCCTCGATCTTTCCAAATCCTATTAAGTATTTAAAAAAATTGTTTTTAGTCGAAAGATCTTCGCAAAATATTTCATAAGGGACAAGCTAATCAAGAAATATAAGTAAATATTTAAAAATTTCAGTTTTTAAATATTTATAAACTTTATAAAAATATTTAAAATAGTTTAAGAACTTCAGTTTTTAAATATTTCATAAATCTTAAGAAATATTCAGTTTCATAAATTTTAAGAAAATTAACAACAAAATTTTCCGCATAAAGCAAATGATTTATCTATGTTATACCAAAATATGTTTTGGAAACAATACAGAAATCACACAAATGAAGTACAATGAGTAATTTTATGACACTTTTTGCTATGAAAAATGAAAATAACATCTAAAATGTAGAAAATGCATGGCACCTGTTAAATATTAAAAATGATTTGGTCATTAATCATTAAATTAATCTAAAAGAAAAATTTACTTTTTCCTTTAATTAATCCTGTTAGGAAACGAAACCTTTTCCTAACAGGATTAATTTAATAATTGTAGGAATTTGTAATGAAGATCCACATAATATTACAATAAATAATTTTCAACAGTCTTCTGGAACTACACATTCTTAATGATGTACACTCTTCATTAACCAATAGTTTTGGTAAGGTAAATTTTCTTATCTCCAAGTTATTTCGATTGAGAAATTATTTGAATCGCAAGAAATTTCTTTCATATAACAATATTTTATTGAAAATTCCTTGATTATTTAAAAGTAAGCATTTATATTTATGCATAAATACAATATTTGGAGGAAAAGTCAATTTAAAAAACATTACATGAATTTTATCAAGAATGCTCAAACGAAATTAAAAAAAATTAATGTCAAAACACTTCCTAATGTTTTATAATGTATAAAAAAATTAAATTTCTTGGAAAAATTAAGTAAGAAATAAATTAATCGAATTACAACTTACTTTAAATGCAGTAGGAGCTGTTTGATCACTACTGGAATCGGTTCGTGGAAGAAAATCAAACATAGCATCAACCTAATTGGAAATAATGAGATTGTGAAAAAGAAATACAATATTTTATGGTAATTTTGTTTTAATAAAGACATAGTTGATATTATATAAATGGCAGTTATAAAAATAAGTTAGATCCTTTTTTCTTTTAATATTGATGCGGATAGCAACAAATATGAATCACACAGCACAAATACCGATTGGTTTATTACCAAAATTTTTAAATACATAAACAAAAGTTTCTGGATGGTAGACTTTTCTTAAAACATGGTGCAATTACATTAATGAATTAAATTTCATTCGTTAGCATATGTTAGATTTTGTAATATGCAAATCTAAATACTAGTAACTTACTGTGCCTCGTGCTTTTTAAATAGAACAATTAGAATAAAGTATTTCGTTAATTAATGTACAATATGAACTGAAGATAACACTCTACCCAGAATAATATTATTTAGATATTTCAATCTTTTAGTTATTTCTAAAAATACATTTAAAAATATACAAGAAATTTTAAATGATGGAGAGAAAGCCAATCTACTCCTTATTATATATAAAAGTCTTTCATAATAATATATTTTACGTTTATTTAATATTTACCAGTTTAGAATCATCAAGCTGTTCTTCTTGACGATTAAATGCATCAATGATAACAGCCTTTTTGTGTTCAATATTCATCCTTTCAGCAACCTCTTCTTCGTGCAACCGAAGTTCCAGTTCTTGAAGTCTTTCCTATAAAAACAAAATCACATTATTCCAAAAATTTTAAATATTTAACGGATTAAAAATATTTCATCCGGTAGGCGGATATAACCGAAGAAACTGCATTTCTTTTCAGTTTTAAAAGGAATTAAATACTAAAATTTCTTCTAACACAGTAAATTTTTTTAAAATTATTTTTTAAAATCAACATTTCAGTTAGCAAAATATATTCTTTATAAAAATTTGTTGAAATTTCAGGACAAGTTACTTACTTTTAGAACAGAAATTATTAGAAATGCTTACCATACAGTGTATAAATGGCATTTTAATATAAAAATTAATTGAATAGGATTTAACTATAAAAACACAAAATCATTGATTAAGATAGTTTTTAATTTTAATATTCGAACAAATAAAAAAAAATCACTCATAAAAATAACTTTGTATAAAAGAATAGAATGGAATTATTCCCTTAAAATAAATTAACTCTTATTTAAATTATATTAAAGAAACATTACTCGATATTTTTGTTCAGCAATTTCTTTGGCTTTCCTTGGATTCATTTGCTTTCTGAGTATAGCTTCTTCCTGTTCCCGCATTCTGAGAGCTTCTAGACGATGTCGGTTCTTAAATTTAACAAAAACAATTTGCAGTTTCAGATTTCACATACATACAAATTCATACAAAAAAAATGTAAAATGCTTCTCACATACATTCTTTTCTATAATCATAACATTAATACACATTGTTAAATATATATGCAACAAAAATTTAAAAAAAAACTATAAAATAAAATTTATATAAATATTAGTTATCAGTTCGAAGCTTTTACTCTAGTTTATTTCAATAAGTGGAACTAATTCAAACAAAACATTTGACGAAAAATCAAAGCAAACGCATGGGAAAAAAAAAATAAACAACCAAACACTACATTTTAAGATTGAATAATAAACTGAGAAATAGATGTTAAAAATAAGGATTCCGTCAAAGCAAATTCAACAAAAGGATAATAAAATCACATAAAAGTTTTCTATTTCATTAGAAACTATAGATAAGAAATTAATGAATACAAAACATACTTGAATTTTTAATTTCTTGTATCTGCGTTGGGCCACAACACGGCGGACAAATGCTTGGATTTTTGTGATGGCCCACTGCTTCTTCATGTGTTCTCTTCTAACTAAAAATCCCCGGCATCTAGCCTAAATATAAAATATGAATAAGTGAAACAACAGTTTGGATTAAAAAAAAACAGCAATAAATGCAATGAAAATGTATGTGTTACCTACCTGTAAAGTAACGATATGGCCTCTGAGATGTTTAAACCTATGAGATAATATTCTTGATCTAATAAGAGCTTGTAGCCTTTGGAATCCTGTTTTCATCTAAAATAAAAATGGAACAGAACACAATCATAAAACTAAGTATTAATAAGTTTTAAAAATGATTAAAGTACTTCAAAATAATTCCCCCAATATAAAATAAAACATGCGCTACAATTGAATAAAGTAGCTGAAATTAAGAATTTTAAAACATTGGTGTATGTAAAGATATTTTAGCATAAAAGATATATTTCATTCATTCTATTTCCCAAATCATGCAGTGTCCTTTAATGGCAGTCTAAATACAATATATAAATAAGTAACGATTTTATTATGAAAAAATTATTGCTTACAAAATTGTAATGTTGTTTCTGTATATATCCTCGCCAAAATCTTTGAACTATAATTGCACTTTTTCGCATTCTCAAGAACCGCCGGCGGTAATACCATCCTCTAATAGCCTTCTGAAGAATCAAGATCTTTCTAGTGAGAACTCGATCCCGTTCTTGCTCCAGAAACAGATCATGAGCATCCTAGAAAACAAAGTACAATTTAAAAATCAACAACAGAATTTTCTGTTACATTTTGATATAATTAATTTCTATATTAATTAATGTAACTTCAATAAAATCTATAAATACACTAATTCAAGATGTTTTGAAAGAGTAATTCAATATACAAAACTTGCTGATTTTTGTGGTTTCAAAAGTTTTTTAGAGATACACAATGTTACATTAAAAATTCATTTACTGCTTATTTTAGATGAATAAAAAATAAATTTAATGGCCAATTACTAGTAATACGCAGAAATTCTTAGATATTCAAAAATTTGTACGTAATTACCATTACTTAAAATGTATTTTGTAAAATCTAATGTAATACTTTGACAAGCAAACAATAAAACTTAATCTCATGCATATTTTCAGAAGAGTACCAAGATAGCATTCGCATTATCCAACACTATCCACTGAGCTATCACTTTTAAGAATAGCAATCATCTTATTATGAATAAAATTTATACATATATATAAGGAGGAACCAAACCTTCAGGAAAACTTTCGTTCTTCCAAGTTGGTAATCAGTTTTCCCAAGCACAATAGCACAGATTTTAATACAGGCCGCTTTACAATCAACCTTATGAGCGGGTCCAACTCCAGGTATAAGAAATCTGTACCTTTCAACAAATTCTTTAAAAGTATGCCGTATAGGATAACCTGCACGTCGAATACGAATAGTTTCCATCATGCCAGAATAACGCAACTGCTTGCAACACAATTCTCTATCGAACATCTGAAAAGACAAAATACGAGTTAAGAAAACTGTGATAAAAATCATAAACTAAGAAACAAAATTAATGTAAAATAATAATTTCTTTGGGAATAAAACAAAAGGAAATACTTCTTAGACTGTTTTACACTTAATTCAAGTTTACCATAATGCTATGAGTTGATAAATTTATGCATACAACTAATTTTTGAGAAACTGTTATATTTCCTTTTATAGCGCAGAATAACATCACAAACGGATTTTTTTTTAGAAATTTAGCAACAGACATTATAAAAAAATTCAATTAAAGTAAGAACAGCCTAAATTTAAACTCTGAAAATATCATACCATAGGTTTCTTTAGCTCATTTGGTTTGATGCAACGGATGAAAAAAGGATGACATTGACTAAGTGTCCTCATCAAAGAATCAAGAGACTTTTTGAATTGTGCACTTAAGGTTGGAGTTTTCTTTCTGGTATCTGTCCCCTAAAAACAAATTTTTCTATTAAATAAGGATTTCATGAAATGAACAGACAGTGAAAGAAAAATATTCACCCATTACAAACAATCTTGAATTTAAAAAAATGACATTAATGATAATATATTCATATTTTTCAGACGAAAAAATGAAATATCAAAACTGTAAGAATATTTCTTTCTTTATTTTACCTCAGATAATATAAATAAATGCTTACCATGCCAATTTCATGAACAAATAAATTCTGGAGGAATTTATTATTGGCAACTTGTATCAGTTGTATTAAGTCTGCACTAAAAGTGTCCCTATTCTTTTCTAGGAATCCTATAATATTGAAAACACAAGTCTTTGAAGAAGATGACAAATTAAAATTTAGTTTGACGAAGATGATAGAAAATTTTTTTAGTTCATTGAAATTAAATCATAGAATGATTTTTTTCAAAACATCAAGCAAGATCCAATTATATTTAAGCTTATTTGCTGAAGTAAAGAAAAGTTTAACATTTTTCTATATACTTCATATACTAAGGTATGTATAAATGAAGCACACAATATAAAGATTATCTTGAAGCTATTTTAAATGGTAAATATCAAACTCGAGGCCTATTAAACAAAACAAAACAAAACATACACTTAGCTAATACATTCATAATAAATATCATGGTTTTTAGAAAGTTTCAAATTATCAAAATAGGCTCATTTTATTGAATTAATTTTAATTGGCAAGAATTTTATTCACATGGTTCACTATAATACAAGATATCATCTCATTAAAAGAGAAGATTTTTCGCATTTTAAGACATAATATGTATGATAAATATCTTTTTTTTCTTTTCCAAAAATATAAATATCACGGCTATAAAAGAAAAAGTAAAAAGATACTGCTAAATCTTAAAATTCACATCCTTTATATATTTTGGTATGTCTTTTCTGTTTACATAATTATATTTGTTATCAGATTGTACAGAAGTAATGTTTGATATAATTATTTTTATTTTTTAGACTCTTTTGTTTTTAAGAAATAATAATCAAATTCCTATTCATTAATTTCGTTATGCAAAATATCATGTATTGGTTAAATAAAATGCTTTTTACGAAGAAAAATATAAAATTTTGTAGAAAAGATATAACAAAAGTATATACTTAATATAATCAGAGCTTTGAAAAATTAAACTACATAAATGCAGTTGTTATTTTTACCTCTTGTATCATAGAAGACAACACCTGCAAAATGATTTAAACCAAAAGAAGTATTTATATCAGATTTTGGTTTTAAGTAGTTTTTGTTACTCCCATGCATCTTGTGAAGCTTATTGAGAAGTGTCTGGTCTGTTCCCTAAAATATATATATAATATTTAATAACAGTGATAAAACGTGTAAAGAATTTATATCCATTGTAAGATAACTAAAAAAAAAAATTAGTTTATTTTACTCATTACAAATAAAAAATACAAAATAATTTGAAGATTTATAAAATATTTACAATTACAGCATAAAAAATTGCTGCAAAATAAAATTAGATTAAATGAAAGAAAGATTAACAAAGAAAAAAATATATTGAAAAATAATCCATTCTTTCTCCTGCGGAGAAAATATACCACTTGCAATTAAAAGAAAGGTACAAATCATTACCCCTATGTATTGCTACATAAAATAATTGTCTTTTCAGTCAGTTGCTTTAAGGTAAAAATAGCTCTCAAATTCAATACAAAGTTCATTTAATTAAAATTCAAATAAAAAAAATTTTAAATTTTAAAAATATTATAATAAAGCATTTATATTAATTTCGAAAAAGGTGCAAGTGTATAGCGTTTATTAAATAAAATATCCTTTCAATTAAGACTTTTGATTAAGACAAGAGCCATTTTTGATTAAATAGCGCCATCTTCAAAATACTAATCTCGGCTAATTAAAAGGAATAAAAATCTTTGCCTTCCGTGATCTTTTTACTTAACATAAATAGAAATAATTAAAAAATAATCTGTACTTATGATTTTATAAAAATATTATAGTTACAAAAAAAAAAAAAAAAAAAAATTCAAAATTCAGTTTACCTTAGGAAATTTACTTTCTTCATCAATTAAAGCCATAATGTTCATAGGTTTCACAGCAATAAGATCAAGTGCTTCTTGGTTATCTACAAATTCAATGTGTTGCCAATTGATTGCCTCGAGATTATATTCTTCCTGCTCCAATTTAAAAATGTGTCGAACAAAAAATTGCTGAAGGTTCTCATTTGCATAGTTTATACAGAACTGCTCAAAGCTGGAGAAATAAAAACACAGTTTTAAACACAAATAAAATATTACAAATAAATAAAAATAATACAAATAAATAAAAAATTACAAATTCCATAAGAATAACAATTTTTTCATTTTATGCAGATTATGATTCAGATTTTGACTATAAAACGACAATTATCAATTTGTTTGTTCGGCTGCTCCTAGAGATAGTCTAACTCGAAAATGTAAATTACATGCTGAAAACAGTCTGTACTGATGCAGCGGCGTAATGAAAGTAAGTGACACCCGGAATAAAATATGATTATATAGGCACCATGTGTCATCTGTGATTTAGGCATTTTAACGGAATCACGGGACATGTTATTTTTTCGACATTCTTCATATTTGAAGAATGGCGAAAAAATAACATGTCCCCCATGGAAAAATAACATATTCCCAAGGCCACTATGGCCTTGGGAATCTATACCTCCTTGACCCTCCCTTTAGATATGCCATTGTAATGATAATCCTCTTAATGTGCATTTCTTTTTGTTAAGGGAGAAATCCGCTTCTAAGATTTTTACATGGTGTTTCCTGCTCATCTTACCTATAATGATCTTTTTAATTCTTCCTCCCCACCTCTTTCTTTTTACTGGATCCAAGGCATTTTAAAACTTTCCATAATTATGAAACACAGCATCTTCTTGTAATGTGAAGAGGCTCTTTGCAATTGCTGCATTTTGCAGTTGAAATCTGTTTTTGTTGTTAGTACATTCATACACAATTTTACAAATCTTGTACATTACTTAGACTTTTCCACTCTAACGCATGTGTAGTTTCTATACTGCCAATAGGTTAAATTATCTTCATTTCTAAGTTAAGCTATATTCAATTTCTTACTATTTCGTATCAGTATGGTGATAGAGTTAAAAGCCCCCCTCCGACTCCAAAATGAATAAAGAGTAATGAAAACTAACGCAATAAATACCTCACGTACTACTGAAAGGATAAATTTTATCGAGCTAACGACAATCAACACGAAAAAAATTATCACATATATAGAATAATGGAAAAAAACACTAAAAGGTATACGCATATCTATCACGCATTAAATGGGAAACTGTATAAAAGAAAGCAAACAAAAGCATTTTTCTAGCATACAATTATCTTTAATAACACGGAATGAAACAAGCAGAATGAATAAATAATGCGCACATAAATAAAACTAAGGAAGTGGCTTTTTAATTGAATCTTAATATGTACAACAAAATTCTAAAATAAACTAACACAATTCTAAACTTAAACAAAACAAAATAAAACAAACATAAATAACCTGTTCACAGAAAAGTTTTCAAATCCAAAAATATCAAGAACACCAATGGATGTTCTGTAGTAGCCTGCACTGTGTTTTGGCTTGTAGATAGCAGAATTAATTTTATTGACAATCCATACAAACATTCTGCCATAGATTCCTTTTACGAATGCATCACGTACATCAACTGATTGCGATGTGCTCATATTAGATACTACAGCATCTCCATGAGCAAAAATGGTTCGAGTGGTTAAAGCATCTATAAGATGCAAACTATTTACCTAGGGTTAGAAAAAAGAACAGTTACAGTATTATGAAATACAATTAAAATTAGCTATAAATTAATGAGAAAAGTACTTTAAGAATATGTTAAAGTTTTGTTTATTAGCTAAAAGGGTATTATGAAAAATTTAATAACCACACATATAAATGAAGTATTTATTTATATAATTGAAACATTTGCAAATTAGCTTATCCATCAATATTTTCAAAAATGCCATAAGAAAAATTCATTTTTACGCACCTCAAGTAACCTTGCAGCACTATTTACACTTCCAGCATTAGTTATTTCTGTAGCATCTAAATTATCAATAACTGTACCTATAAAAAATTTTATGTGAATGTTTACAGTTTCTAGTTCTTTTCATAGATCATATGAATATGAGATATGGAAACAAAATTTTTTTGAAGGAAGTGAAATAATTTTGCAAAACAATTATCAAATTATCAATAAGAACAGGTAACTAAGTTAGTTGGCAATGGAAGTACAAGTACTTCTAAAATATTAAAAAATGAGCTAAAATTCTATTATGATTACAAAATATTTAAATAATTAAGTGAATATCCTATATATTAACTTAATATACAAATTATAATTTCAATGGAAAACATGCTAAAAAGTCCAGGAATAATAACTCAATTTATTTTAATTATAATTCTTAAAATTTAATTATTAATAAAATCATGGAAAACAATTATGTAATTTTGCCAATTTTTCATTTTTTAAATTAGTAGCAATTACGAAATGATATACTAGAACTAAAATTTGATAACCAAAATCCTAAAATATTATGTTAGAAATTTCCAGCTTACCTTTATATTTTATGTTACCCAAATGCAATAAAGCACTTAAAATTTTTAAAATTTCCCAAATTTCTTGATCAGAAAACATAAGAACTTTCATAGCAGAACGTATATCAGAAAATTCTGCAGTGTCATCTCTTCCCTCGCAAGTAATGCAGTTGCCCTAAAATTTAAGAAAGTAATTAAAATAACTTGTATAGACTGTAAAAAAATGAAACTTTTACATTAAAATTTTTATATAAAAATATAAACCAAACACATACAAATGGCATATCATTAAATAAAATGTAATTACATTAAATTGAAAAAATTGTCCTGATTGGAAAAAACATTGCAATTCTGAACTATAATGGTCAAATGGCAAATAAAGTACTTCATTCAAAATGTTAGTTTCTAAACTTTCATACGATATTAATTAAAGGACATTACAGTGTTTAAATTTATTGTACACTAAAACAGACCATATAATTGTTTCTCGGTGGAATAAATACATAATATTACCTATATATTATAAATACATAATATAATATAATAAATACATAATACATACTATTACCTCAGAGCAAAAGGGCGATTTTATAATGATGTCTAGCGAGCAAAAAGAAATATAAGACGTAATGAATCTCGTATAACTGGGAATTATAATCAATTTTCAGTCGGCATGAAAACAAATTTTATACACTTTTTACATTATTTTTCATTTTTTCAAGTAATTTTTTACAGCAAATTTAATTTTTAAGTTAATTATTAACTAAATTTAATTTAAAAAAACAGAGTAAAAATTTTACCTGAGTTAAATAATTATATTTTGAAGCATCACTTATATCCAATTTTTGTTTCTCTTCTCTAGAAAGACCAGCAAGCATACAGTAAAATATGTGGTAATTTCTTTCATCAGTAGCCTAGAATTATAAACAGAAAAATAAGAAAGTAGCATCTTTAAAGAATGATACACTATTTTTCTAAAAATATTTTGAATGGATCAAATTAACTATAAACTTTAACTCTTTCAAAAACTCTTTATAGATATTTAATTTATTTTAATTCAGGAATTTGGGACAACAATTCATACATATATTAATTTTAAAATAATAAATAAATACATTCGATATATTTTTATCATCGCACTCTTACCTGTCCAACAATACGAGACTTCTCTAATAAATATTGGTCGATTCTTGCACCTTCAATAATTCCAGCCTTATTGAAATGAATGTCTATATACTTTCCAAATCTACTTGAGTTATCATTTCTAATAGTTTTAGCGTTTCCAAATGCTGCAAACATATAGAATACATTAGATATCATGTTTAAAATAACACAGTTTTAAAAGCAGTTAAAAGCAAATATAAAAGCTGTGTATTAAAAAGTAGAAAAAAAGTTTAAAAATGCACAAAAATAAGCCTTACCTTCTAAAATTGGATTAGCCTCTAAAATTTGTTGTTCTATCCATGAATGTTGACCACTAATTGCAGCTAAATACTGCAGAATTAGTTTTGTACTTTCAGTTTTACCAGCTCCACTTTCACCACTGTAAGAAGTATAGGAATAAAATTATATTTCATGTATGCCTGCAGATTTATAAGAAGTTACATTTTGGTTAAAAATCTAACAATAAATTAACTTTGGTTCTCAAAAACTAATTACGTTTACTTCAACAAAAATAATGAGATCTGAAGGTAACTTTAGATCAATAAATTATCAATAGTATTTCAGTATATACGGTCGTTTTTCATTAAAGAAATAACGAACACTATCAAAGAGTTAAAAATAAACAAACAAACCTGATAATTATGCACTGATCTTGTTTATATCGTTTCATGTTGTTGTAACTGTTATCACCAATTGCAAATATATGAGGAGGTAATTCACCAATCTTTTTGTCTTTATATAATTTTATTTGTTCAGCAGTATAAATAGGCAGGATTTGATAAGGATTTACAGCAACTAAAATTGAGCCTGTGTATGTCTGCAATGAAATTTTTTTAAAAAAACCCTTAAGTAATTATTTTCAGAATGTGAATTACAAATATAAAAATGGAACCTTGCATATAAATAAAACTAAATTCCATATTTACAATTTAGATAAGAAAAAAGGAGACTGGAAAAGAAAATTAACAGGTTTCACAGTTGAAATTTTTAAACTTACATAAATAAGGTTTTCATTGTAACGAATAAGTAAATTTCTTAAAATTCCAGCTTCATGAAGATCTCCTAATGATATCATGTCCTCCACTCCTTGTATCGATGTTGGATGCATGGCTTTAATCCTCCTCTCTGGAGTAAGCCATTGTTCCTAAAATAATTTTAAAAAATTTGAATTAATAACAGAAAATGAATATAAACTTAAATAATTAGTAATACACAGATTTCCGGCTGACCTTTCCGTCATCATCAATAACTTGTATACGCCTTCCCTCTGCAGATGTGACCCTTGCTCCAATCGCAACATCGAACTCTCTTTTAGTCTGGGGTTCAATCCAGATATAATCCCCCTAAAAAGATTACAATTTGAATGTTAAAAAAAATGGCACTTTTGAACATAAGTTTGGATAAACACAATCTCTGAAACAGTAAAATGAGAAAACTCAATTACAGGAAATACAGATTTGTTTTACTAAACTGACTAACAAAACTTCCTGCTTATTCACATAAATGAAAAGAAAGAGAGAGAGAGAAAAAAAAGACATGGAGTTTCGACACTTTAAATGCAGGAAGTATTTAAGAGTTCATTTTTAACGACAAGAGAAAAGTAAAGACTGGCACATTTTCTTTCAAGACATTTTTCACAGCTTTACACCAAGATCAGAATTGTTTAAAAAAAACTATCATAAAAAATAGAAGTATCTAGTACTAGTATTAATAAATTTTACGGACATTTGAAGAGGGTAGAAGCTGCTTATTATTATATATTTTCACCTGTTTCGATTATCTATTATTAAAATATCTACTTTTCAAGAGCTAAAATTAGAAATGAGCATCGAACTCAAGTAACAAAATCAAAAGTGTTAAACAAAGATTCAAATCCCGATAGTAGATATGTATGCAATACTTTACACAACTAAATAATATGGGGACGAAAATGTATATGTTACCGGCGATGTCTGAAAGTCTATGCATTTTTAGACATTATATGAAATGATTACTAATTCACACATTTCGTAGACATTTCATACAATGCCAAATCACAAAATGGCTAATACGGAAATACATCATCGATTCATTTTGAATATTAGTGGCAAGGCACGTGCCTTTAAATTTTTTTACTGACATTCTTTCATTGTTTTTTCTAAATAACATTTGCACTTCTATAGAATGCACGTCTTTTATTTACCAGTCTTAACATGATCAGTTTCTACTTGCCTAAGCAACATTTGTCTTTCTATAGAATGCCTAGATATTACATATAATGGTCAGGACCGGACATAGGTTCTTTAGTTGTCCTTAGGCAATGCGAGCATCATAACACCTTTTTTCTCCACTATAATTTCCTACACTAGATATTTTTTATTGATTTTAATTCTCCATGAAAATTTCGATAAACTGACAAAACATTTAAATACAAGTTCCTTTCGTGAGAGTTGGGTTTCAGCATCTCGGATATAAAAAAAATTTCAAGCACAAAATAAATACTATTTAATTATAGAATAGGGTATTTTCTTAAATTATAACGAGTTTTTAAACAACATAATGTAAAAGATAATTAATTGGGAATATTTGAATAATATTCAAATATTTAAACATTATTTCATTTGATTTAAATCCTGCAAGGTCCTTGCAAATTAAAAGTATAAAATCAATAGAAAATACTGAAATTTCGATACCCCTGAATGTTGAAAGGCTCTTATACAGATTTGATAACCGGCCCTGATAATGCCTTGAGAAATTAGATAATTCTTATTCTTTATAATTGGGCTTAACCACTTAACTGTTTCGCCCGAGTGCCATACGTGCATCGATTTATCGAATTTTGATAGTTGTAAGCAAAAACTAAACCATTCATAACAATTATAATTCAATATTAAAATGACTTCGAATACATACATAAGTCAAATATTCAGTGGATTTCCATTTGAATCAAAATAAGGAAATATTCCCAAAATAGAAGGCGCCATTTTATTAAAAGTAGTAAAGAAAACGAAACAGTTAAGTGGTTAAAATGGACTATGCATGCTATAGAATGTTAGCGCTTCATACAATGCCGGTAATATACACATAAATAAAAAAAAAGTCGAAAAAAAATTAAAAAATGAAAATATCATAAACAATTCTTTTAGCAGACGCATTTTTTTTGGCCCCACCCCCTCGCCTTTAATTTATTTTTTCAGATGCAGCCACAGATCTGATATACGCTGAGTTTATTCTTAATACAAGATAAACTTTGGATTGCAAAACGTTCAACCAGTGAGATTTCGTCTTTAGAAACTTTAAGTTATTTTATCTTTTAACCGACAGTTTGCTAGCAAAAAATTCATCGCGTCACTACAAAAAATCAGGTTTTAAAAAAAGATACGGAAACCAGAGAGACGGGAAAGAGAATCTATAATTTTAAAGATTGTTTAGTAGAAAATATGATTAGATTTGACTTAATTCCAGGCACAAAAATTTTCGATTTTCAGATTTCAAAGAATTACTTAACGAATCTATTTCTGTTTTTCAAAAGAAGAACTATAGAGATTAGTCAGAAGTTTTTCATAAACTCAAAGACATATCCATAAACTGAGATATATTTTTAGCAGAATCCCAATTGGATTTTTTAGAGTAACAACAACAATTGTGCTTTGTATAAACAACAACAAATACAGAACATAAAAATTAATAAAAAACAGATTACAATCTGGTTTTTAGGCCTAAAGTTGTACAGTCGAATAGCGGCAACGTGCTGATATAACAAATAAAGTTTCAATCCAGAAAATTGGTAGAATATGAACATTAGTTATTTTGAAGATTTTTATATTACACTATAAGCAATTTCCTCGCCATGTATCAGATTTTTGTTTTTCAGATTCCCTTAGTCAACATTCTAGACTATATACAGTGACACAGCTATCAGGGAACAAGAGAGTATAGACGCCTCGGCAGTAAATTTTATGGGGTACCATCGGGACAAGGCATCACAGCGTTTATATCATTTTTTGAAATGAAATATCACGAACGGGTGAAAAAGTAATTCCTTGCCCTGGGCGCCATCTATATTTTCAAAACTAGTGATGATGACTGGGTTGAAAAAATTATATTATACTATGAGAGCCTGTTACCGTCGATTACGCCACTGATTGTGCTTGAAAGAACTTTAGTCTTAACTATGTTGAAAACTAAGCAGTAGCTAGAAATTTAGAAATGCCGGAACAACAGATGATATTGTCTTCTTCCTTTTTTTTATCGTTTTTTCCCCAAAATTTAATCACTTTTTTTCGGTGGCAGATGATTTTCTTAATAATTAAAGTGGCTTCATACACTTTAAATGAATGAAATTTTTTTTTGACAAATTCTTTTTCATGTGCCCGTTATATATTATTTTTGATTCCTGCCCAATGTATATGAGTAAAAAAGAATAAAATATAAGAAGGAATTTGATATTAACTGCAGAATTTATTTTTTAATGTCCTTTAAGATTCCCTTTTTAAGTCAAGCGACAAGGCATATACATGTCCAATGCAATACAAATTAGTCCAAACTAAATTTTGTGAAAAATCAAAATAAGGCAAATAAAATTTCATTTTTCTTAGATAAAAAGTTATACATCGATTGGGCCAAAATGAAGATTCAGATTGACTTGTATGACGTATATATAACTGTTTAAACAGAGTGACATATGAAACCTAAGCAATATAATGAAAATAAAATTTTTACCAGAAAATTATTTAGTAGGCTTTATTTTTATATTTGGATTACAAAAATCTCTATAAAGTTAATATAGAAACTCATTAACTATTTTATCCTATCTTTTTAAGTTAAGTTTTACATTTTTTTATTCGATTAAAAATGAATATTATTTCAAATTAAATATCAAATATATAAACAACTTTTCGACTAAGAGGTGGAAATCTTAATATTGTTAACCGAAATTTAATTCAATTTTTAAAAATAAAATCTTCACCATGAATACTTCTCCTATTTTTTCTTCACATTCGGAAGTCTGAGCTCGGAACTCCGGGTCACAGTCACAGTGACTGTTACGGTTCAGTGAATGATGATTTTTCACCTTTATCACATCACGATAGATATTTGTTTCAGTTTTTATGTATAACAGATATTTAAAAAAATATGTTGAGAATAATAACAAGAATTCTCTTATTTTTATTTCCACTGTCAAATGTTTATTAAAAAATAGTAACAGAAAGAATATAAACAAGAGCCCTAAGACTTAATCGACAAAAAATTTTAATCTCGATATTTTAAGCTAAAATCGAAAATTATTTTGATATCTACGTTTTATTTAAACCAAGCCATGAATGAAATTGTTACCAATGAAAAAAAAATTCAAACACGGATATTTAAAAAAGCAATGGAGATACACGTTGAATATTAATAAGCAGCTACAAGTTATGCTATACCAAGATTTTTTAAAATGTAAAAGAATTTTCTTTTTTAATTTAATTCAAAATGTTATCTTTCAAGCATCAAATCAAGAACATGTGATGTAAAAACGTGTCTCCACATAAAATATTAAAAAGATTTCTTTGAAAATTTTAAAGAAACAATATATAATAATTTAAATTTCGCTTCAGTAAGCTAAAATAACTGCTTAAAAGGACAACTTTTTTCAAACATTTTTATTTAACTTAACATGTAACATCCTCGTAGCAATGAAATTTTGTAATCGATTTTTCATTCACTTGTTACTGAGCTATAATTTTCAAATTTCGTACGCTTATATGTTCTAGATGACAACCCAAAACTGTGATATTTTAAAAACTAAATCAGTTAATCGATTATTTTAGTTAAATGACAATTCTAAATGAGAAGGTCGTCACTTGGCAGTAAATTTAAGAAGAAAAAAAAGTGATTTTGAAATTCCAAGATATATGTAATAACGAATTATGTATTATAGACTAAAAATTAGAAAATAATTAAATTTTAAAAAATCTGCTTTTTAGTACACTAATAAAAGCGTGTCTTTAAAAACTATTTTTATTAAATTAATCATTTTTAATAGCAAATTATATTCTTCCTCAAATAACTACAACAATGCAATGCTTCACATTCTGTAATTCTTTAACTTCAAGAAATGAAACATTAATTTCTTTTTGATACCCCATTTATATATTTGAAAATAACAATAAAACTGAACACGACCGGCAAAACGTTTATTTAATGCTCTGAAGCTATATCTTTCCACAGTAAAATCTATATTTGCAAAGCTATTACTTTCTAAAGAGACATTTTTTTTTCTGGATGCGGAAGTTGGAGGATTCTCATTCGCCGGATTTCTCGACACGATAGAATCTTCGCTAGAGGACAATTACCTGGGGGGATGATGTCTGATAGGGAATTTCAGCTCACCTGAAGAAATATGGGTTAATCGTATGCTTGCTCTACGAACAAATAGCAAACTGAAAGGCAGAACATTCCGATATTTAAAAGATTCACTTCAAAATAAAAAGACTTAAGAACGATTTCTATGAGAAAACTTATAAATTCCCTAAACTTTGACATGAAAAAAAAAAAAAAGTGAAATTACTAAAAGAGATTTGAATTTTCATAATTCAGATGAAATGCAAAATTTAACTATCGCTAATTGCGTAGAGGTAAGCTGTAAAGATATAAAGAATGGCATTAACTCATTTTAAATTGCTAAATTAACATTAATACAATACAGCATGTCAGTTCAATTAATTCATTTGACAGATGTAACTATCCCATTTACCTAAAATCTAATAACATGTTGGTTTACGTTATATTGATATATCAAGCTGCAAGATGAGCTATAGGTTCCAAAATTAAATTGGTACGGCACATTTGAAGAATATCAAATAACCATGAATCGATTTCATTGATTATTCTAGAAATACTGAATTGTCTTACAATGATGTTTTGATTTCTTTGATGCAAAACTTTTAATTCTATTTTTCAAATCCTTTAAAATAATATTCAAGTCAATTTTAACTATTTTCGCTATTAACTATTTAAGCCTGTAAATATTCTGATACGCAAATTCATGTAAATATAGACCTGAAAAATCTTAAACAGATACAGAATGTTTCGTTTCATCTGAAGGAAACCTAGCTATATTCAAAATTTTCAAACTTGCTTTCTTTTTTATGATTCCTGACAGATACTAATTAAATGTCGATTAAGGTTATCCTTCAGTTAATTAATGTAAGGTTAAGTTTCCATGATAATTTAAAAACAATTTCATCCCTGATTCTATAAAAACTGATAAATTCAAATGATAAGCGAAATTTTCAAAAATAATTTCTGTTATAAATGCCGTATCATTTTAAAGAACTTAAAACTGCATTTACGGTACATTTAGCCTTCAAGAAATAAAAAAATATAACGTTTAAAACAGCTTAAACAGATGAACGGAATCACACCATATGGGTATGCTTAAAAGAGAGGATAAGCTGTACAACAGAGAGGACTTGCAAAAATTAGCAAAATATTAAAATTTTGAATCTCGAATTGAAATCGTGAAACACATTTAAAAAAAACAGCAAAAAATTTCGTGTTATCTTTTTTAATTGTTTGAATTTTTTGATAAAAAATACATCACAAAGAAATGTGCTCTAAAATATGCTCTCTTTTGTGGCAGTTATTAATTACTAGCCGCCTTTGGCGACTAGCCGGTTCGCCAGTATTACCGCTCGCTACAATTTTCAATTAAATATTTTAAGTAACTGGTCTCTTAAAGGATTCTCAAACAAAACATTTTTAATCTTCAAATTTTGATAGTCATACCAAACTTATACTGTTTAGATCGTTTCATTCAATTTGCTATATATATTTTGCTAATTTTTGTCATTTCCGGCAAAACTTCAAATTTAATATAAAATGTAAATGATGAAGTTGAAATTAATATTAAGATATTTTTTAATAAAACCAAGCGTTTTATTTTATTTATCATCTTTATTGTTACTTATTAATTATTATTATTATTGAATATGAGTATTGCAAACAGAATCGCTCAGTATTTAAGTCTTATGTTAACTACAAAATATTTTTCATAATTTATGTAATATCTCAAACACTAATTCAACAAAAAATTTTGAGATTCAGCATACAATTCAGTTTTTAGTTTTGCTTTCAAAAGGATTGAAATGAAATCAATAATAATATTTTGTTCTGGCCTATAAATATATTTCAAAAATTATGAAGTCTAAATTTAATGCAGTAAGGTATCATATTCTGAAAAATATTCTGGACACACCAAATTTTAAATAAATGAATGAATGTTTCTATTTTCCACGATCAACTAAGACTTATTTATGAAATTTTAAATGTTAAAAATTTAGAAAAACTCAACATTTTCATAATCTTAGGCCAATTAATCTTGAGAAACCTGCGCGCTGATTAGCGTATTTTCTTTGATGCGATCGATGGAAAATCTAAAATTATCCTTTTTTTATTGAATAGTGATATTCAAATTTTCATAAATCAGTCAGTTTAAGTGATTGGAAATTAACTCTTAAAAGTCAGTGATTTAGTTGATTGGAAATTCACTCTATGACCACCATAAAATCTGTGCCTTCTTTTGTGGTGTATGCATTCTCCTTAATATCTGCTCGAATAAAACATCACATACAAAAGTACTACATAGAACAAACACATCAAAAGTAAACATAACATTTCAATAGTTGTCAAAAACAAAAGAGAGAAAAATGCAACTCATAAGCAGACGATATTTAGAAAAGTACAGATATTTAGACTGGAAAATGAAATTATCTAAAATTAACTACACGAGCAGACGATATTTACAAAAGTAAAAATATTCAAACCTGAAAGGAAAATATATGAGTTATTCCATCAATAAATGCCATAAGTTTGTTTATATCTTCATTATTTTATGAGTCATTAAACATCAAAATGGGTTCGGGACTAAATAAACACCCTGTATAGAGAGTGTAAAAGATCATAAAATAATTTTTCTTGAATTTATTTGTTAGAAAAAATAATATTTCATATTTGTTTCATTTCCTACAAACACGTGCCGAAAATTATATTTTCGCAGATTTCATTTCCAAAAAGATTTAATTTATTTTTAATTGGAGCTTTAATCAATGTGATGACAACACTTTGTAAAAAGCTAATTTTTTCCCATGAATGCAAAACGTGCTTAATTTTTATTTTTATTTTTTACGAAAAAATTATTGAAAAACATAGTTAAAATATTTATTTAAAAATTCATTAAAAATAGAAATTTAATTTTAAGATTAAAACATTAGTATCATTTAAAAGATAAATTTTTGATCTTTAACTTCATGTAAAAATCTTGTGTGGTAATATTTTCGGAAGTTAAAGCAGAAACACGCCAAAATTTCGCTTAGTTTTTAAATAAATAAAATTCTAGTTAAAAATTCGAGAAAATAACCCCCAGGTGCACATTCCCGGCCTCCAAGGTATACACGTGCCAAATTTGGTAGCTGTAGGCTGAATGGTCTGGCCTGTAGAGCGCCAACATACACACACATACACACACACACATTGAGCTTTATTATAAGTATAGATTAACAATGCTTAAAAGAGTGCAACGCACACTACCTAGTTTTTATCAAACGTTGCTGCACTCTGCTATGCTTTTTATTAATCAAAAGGTTGCACGAATTTTAATACTTAATGCACGAGAACCGAAGTTGGATGCAAGATTTCAACAGATAACATGTATAAAATATTCTCAAAACGAGTAAGTCTATAGCATATTGCTCTAATGGTATTTATTTGAAATGAAGGCGATTACCTTAAAACCCTGCAATCGGTCAACAGAGTCTAATGTTCCACAGTATTATCTGTTTCAGTTACTTTTTTACAACATTTTTATTGTTACAAGAAATTAACAATAATCATCAAATTAAAAGAAAATATGTAATAGTTCTTTTGGAGACATTGGATTCAACATATTGTTTGGAGATATTGGATTTAGCATATAGCATCGAAACTGATTAAATTGTTTATATTATATATGAGAAACCACTTCGAGAAGTCTTCGTTTAAATGAAAAGACATGACTTCGAGGATATAGAAATAGTTCTTATTTGAAACAGCTATTTAAGATGTATTTCTCCGCATTTAAAGCAAAAAGATATTGTTTAATTTTGTCGACTCATTTCCGCGCAAATCTATGAAACTTGTCAGATAACTCTGAGTATTACAACAAAAATTCAGTATGAACGTTGCGGCAGTTTCATGAAAAGAATTGAATTACATTTTTTTTAGGTACGATCATATCGTTGTTAGCTGCTTATTCAGCAAATTATAATTTCTTACGAAAGTAGAAATAAATAATGAGATGACAGAGGAAAAATGGGTCAAATTAGAGATTTTCTCAAAAGATGGATTCTTTAGCCAATGAAAATACAGTTTGTTGAAATAATTATATAAAACCGAAGGCAGGAAAGTATACAAAATAATACTGAAAACATTACATGCCTATTTCGAGCTTAGAAAATATATTTATCATATACATATATACTATATAAAAATTGGAAGAAATTGTGCATGTAAATAACAAATATAAAATAATGGAAACAGTAAAGCTTAATCAATGTTTTTAAAAATCCCATCAATGTATAATTATCATTCCTCTTTATTAAATATAATTCACATAAAAGAGTTCCAAACTTAGAAATATTGGATTTGGAATTACATTTCAAAATGAAAATTTGAACACCAGAATAAAATTCTAGTAAAGAATTTTTTCACTCAGGGTATGGTATGGTTTGATTTTTTTGCCACAAGGTTTTTCACTCAGAGTACATATTTCTAAGTGTATATTTGTGTAAAATAAGTTCTGAGCAAAAGAGGAATATTTTATTATTAAATAATATTTGGCGAATGCTACGTAATGCATTAGTTTAAAAAGACTTTCTAAGCAGCTTCTTTTTGCTAAAATAGAAGAATCAAACATTCACCTACACGGCCTCCACAAAAAAGTAGGGAAACATTGTTTGTGAAGTTTTGTCTATGAATTTCCAGCCCAACTTGTTAACTTTTTAAGGTGACTGCCTATTAAGCAGTAATGTAACTAAAGAGTACCAGGAACAAGCAAAATCCAGCAATCCAGGGCCTATGGTCTTACAGGCAACTGAATTTGTATGTATGGAATACCTATTAATGCCAGAATGTTAGATCTTAAAGAAATAGAAGACACTTTTGATGAAATGAAAACTCGAAATAATCAATTGTACAATACTTGTAAAATATTACTAATTTACAAAAAAAGGTTTGTCAAGTAAAATGTTAATAAATCCTAATTTTTCCTCCTACAATTCTTTACTCCTACGGAAATTGTAAGATATTTTTAAAATGAACTGTAAAAAGTACAACTGTAAAAACTGTAATCAAATATAAAAAGTGAAAAGATGAAGTATTTTTACGTTTAGTAATAAGCTTAGTTTTTTAAGGCATGGCCCATCATAAACACTTGCTGGAGGAATATTGTCTCTTTACGCCATTTCATATAGGAAAATAAATAAGAAAGATTGTCAGAGAAATTAAAATGATTAGAAACAAATACAATTATAGGGCTCCGTAATTAAAAAGCAACTATTCAAGTTTGGTTAGTTCATTTGTCTAGAATATAAAGTTTCTTGCTTGCAAACTAGAAAAACCAGTCATTCAGATGAAGCACACGCTTAACAGATAAAAGTCATTTTAAACGACGTTAACAACCCCTCTCTTTCTGTCAGAGAAACTAAAATGATAAGAAACATACACTACTACAGAGTTCTGTAATTAAAAAGCAACAACTCAAGTTTGTTTAGAACATCTCTCTAGAATATGAAGCTTATTGCCTTCAAACCAGAAAAACCAATTATTAAGTACAAGTTTAGTAGATAACAAATGTCATTTTTAACAGCGTTAACAGCCAGACTCTTTTCGTAGCGATCCTGAAATAAAAGCACCATCACTTGAACTTTTATAAACGTCGAAAATAAATAAATGCTAACCAGCGACCGCTGCAGGAATGTTATTAATTTCAAATGTTATGCAACACTGCTCAAGCGAGTCAAGAGAATACAATGATTGCTGCGAAGTGCATTGGGGCAACCTCGATGGTTGTCAGCTGATCCTTTTATTTCGTACGTAATGGCAATATACCGCAATAGATCGTCCTCGTAGGAAGAGAACGTAGAAATTTATCCACAAGGGAAGCTGAAGAGTAATTTTTAGAGCGGAAAATAATACATATGCATAAATAAATATACGCATATAATTTAGAAATCATTATATTCCAGCATATGGTTATATAAAAAAAAAATACAGTAATTATGTTGAGTAAACTTTAGGAACAAACTGAAATTATTATATGCGAGATGAATTCACCCGAATGAAGTAATGAAATGATACTACAGTAATATTTTATAATGAAAAGATGAAAGAAAAAAAAATTAGGAGTGGAACATCTAAGAAGATGGTGGTTGTAAGTAAATCTATTAGAAGTTATAAGTTTAAACACTATTTAGATTACAAAGCAGATTGATAATGGATTCTAGTAAGCGCTGCTTGCTTGCTTTTCTGTTAGTTTCGATGTCCCTACAATCGAGAGGCTCATTTCAAGCCAAATCTTTCTCAAGGTTAAGAACTGCGTTGGTTGAATACGATTAGCTATGATAATTTACTTAACATTCTGTACCAGTATTTAGTTTGTTGATTGACAGATTTTGGCTTGATGGAGTAAGAATCAAATATGACCATGCTGCATAAAACGTGTGGTGAAGTTTGCATTTCTGGACAAAATAATTTCAGAAAATATTATGATATGCAAAAGCTCTGAAATTATAATATACGACATCCCTACAATCCAGAAGCTGATTTCAAGCTATATCTTTCTTAACGTCAAGAACTGCTTTGGTTGAATACGATTAGCTATGATAATTTGCTTAACATTCTGTACCAGTGTTTGGTTTGTTGATTAATTGATTTTGGTTTGACGGAGTACGAATCAAATCTGACCATGCTGCATCAAATGTATGGTGAAGTTCGCATGTTTGGACAAAATAGTTTCAGAAAACCTAGTGATATGCAAAAGTGTTGAAATTATAATGTAATTTTCAGGAGAGAACATTTATAAACTATGCGTTAAATCTACCTTTAATCAAAAAGCGGCAAAGAATATTAGATTAACTAAATCCAGTTTCCTTGATTCAAACAAGTTTAAAGAGGAAAAATAATAGGCATTCATTATTTTTTTCACGCATCCGTTTAAAATAGCTAGTTTTGTTTTTTATTAATCTATTTATTTCTTTTAACAGCTTTTCTTATATAAAGCAATAATCAGTGACTGGGCATTCAAAATAATAATAAAAAAAATATTTTATGTAGATGTTTAAATAGATTTCCAAATTGTTATTCTTCAAATGAAAATTCATGAGCATAAAAATCTTCAAATTAAATGTACCTGAAAGGCAGGCTGTTCAATAGTCAGTTTGTTATCTTAAATTATAAGCAGAAATATTGATATTTTCACAAAGGACAAAAAATAGCTAAAACGAGGGAGTTAATAATAATATATTTCTTTTTAATGATGAACGGGATTGATGGGTTAAATTGAAAAATCATTAAATACAACTTAAGTATTTGATCTTTTTTTCTTTTAATTTTGGTTTAGCAATCCAAGATTTTCATTTAAAGCGGCAATTTGAAAAGGGGAGCATTTCTTATAATAGTGTATTCAGATTTAAAAGGTTTCGTGTCACAAAGCGTTCTTTACTCTTTCTCTACATTCGTGCAAATTGGCAATTAAAAGAAGAAAGCATTTGCCAATTACATAAAATTATCAAACTAAAGATATTAGCTGAATCATTTATAAACTTTTTCTTCAATAAAATTATTAAGAACGGCATGTGTTTGTCTAGAAAACTTATATTTCAGATAGAAAACTGAATTTCAATCAGAAATTTTTAGGATGGAGGCGGGGTGGATGATTTATTTTCGAAACGGTCGAGAAAGGGAAGCAGTGGTTTGTTGTTGCCAGCAAAAGAAATTGAATATTTTGAGAATTGGAAGAAATAAAAGAATGCAATTGAATGAAACAAAGCATTCCGCTTAAAATTAATATAGAAAGTTCACTTCCGAAAGAGTGAAGTTTATAAATGAACATAATTTATACATTATTAAATATCTTTGATTTTTATTCAAATAACATATGAAATTATAAATTTTCTAAATGGAATGCACGTAAACAAAACAGAAAAGTTTGAGGTAAAATTATTATGAAAGTTAAAGATAATTACTTACCCGAGTTACGATAACCATGGTGGTGTTCCTTTATTTCGGCACTTCAGAAAGGCACCGTCTGAAAAAGATTAGCATACTATAGAAAATAGCTCTACACTACAAAAGAATATTTATATATGAATGTTTTAAATTGACTTTCGTTAAAATATAACTGTAGGTGGTCAGAGAATATACTTAAAATTTATAAGAGAAAGAAGTATTTAACCGTAAAAATTACATATACATCAGTTTCTTGAATTTGAATTTGCTAGAAATCATTAACTCGGACTAATAGATTATCAGAATTTCATTCCAAAAAGACAGTTCCGCACTGAAAATACTTAGCTTAGAATGTATGATGTTAGTTGAAACCAATATTTCGGGATACAATTTGCAATACGACTTGGATGTTGCAATAATTTGGCGTAATATTTAATCATTCTATTTTACTCAAATCAATGTATACAAAAGCATAGTAAAAAAATCGATTGTAAGAATAATCAAAATATATAACTCTTTAAAAATAATATTATCATTGATTGTAAGAATAATATTAACTTTAATCTTTCCATACCTTTTCTTTTTTTTTCTTTGCTATGCTTCCAAATTACAGTTCGAATTAACAGTTTCAGACTGATGAAATTCTGCTCAAGTTTTTTCCCGTAAAAATAAATATATTTACCTCCTGCTAATCTGATACTGCAGAATAATATTCCATTGTAACAGTTATATTGCTTATCAATATAATCATTTCATCATACGCTTCAATAATTTTCAAATGTAAATCAATTTATTTGCAGCTCTATTCCCTAAACAAAGGATAGTTACGATTCATGAAAAATAAATGGTTGCTCTATAGATGAGGTGAAAATTAGGTCTGGCAATAACATGGTTAATGCAAAAGTATTTTTTGGAAAGATTTCCACTCCAAACATTGATAATAAAATAAAATTCCCAAGGCACAGCAAAATAAAACTATTCACTTATATCAAAATAAGCAAACATTTCCACTTCATTCACCAAGAGAAGAAAGAACTCTTCAGATATTTCACAACACGCATTTTAACTGGTACCTGGTGAGAACTTTTCAATACAAGTTCTGACGGTTCTTCTTAAGATAACCTTGAAACCAAATTGCAATACCCATTCATCAACTAATCTTTCTCACATGAAATTCCATTAAAAGTGATACAATTCCTTATTGTTTACTTTTAGATTATATATTTTATCATTAATTAAAAGCAGTTTTTAAAGGTAAGCGAGAATGTTTCTTCTGGAATAATATTGCAAAATGATCAAAAATCTGTTTTCTCATTCAAAACAAGGGAGGGGGGAACGCAAAAGAGATCAGTTTTATTATTTTAAACTATCAAAAATGTTCAATTTATACTCAAAATAAAAAATAAGTTAGAAAGCTCGGCTTGCCTCAAAAGATAAGGTTATTAAATAATTTAATACAATCAAAGGCTATTTCCTCAGAGAGAATGTTTGCAATTTGATTGGCTAACGGAATAAGCGAAAATTGTATGAATGATACTTTTCTGGCAAATGGATACACCTAATAGCATATAGTTGTTATATAAACATTTTTTGGAAAGTAATTTTATACATCTCATTAGTCTGGCTTATCAAGTTTGCATGAATTTCAAAAGTCCCAAATGTTTTCAAATGAGAATTTTATGCAAAAAAGGGATAATCAACGAAATGAGCAAGATCTTTTAATCCATTTTGCAAGAAAATGAATGTACAGATTAATACAAAATCATACCAAAATATTTTAATTCAAGTACAGTATACTCGACTAAAAACAAAACGTAAGCCTTAAAGTATGTACATCTATGATAAAGGTGGTACAAAAAGCATACCACCGAATAAATGGTGTAAAAAGAATGAGTATAAAAAGTATACCATCGAACACGAAAGAGTTAAAATCATTGTACAGGAAAACGCTCGTAAATTTTATGTTGTAAAAGCAACAAGGTACCCAATTCAGTATTTATTTCAAGAACCAGTATTTGTATTTCCGTAGTTTGAATCTTAAGGAAAAAATTCTCACAGTTACTGTTCAACTGTGGAAAAATTTTGGAAGATGTGGAGCGATATATTTATTTTCTTTTTCCTGCACCAAAATCTATTGCAGCAAAAATTGTGACTTTTCGTAAATATCGATGTCGAACTCAACGCGGAAACACACATAGAAGGTGATAAATAAATGTCTCGATCAGATATGGTAAGCCCAATTTTTGCAAAAAGGCTTTCAAAAACTAAAATGGCAAAAACATTATTGGGACCGATTTATTATATAACCACAATGTAAATGGTTAGTTCTTAATTAAAAAAAAATTAAAGTTTAAATGCAGAAGATTCAATTACATTTATAGAACATTTGGAATACGCTGATTTTTTCTAATTACAAATTAAGAATTTTCAAAACAATAATAACAAATAGGAGGGATTTTGATACAATCATGAAACATTACTGAACTAATAAACTTGTTTAAATAGATAATATATCTGGCATTCAACACTTTTTAAAATCAACTTCGGTTGAGCAAAGAATAAATACTTTAAACTGCTATAAAAATCGATTGAAAAATTGATTAAAAAAACGCCCACTTATGATCTGTGACTAATTTATTACTACATATAGTAATTTTAACCCGCTAATTTATCTGTGGAAAAAATTTTATGCTACTAAAGAAAACAATTCAAATGTATGTAAAGCAAAAGAAAATAAAGACATTTTTTTTAAAAAATTATAATTTATTTTACTTAGATAGTGCTTGCAGAATACCATTATTCCACCTATATATTATACGATATAAATCATTTTTATATCGTAACTGAATTTCAGGCTGAATGCTTGTTTCCCAGTAACTTTTGAAGCATGTACAATAATGTGCGAAACAATAGAACAAAAAAGACAATTTTTCCATGCAACATTGGAATTTAAAAAAAGGTATAACTGTGCTGAAATGAAATATGGTGTCAAAGGATTTCGCAAATAATAATTAAAAAAAACACTAAATTTATCACCTTTTCCAATTTTTGCTCGAGGTAAAGATATTAAGAAATAGAAAAATCTTTATACTATATCTATTTCTATACCATCCAAAATTCTTGAAATAATCTTCAGCCAACCAAAGTGCAAAAGTTTACCTTCAATGATTTGAAAAGAGGAGTTTAAGAGAAAGAAAATCTGATAGTAAAACGATAGTCTTCAGATTAAAACAAAATGTTTGCCCTTCAGTATCGCTCTTCTTATCAATGCAAATATACAGGATTTTCATGCTAATCGTGGCTCACGAGCTAATTTTTAATTCTTTAGATACACATATTTCAGTTGAAAAATGCATTAAATGAAATATAAAAAATTATATTTTGTGTTATTTGAGTCAAAAAATGTAATGCTGAAATAAAAATTTCTATACATTCCTCTGGTCTTGTTAAGCATATTTTGTAAAATATTCTTGACACATTAACACTTTTTTTTAAATGATACACTCTTTTATGATAAAAACTGAACGAATTATCACTCTTTCAGAAGATTTTAATGTCTAAATTACGTGCTCTCGGAAATGCTCTTAAGGGGACGTATGCAAATAGAAAATATGTGTTAATGTGTTATTAGGTTTAAATTTCTTCCGATTACTTAGCATGAGAAAATACTATTGCTGTTTTGAAAAGACAAACATTTAAATATTTGCGCAAAAGAGATTTAATACGTTTATGGTTCGACTATTTTATTTAATACTTTAAACTGTATAATTAAGGGATATCTTCAAAAAAATTTAATGCAATGATAAACTAATATTGCAAAATAAGAAAAAAAATGTTAGAAAATTAATTATCTAATTAATATATGGAAATAGAAGAAGTAAATATACTTATCAATGATCATTCTTGCCAGATTGGAAGAAATAAACATTTACCTCTGAATATTAAGTATTAAAAGAGAATATTCACTGGTAAATATACTTACCACTTAATTCTGGATAAGAATATTTTTAATAATTTGGAAAAATTTTTGACAAATTAACAACATTTCTAAAAATTAAAAATGTATGTTTAACTGAGCGAAATTTAGAGCTTCACTTCGTATTAATTGGATGGCCACACGAAGGGTCACATCACAAAATAAAATAAAAAATGCACATTTATTATAATTTTATTTAAAATTTCTTATTTATTTGCTTTATTATCGAAATTTGCATAAAATTACAAGTTGGGAGATCTGGAATTTGAAGAAAAATGAATTACATCAACAGAATTTTTCGTGTACAAGAAATTAAAACGGAATTTAAATGTATAAAATTCAAAATGCAGAAAAAAATTGAAAATGCAAAAATATTTCAGACGCAAACAATTCAATAAACACTTATTTCTTTATTGATAAAATTTTCCAGCATTTCAAATTTAACGTATAACAATAGTCATTTTTGGATGCAACAAAATCCTTGTAACATGCGACTAAATATGCACCAATCGAGTTGGTTTGTGCACATTTTTTTTATCGACAAAGCATTAACGTTTGCTAAATATAAGGTATTTTATTTTTTATCCGACACATAATTTGATCCTTTGAAAAATTCTCTATCGTTGTGGAATTTGTCAAAAAGTAGTTTCTGCATGATAAGGAATCAGTTGACACATCTTTTCTTGTTACATAGTTTCCTGACTAGTATATTTGGACTCTGCAAGCGTCCTCATAATCGCCAGATTTAAATCCAGTACATCACTTCCTTTGAAGTAATTCGGAGAAGGAAGGGGATAAAGTATTTGAAGAAATATTAAGTTAAAGTAATTTTTTTATTTCGAGATTAAAAATCGTCTATTATTACTCAACTTTAAGCAATATTTAATTTTCTAATGGTATTTTGTTCTTTTTTCTTTTTCATACTGTTAATTTCATGAGCTTTATTATTATTGCGTACATGCTGAATATTCGTTTTACGTTTTTTATGGAATATTCAAATCAATTCAAAAATGCAATCATATTTCATCTAAATATTTTACTTTTTCAAAAGTAGATAATTGTTCCCTGAAATAAATTTATATACGATCCCATTTTTTAAAAACAATTATTATTCGGTCATTTTTATTCAGAAAACAATGAAGATTCTTTATTTTACTTTCTCAAGGCGTCAACTTTTTTTTTTCAAACCAAATATGAGTAAGACTGCATAAAAAGTTGATTTAGTAATTTTCAGCATTAAATTTCTTTAATTCCAACAACATAACATATCATTATTTACTTCTTTGGAAACGTTTTTTTTTCCATTTGGAAGCGTATGCGTATATGTGAATTGTTTATAATTTGTAATCCATAATGACTAACATCAGACAGTCTGGATTTTTCTATTCAAAATTTAATGCTACAAAGTAAAAATTTGTCTTCACATTAGTAGTTGAATTTTTACAAGTAAAGACGTTTTTGAAGTTCCACAATCAAGCAGAAAAAGTTTAAATAAAAAACTAACACACGTACATAAAACCCCACATGAATGTATTATATAAGTGCAATTCTAAATAAAAATAATTTCAATCCATTGCAAAGCTTAGAAATTCTTGTGAATCGTCAAAAATAAAAACACTAGTATCCCCGCTGACAAAAATTCATTTTCTCATAAGATCTCCCATTTCGGCTAGCAGCAATAAAAGTATAGTTTTTTCCCACGAAACTTCAGGATATCCATAATAATCTAAAAACCAATAAAATCAGATTTCATTAAAACATCTCCAAGTTAAAATAGTTAAACTAATTTTACTTCTTTTATTTAAAACTAATTATCATGGCAACATCCAATCGACGCATCTACAAGAGAAAGAATAAATGTTGAGTTTGTCTCTTAAATTCATTGACTTTATAATAAAATTAACAAAAATAATTTTCAAAAACACTCTTTAGTTGACATATGAAAAAGCACCATCTTTTATTTTAATTATTTTCTATTAATTAATCTTCAATGTGTTTCGCACTTCATTGTTATAAATAATGAAATCTTGAAATATATGTATTATCAAATTCATTAACAGATCAGATGTTGGCACTCGGATGAAATCAAGAAGGATTAAATGAACCGATAAAATGACAAGTAAAAATATTAAAATAGTGTATTGCCATCAAGAACAATACAAAAAAATGAGTACAATATTTAAAAACTTTAGCGCACCAGCAAGAAGATAAAAATTTAAAAAAAAATGATTACAGAGTTCTATTTTTACAAACCTGAAACAAGGGTTAAAAAGATTTTTTTTTAAGCTACCCATCCTATCTTAGATCTTTAAAGTAATTTTTAAAAAAGGGAAATCAAATTATTATTTTTGTACAGATTAACTTTCAAATTCGTACAAATACATATGAACTTCATATATGCCTTTAACACAGAAGTTAAAGGCATTAGTTGATTTTAAAAAATTATTTGCCGCGGAAATGACAGATTTCTTCTATCACATTTGAAAGTTATCGTAGATACTTTCCATTTGAATTAGCTCTCTGAAATTAAAAGCTGTAACGACTATTGGTTAAATATTTTTTGTTGTTTTCACAGAAAAAAAGCGATTTATTTTTTTAAACTGATGCAACAAGGCGCCATTTTTTTTCGCTTGATTTTAATAATTATATGTGTTTATGATCAAAATTATATCAATTCTTTTGCATTAGTTAAATTTAAAGGGAAAAAAAGCTTTTAAACTTTATGACTTCTTGCCCCAAATAATACTATAACCCTCGTTTTTCAATTAAATATTAATAATGCAAAAAAATTGAAATATGTTAACATGTAATTGAATTTTAATTCAAAACTACCATTGAATGATTATTCATTTCCAATTATTTACAAGAGCAATATGGATTTACTTTAAAATTCATTGTATATATGTATTTCTCATAGAAGATCCAAAATTACTTCTTATTGCTAAGACGCTTGCAGTGCCGCCTCAGGCAGATTATAAAAGAAATGCAAGTTTTTATTATAATGGAAGCTATAAAGAGACATTTTCTATCAGCTTAAAGCATAGTAAATTTAAAAAATAAATTTAATACCCATTAAGTGGATAAAGAAGTAAAAGGAATTGAGTTTTCTAATTTATTGTGGATACCCCCCTCCCTCAGAGAACAGAACTGCAAACTGTGGAAAAGCTAAAGCAAAATACCACAATAAAGAGAATTTCTTTCAAAGACAAATGAAGGTTTTTTTAATTGATATAATTTTTTATAATTTTTTTTTAAATCTATACACTACTCACAAGTTCCGGAGCCAAATGTAACTATTGTAAGTAGTCCGTATTTCATACACTTGTATTTACTTTTATTTGTTTGAAGTTCGTAAATTTAATATTGAAATCGTATTTTCGTTCGGTTCCTGATGTGATAGTACAGAATGTAGAACATATATTTTAATACCTTCATAATTTAATACAAGAGAGGGCCGCCACCTGATCGTAAACTTCAGAAGAAAATATCAGGATTCCATATTTACAAACACGAATTATAAGTAAAAGGTTAAAAAAGTATAAAATAATTAAAATAAAAAAATATTTTTCAAAAATACGCGTTAATACATCACGAAAATATTTTTTGCCAGCTACAAATATGAGTAAATTCATGAAAACAGGAAAAATTCAACGAAACCTACTATTAGGCTTTCTTAAAAAATGAAATTTGCATTCAATAGATTGAAGGTTAAAAAAAAATACTTTCATAAAAAAAAATGTTTTTAAATTGAAATTGCATTTTCAATACAATTCTATGAAAACAACGAGAAAAAAATACATCAATTTTATAACTAATAAAAATATTTTCTGGGACTTAATTTTAATTTATCTGTAGCCGCATGCCTTTTTATGTTTGCAGATAATATAATACAAAATTTTAAGCACTGAGAAGTAAGGAAAGAAATTTTCTACTCTTTATTTCTGGTTCTTCTTTAGTTACGTATATTTATTTCTTTTCTGCACATATTATAGCAAAACCATTTCAAACATTGAAAAGTAATGAGAACTACCTTCTTTAGAAAGCAACAGAAAAAGCCAAAATACAATTTCTAAGGTGTCTCAAATGAAACCAAAACTACAGAAAATATAATAACAGAATTTTTTTAAACCGCGAAGTAATGAATTCATTCTTTTTTAAAAGGAATGAAAGCATACACACAATTTTCAAAATTTAAATACAGCCTAAATTACATGTTGTTAGGAATATAAAAATTAATATAAGTGTTAATGACAAATAAACAAATATTTGAATTCTAAACAAACAGATAAAAAAAGGCGAAAATTAAATTTCGGAAAATTTACATGGGGCAAAATTGAATGCTTAGAGGAGAAAGTTAGTAAGGGGGAAGTAATGGCCTCATTATATTCCTCAAGTGAAAACATTTTAAGTGCCACAAAAAAGAAAGAAAGAAAAGGAGAAAAAATAAAGAAAAGGCGGAAAGAAGGGAAATAATGACTTCGAAAAGATTCATGGCCAAGAAGCAAAAGAAAAATAAATTCTTACTTCTTTGTGATCTTTGAAGCGAATACATCGTCAGATAGCAGAGATTCTTGCAGTGTGATTTGGGTTTTAAAAATATTTCTAAATATTATATCCAGACGTAACAATAATTTATTTTTTACAAACAATAGCAATATCAATAATTTTCACAAAAACAAATTTGTCTTCTCTCATTGATTTAAAACAGAAAATCACACACAAAAAAAATGAAATAATTTAAGATGAGTTCATCTTGAATTAAGAGATGATGACTCATTCAAGATGAGATCATATTAAAAAAATATTTTCTATATTCGAAAAGAATATAATCAAACATTAACTTTCTGGAGTGGAATCTATGGATTATGAAGAGTTTCATGTTTCTTGATATTTCTAGTTCGATGCTTCAATATGTTATTGCAATTAATTCAAAATTCTACTGACAGCTCCCTCAAAAATTATACACGTATAATAAATTTTTAAAAATTTGTGATTCAGATTTGAATAAGTTCCAACGATACGAAAAATTAAATAAGTGTTTCCTCTTGTTAACCATTTTTGCAGAAATGACATGATATCCCCAACACGAGTGAAAGTTTATGATATAATTAGCATTAATTCTAAATGGCGAAAATCTTCCAATATGGATATTATATAAATCTAACTTGTCGGCTAAACCAATTAACGATTTAAGAAAGATAAGAAATGGTGGAAAACCCATCAGAGAACTAAATAAACACAACCGAAAAACAAGCCTTCAATATGCAATATGTTAACATATAAAAATATGAGGATGAAATGTAGACAATTGATATTCTCCTGTCGTAAGTCTCAAGTTTAAGATAAAAGGTTTCCGCAGTTGGCATATTGTGTCGTAAGCAAATAAAAAATCCGGTTTAATGCTAAAAGTGCCACCATTTTGCAATGTGCCTAACAAGAAAATGGCTTATATAGTCGTACATTAAAGGCGTGTGCTTTAGTTAAAGTAGGTAAATAAAACAATTTGATTTCGGGAATATGTCATTAAGTATTTTCAATAGGTTTGACTTTAACAGATTAAATTCTATTTTTATAATGCAAGAAGAGTTAAACATGGAGATATCCTGCAAATCTTCTTTACTGAAGATACCTGGTCGAACTTAAATGTGCATACAAATTTTATCGTGAAGATAAAATCAAAATATCTATTAGAAAATATGCAGTTCAAATCAACAGTACTAATGGCGTATTCATGCAGGTTGTTCAGAAGTATTGATCACCAAGCACTATATTCAGATTGAAGCTGTAATTAATACGTTTCTAATAAAGGCAATTATATAATTATATAAAAAAAAATCATAATTCGGATGTCAAAATAAAGGTCGTTTCACTTATTTCACAGAGCGATTAAACAAGTGAATGATTAATAAGGATATCGAAGCGATTATAGTAGCATGCAGAAAATCATAAAATTCATTTCCCAACAAACAGAATTTTAAACGGCGTTTCCATTTAAACATAAATCTTTTCACTTTTTTTTTTGTAAAAGTAATCTGTGTAAATATACTCTTCACGTCTTTCACACAATTTCAAACTTCGTTTTGGTAAATAATAATTTGAATAACTCTGCACGCTGATGAATATGAACACAGTTTACATTCAGATGGTTAAAATAAAATAGTCTTTCCAAAGTAGAATTCAAGAGGCGAATTCTACAACAGAGTATAATTGAATTTTCTTACTAGGCACAAAAAGTTCCAAGGACTATAATTAAAATACTTCCTTAACCTCAGACCAAGGGACTTTTTCCAGCGAATTCCCGCCCTCCCTAAAGTCTATATAATTATTATAAGTGGATCCATAAACGAGTGACTTTTTGCTTCGGAATTATTTTGTCTCTGTTATGAAGTCTAGTATACGATTACATGTGGGTGCGTACACATGGCAACGCAACAGTTTGTGTATGAGCTTATTCTGAAAAGCTCCAGACGACGTAATGGCGGCGAAACTTTAAACGCATCCATTTTGAATACTGAATACTTGTTGGTTTAATTTCAGCAAAATGAAAACTGAATCCGCAAACTCGGTTAGGATACAGTTATTCATCGTGTGCGCCTTCTTTAAAACTAAAGCAATAATAAACCGACAGAGATAAAATAGTTCTGTAACAAAAAAACCCGGCCCAACATATCACAAATGAATTTTTCAGTTTACATTGAGTTCTTGCTAACAAAAGCATGAAACAATAAATGTGAGCAAATAATTCACTTGATCCCTACGAGGCAATTGTCTTTATAAGGAAAATATATATATATATATTTCATTTAGTTTTTGAAGGTCTATGCAACCTAGATTTAACCGTATCTTTTATTTCAATTCTTCGCTTTCTTTTAAGAAATCATTTTCTGCTTCTTCGAGCTAAATCGCCACAAATACGTTTTGCAAGGAATCAAAAGAAATCAATTAGTCACTATGCTCACAATATATACTGTCCTTGGAGTTCCTTACAGCCGTTTGCTAGCAATTGTTTTGGAATCTTTTTCTTCGTCGTCACTTTTACTCGACTCGTTTCCTGTTTATAAAGATGGAATTTTGCAATCACTTTTCCATTCATTTCCTGATGTGTCAGAATTCTGAAATTTTCAGTTAATCATTAATTAAATTTTGACTTCATACTAATAGTATGGGATTTGAGAAAAAAATAGATCTCAAAATTAGAAAGTAGAAAATAATTAAAACGAAAATTTGTTAAGTATACTAAATAAAGTGCATTTCATTAAATTTGTTTCATCTGAAACAACCAATATATTGCACTTGTTATTAAAGTATATTACTTGAAGCAACCGACAACAGTATGTTGCACTTGTTATTAAAGTATATCATCAAAAAGTATAATTGTTTTGATTTTTTTTCTTTATTAATTATATAAGTATAATTAATAAAGAAGTCCCACCTTAAGTATAAATAAATGACATTTACTCATAATTTATTTAAAACTAAACAAGAAATACTTTTCAAGCCTTACAAAATTCAGGAAAATTTAAAGAAAGAATAAACGGCTGAGGGTAAAATTATTTTAATTCTTTGCCAAGCTACCGCAAGAAGTGAAAACTCAAAGAATTCCAAAAAATGTGACGTAATATTTAATTATACAGTCTTACCGCTACAAAAATTAGCATATCGTCTAGACAAGTATTTCCCGAAACATTTCTCACCTGTTATCTCTTTTTGAGCGGGTCCCCCCCCCTCCTCAAAAAATTTGCTAATTCCAAGAAAAGAAATTCAAACAATGCACATAAATACAATAAAAAATACACATAATAAATAAAAAACATACATAATAAAAATAACACCTTGCACTATTATTAACCCAATTTCTAGATTCACTTTCATAAAATTCACTTTAATCAAAATAATTTTCAATTACTTTCTGCTCGCCGCTTTGAGAAGGAATCTATCAAAGCCTTTAATGAGACAAAAATTCATTTCACCCACACAGTTTTGTGATTCAAAATTTAAAAAAATAAGACCAAAGTATTTAAAATATATTTAGAGCATATTTGAAAAATAAACTCACTTTTTAAAAAATGAATTGCATCGTATTGAAGATAAAAAGATTCTATTTATTATGATCTCAAATGCATGAATAGCTTGTCATCTTGGCCAACTGTATCTAAAATTTTAATATTCTAATTAAATTTATATAGTTATTAACAGTTACAAATATTACAGTTACTTTAGTGATATTAACATTCCGTTTGGAAATTGCACGATGGTTATTTTAGGACAGATGTCTTAATTTGTACAGTGACCAGACGACATTTGTATCCTCCACCTTCACATTTCAGGGCAGCGAAAGGGCATTTGACAATCTATGTCTGATTTACAATGGACCAGACCCACAAACACAAAAGAACTTTAGTATAACAGCATTTTGAACTCTGAATCTTCCAGATCTGGAGCCGCGATTTTATCACCAAGTCATCACAACCTCGGCAAGTGTAACGGAAAGACCCCTTTAATAAATACAATTCCAACAGTCATTAAAATAATCAGAATTGAACAAAGCCTATTAATTAAAATATTGCATATCTCACACACCTGTAAACAGAGGAAACACGCATACAATTTCGATAAATCTAATAATTTGCACAAATAAATTCAGACTTGATATTTAAGTGATCACAGTTTAATGCGAGACGTATTTTTATGGATATAGAGTCCTATTGTCAAAATATCAGTTTCCAGTTGGGATCAGAACCGAATTAAGTCAAGTAGGGACTTACAAATAATATAAGCTAAACTTCAGGTCCCTCCTCCTTTTTTTCCATCTCAAACATTCGAAATCAAATCATCTTTTTAATTGATTTCTATATAATCTATATAAAAGCTGTTTTTAAGAAACAAATACTAAGAAAAAAATATTGTATTGTATATAAGCTAAAATAAAAGAAAAAATATTTAATTACCGATTACTTCAGGACAATTGGTCAAATGATCTCGCAAATAAAAAATGCATAGTTAAAAAGTGCTTTTTAAAAATATAAAAAGAAAACATTATTATTATTAGCACAAGTACTCAATACAAAGTTTGCAGGACTATTGAATCAATCAATCAATGGTAAAATAAAATGGATCATACAGATCTGCGAGCGAGTTAATAAACTTTAAAAATATCCTGTTCTGACATTTAAATTACTTGACTTTAATTTGAATAAACTCGAGTACGTACACATACACACAAAGAAATTTGACCATTTATGATTTTGAGTAATTTATTAGATTATATTCGAATCACGTTTATTATTTCTGATGAAACCTCAAAATCAATAACAATTGTTGAAATCTAATAAGTTAGTCCAACGAATATGCATTTTCATGCTTAGAAACACTGAAACACAAGATAGCTGTGAAAAAAAAATTTAAATTTTAAAGCCTCATATAAAGAAATTTAAATTAATGTACATTCTTTTCAGCACCAAAGTAAATATATGTGTTCACGGTCTCGTGCATTACATTCTTCCAATGTCTGCATGAGAGTCTTTCGAACTTTCTTTTGCTAGATGAGCTTAGAAAGCTCGCGATCATTCAAGCAGCCCGAAAGAAAGAATAAAACAGAATATCTCTTCTTCGTACATCACGAAGAATAAAATATCAAAATCCATTCAAAGTATCGTAGAGTTCAGCATAGTCTAGAGCACTGTTTTTCAATTACCTTATCCGAAAGTATGGAGTTAAAAAAACCGATTGAAAACCAAAATGTTAACTTCAAATGGCAACTGGAGCCCCATAGTCAGTTATTAATGATGGAATACGTTTAAGTTTCGACAAAACATTACACAGAGGCATTATAAATGTAATATCCTAGTAAAAGAATAAAGGAAGCTTTATTCGACATATTAATATGTAAAAACAAATAACGTGAAGTAAAACACGGTGGTAAAATTGAAACAAATGACAAAAGATGAAACTGAACAAATACCAAAGTGCATCTGCATCATTGTAATAATGATTTTTTTCCCAGTGAAATGTATTTTACTATGGGACACTTCTGCGAAAATATAAATATTATGAAACCTCTTCTTCCAGAATCAGACATTATATTACAGAATTTTTTATATTGAAATTTGCATAGAAGTCAAAATAGAAAAACATCACTAGAACACGCTTGCAACTCAGGTGACCTTGCCCTTTTTATTTATATTAAAACAGCAATAACTGTTCCGAACATGATGTATCACTTTGTCAGGAAGTTAAATGAATTTGATGATCAAGGGGTTATCAGATTTTCCTCACAAGCACTAAAACGGATAGAAGTGCTTAAAAAAAGTAGTAGATAAAAGTAAACATTGGCAACAACTGTTCGGAGAGCGTTCTCTCCGAAATTTTCTCTTAAACGCCCAAATAAAAGGTGTTATCCCCCTTCCAAGAGCATAAAATTTGTGAATCTTGAGCAAGACTGCGAATGCCAAGAATGCTAAGATTTTTAATTTCAATGTCCAGCACATTAGCGTTTTGTGTTTAGTAGCAAAATAAAGAAAAATGAATATGCATATTGGACATTTTTGTAGACTAATTTATACCCAAACTTGACACAAAACGACAATTTTAGCAAAAAAAGCATACCAAATTTGAAGTCGTTACATTTTTGAGTTATCGTATTTACATGTGTGCCAATGTAAAGACTGATAGACGGTTAACACATTAAAGAATTTTATTCAGAATTTGATATTGATCTGTACATTAGATGATAAAAATGTGTACAAAATTTTATCTATCCAGCTTTTTACATTTTTAAAAATATCTTTGTTCACTTTCACTCAGACAAACAGACAAATTTAATCAGTATGGATTTCGCTCAAAATTAGATAGAAATCTACAAATTTAATGAAATGAACTGAACATTAAATTTCATGTATTTACTTCTAAGCGTTGTGGAGATATCGTGTTTATAGATTCCAAACATGCGTTTTTCGGACAAAAAGAGGTCTGTAACTTTAAGATCCATCAAAATCTCGATTTTCCTAAATATTATAATACTTTCTCTCTGTATGCTTTGTATACGAAAAATTAAAAAGAGCGAAGAAGGTCACTAGTGAAAGAGCCTAATGGGTCATCGTTACTTTTATCAAAGTGCAAGAGAGTGCAAAATGCAACCCACGCCCAAGTGAATTTGACCAGATTGAACTGTAAGGATGAGGAATATTAAGAAAAATTTGGCGTGCTCACAAAGTTTCCTTTTTATGCCAAAATAGGTATTTGGCGGACCAATTATACTAACATTTCAGTACAGTAGTTTAATTTATAAATGATATGCTTCTAATGTCTGTTTTAACCAAATAAACTATATATATTTTTTAAAGTTGTGTATATTTTCTCTGCCAGACAAAACGTCTTCCTGAAGCCCAAACGGTATTTTGCCTTCAGCTCTTCCGGCTTCGCGCTATTGATCAAATCAGTCTACCAAAACCTCGCTATGGAGTGAAGTTTTAAAATTCTGTGCAGCTGTCAGCTGAAGTAGAATCAAACAGATAAAATATTTGGTATAATTTATTTAAATGACTGAAGGACATCCTTTATCAGCTGTATGCATAACGATAACAGTGACTTGAAAAGATCCTCAAGGTTTGAAGACTTAGTGGCCGGCAACTGATGTTATTTTAAGTTTAAACTTAAATCTTCTAATAAAAATCCTGATTCAACTGAAACTAGTCGGACAGTCTGAATCTTGATATTTATTGTCATGAAGTTCATCTGTGAAGATTTCATTCACTAAGAACTATACTGACTTTGAGAAAAATATTTAATGTAAACTAATCTCAAAGTAGCTTTTTAAATATGTTTGAATCATTTAAATACCGTCAGCCCACTGATAACTAGTTTCATAATAATTGTTATGAACGCATATGAAGTAGATATCATTTACAAAGATAAGAGGCAACTACTAAATCTATATTTTATACTTGTAATCTAAAATCATTAATGATGAATAATCTACACGGAAAAATCGCAATTGTTGTATCATACTTTATGTTCTATTTTCTTGGGTTTTTTTTAAAGCTTGAACCTAATTTGTAACCAAATGATAAAATGCTAACAAGACAATCGCATTTTTTCAGATTAACTGAAGCATCGTTTGGTTGGATAAATTCCTTTAATGATGCTAAAGATATGCAAGTTTTGTTTTTCTATAAGTAAAGATTTCGAGAGAAAAATTTTAATTTGATGAACAGAAATTAAAAACATAATAGAACAAAAAATTAAGTAATGTTTTTTTTATTTAAAAACAGGATAACAATATCCTATATTTACGTAAAGTTTTTTGTAAAAACCATGTGAATATACAACTTTTATTTACTCAAGGACGTCTAAAGGAGGATATCGCAAATTTGAGCCATGTGAATATTCCAAGAACGACATCTGATGCAGTATCAAACTATCTAAAAATTTACTTCCCAACAATTTGAGGATGTTTAATCCACAAGATATGACGGGCACTAGACTCGTATAATGGTGAATCTGATGATTGGAACTAGGATCATCTGATATCAATGCCATTAATTTCCATAAGGCTTAATAGTGCATATTTTTCTTAAAATAAGCTCCCCTCCTCCACCATCCTAAAGTAGGGTCTTAAATATGAATTTTTAATGAAGGAAACGGCAAGGGCCACTTTACTGCATTTTTCATTATCAGTAAGTAAAAATAATCCTGAATGTCGTCGCAATTTAATAGCTTTCGTTAAAATTTAACTAACTGTTAAATACATTTACCAATAATATACCGTAACATTATAATTAGCCAATTCTTCATTGTCTTATTTTACTTCCATTTTATGAATTCATTTGGAATTACCTATGAAACTTGCATGCTTACACGAGGTCACAGAATTTCTATCCGAAAAGTGGTGGTAAATGGAAAAAAAAAAAAAATGACAGAACTAACTTGCATGCCTATGTTACAATGACATATTTGTTTATATCAACACTGTATAAATCTAAGCGTCAGGAATAAAATGTCGCAATCGGCAGAAGAGTAATGTATAGCTATATGCATTTTTTAGGACTGTTATATTTTGTTCTTTTCAACCTACAGCCTTGATACTTTGTCCATCCAAAAATGGGGGCCCTAGGTAAGACAAAAAGATTTTTTTTTTTAAATCGGCGAAATTAAACGTTAGATAAATTACCTCTTAGATACAAAAATATAATCGATATTTACGTATCAGTTTTCACCAACATTTAAAAAATTGAATATCATCATTGAAAACAATATTATGCGGAATTTATAAGTCATTTATATATATCCATTTATTTGATGGGATACTATGAGTTAATGACAAAAACATAAAATTTACTGCATTCTGGTAAAATTGCAATAATTTTTTCCAAATATGAAAAATTATCTTAAGAGACTATTTTCAAACCAGGTATTAATATATATATATATATGGAATCTGCAAAATGTTGCTTTCCATCACATAACAGTTTCATTTTATACAAGAATACCCTCCTCCCGGAGATTTTATATCAAAATCAACAAAACTGTTTGTACAAAAGAAACAAATTGGCAAAAACGTTATTCACATATTTCTTTTACGCATCATTACAAATACTATTTTTATGAAACTGTTTTATAACAATGTTAATTGCTATCAATATTTATTATGTAGTCGAAGTATTTCCACGACAAAAATGATGCATTCACAAGATGAGACAAAAGTTTTATGAATCGGTTTGAGATTATCCTACCTAGCGTTCAATGCTGAGGAAAGCATTTAATAATTATTAATGCGTAAAACCTTGAATACCAGTACGATGCGCATCACTGATTTTGTTCGGTCTTCGATGAGTAATAAGCCTAATCTATTAATCCCCTTATATGCATTCTTTTGTATAACGTTTTGATGTATCTTCACAGCTAAATCAAAATAAAGAAATAAAAGTTAGTTTTCAAGGTTTTCTTCTTCGCATAAAACGGCCTTTTAATATAAGATCATATTGGCAAATTTTATATTAATATTAAATCTTTTATAACCAAACTCATCAAATATGTAACGCACTGCAGTTTCTTCATGAGGTACAAAGTGTTAACAAGGTTAAAACATAAAGCTATAAAATCCAATAGAAGTTGAGAGCATTGCACCATTTCAAATAGCACAGACAGAACACATTTGATATCTTCATATGTGTAAATGTATATAAATAAAATGTACCTCACTAAACATTAATCCTGATATTAGAAAAGTATTATTTTTAGCTATCTTCTCAAAAATACAGTTAAAGTTACCCAGCAGCTTCATGAATAGTTTGACATTGAAAAGGTCAAAGTCGAAGTAGATATAATTCAATAACATTGAATTCTTGTCTTTTTATGTCAGATTAAGCATTCAATTGATTAACCATTTTACGATTCTTGCGCCTTCATTTATTCAATGCCTGGACTGTTGAAAACATTTACCAACGGCAAGAGTAAAAGAAATTGAAGAAAATTTTGTTCGATTTCGAAGGTATTAAAACAAATCTATGGCTAATACACTGAAGAATTATAGAAATCTCACACAGTTCTCCTATGCACAGGTGAAAGTAATCAGAATTTCTGATACATAATTTTTCAATAAAACACTTCATTTCGAGAAAATTTTTTTAATTCAATTGCCATTAGTTATCAACTAAAGGAAAATTACTATTTTAAATTTCACAATGCAAGCGCTCAATAGTTGCTTTACTTGATACAGATCACAACTGCCATTTTCTTAATATCTTAATATTCTTCAAAAAAAAAAAAAAACTTTAACCCTTGAAGATCCGAATAGTAACCGGGTAAATATTTATTTGTGAAATTTTATTTAAATGCAGAATTATAGAGAAACTTCCTTTTTCAAAATGAATTTACAGTACATTTGGCCCAAAATAAAAAATATATATATATAACTTATTTTCTAGTGCAAAATATTTTTTTTCAAATGGAGGGACAAAAAACAAATAGAATGGTAGTATAGTACACAAACGATCAGACTTTAAAGAGTTAAACACAATCAAATACGATTTCTCAGAACAAAAATCCACTGCGCAGAAACCTAGCTACAACAAATTAAATTACAAAAGCAACCAACACACCGGAAAATTCCTCCTCAAATCATTTTTTTATCGTTTAATAAGCATCACCCAGAAATGCAGATCAACAGCATAAAACAATATAAATTTGTCAAAAAGAATGAAATGGAAGCAAAAGATCAAAATAAAATCAACGGTATCAAATATTTGTAAATATGACATCCGACCAATTTTGACGAAAATGAATATAATAAGCAGATTGCAAGGGTTGGTGAACACGTGACTAGGCTCACTGCCTGGCCGAGTGTAACCCAATGCCCTGCCTTCTTATGCACAAACGAGACTAACCGAGCCGAACAGTACCTGAAGGTCCAAAGCACGTGACTGGTGGATTAAACAAAGGTTCGGTGATGTAAAAATTTTTTGATTCGTTGATTAAGGATACAATCTGCATGATTAGACGGCACTTATGATGACAATTTCTCTCCTGATGGAACTGATAACAGGTCAAATATCTATCATTTCAAACTTTAAATTTTATAAGTAGTCAAATCTAACATGATAGTTGAGCAATACTTCCTTGTACAACTTGCGATTTATAGATCCTGGACGATTTCAGGCAAAATAATTTTCGGTACGCATTTCAAGCAATTCTTGGTACTCATTTTTATGCAATGATAAAAACAGTTTTCTAATAAGAACTGTTTTAAGGACACGTGCAACGATTCCAAACAAGAGGTAAAAATTGAGAAATAGATAGAAAAATAGGTTGAACTACCAAAAAACTGGTAAATCAGTCGATAACGAGCAGCGGAAAATGTTGTCAATAAATAAAAGACAAAAATTTCATGCACGCATTTGATACATAAACCAGAATTATTATTTTTAAATTAGAACAGCTAAACAGGTATTCATAAATAATCAAGCAATAAACTAATTAGTTCTCATAAAATTTTAAGCATTTTATCCTATAATTAATAATTAACAGAATAAATAATAATAATGATCTATGTAAATGTTTCTGGAACACTAAAAGTGTTTACATTATTCAAGTTGAAAAAAATGTATCAACTTAACTAAAAATCCGAAATTCAGCAAAACTTCGCTGTTAAAAATCATAGTACGATCTCATCCAAAAAATTTTGACAACAAACATAAAACTTTTTTTGGATATGTTTTAATCGATTAAAGGTTTGAAATGCATACATACACGTAAATAGGAGAAAGGAAAAAAAAAATGTAGAAATATTTGTTCTAAATTTATATCTATTCAATATTTATTTTTCAATTTTTATGAGATATTTCAGAAATATGTAAACGAAGTTTAACTATGGACATAGACAATATTCACTACAGCACAAACTAAATCGGTAAAAACCTATACAGTTTTAGGACAGGAAATTAACTTTTATTTTTAATCAAAGAAGGCTTAATGGTGGAAAAAGTTTTAAAAGCATTACTATTGACATTAATAAAACCATTATATTTGGGAACATTTCAAATAAAAATAAAGAATATTCTCTCAATGTACTACGCCTTATTTACGAATGAAACAATTTGCAAGAGAGAATTTATTCTTTTTCCATTTTCTCATTCGTTCGACTGACAATAGAACGCTCAGCAAATTTCAAAAGCAACGAGAACTGTCAATAAATAATCGAAGAAATAAAAAAAAGGAAGCGCCCAATTATTAGAGTTCAACTTTCGGATATATGAAGGTCAATGTTGGATGGAATCGTTAGTAGCTACTGGACACTTCGCAGGACATTGACCTTCTCCGCCGTGGCCTGCAGGAGAGCCAGTTTGAAGGAAGGAAGCACGCGTTTTCCAGTAGAGGGAAAACTTGCATCAGCGACGAAGCAAGATGAGACAAAAATGAAATGACTGCTGCCGTGTCAAAGCATATAAATCGAGACCGCGCACCTATGACACGCTTCCAGCAAACGGATGGGCTTTTGCAGGTATTTGCTAGTAATGCCGGGTCACCTTTTAGTGCCAGACAACTATGCCAACAACCAGTTTGAAAGGTTCGCTTTTATCACGGCATTGTCGGGTGGAAAAAATGGATAAAACGCTTTCGTTTGAATGTTTGTATTTATGACAGGAGTATATGTACAAGCGGCAAACAATGTCATGATACGTTGACTCAAATTCAAATTTAATCATTATTCAGTTAAAAGTAGTGTTTTAACTTTAAATTTTGAAACACAGATATTAATGTAAAAAGCTGTAGTGATCCTTTGAAATAAAAGGATTATTATTATTATTATTATTACTGTAAAAAAATTAGCTCCGAAAATTTTTAGTAGAAGAATAATTTTTATTCATCAATATCATAGCACTCTTTTTTAAATTAAAAGTTCATAATAGAGAAATTTAAACATTAGTCTAAAACTCTTAAATCGTATTTTTCAAAAATTTATGTGAGTTGTCAGAAAGTTCAAACATTTTTTGTTATTTACTAAGAAAATTTTTTTAAACAAAATGGTAAGCAGTCTGCAAAAAATAAATATAAGAATATCATCTATGTTGCACGTTAAACGATTATTACGTGCAAAAATTATCATCAATTTATGTATGAGATAGAACTTTTTTTAAAATAGAAGCAATGATTATCAATATCGAGCTTTAGAATCTACGAACATTATCAAATATTCACAAATTTCCATTTCTTTAAATCTTAAAATAATCGCTCCTTTTTTTAAAAATTTTATTTTCTAATTCTCTATGTTCCTTCTGGTACTTTAGTTATCCTTCAAAATGTAAGAATACATAAAAATTACAATTAAACGTTTTACCCGATCGTATGACAGAAGTTGCGAAAGTGAGAAAGAAAAATACATAGGAATTTATGATAAATGCTTGCATTTTTCAATTAAAAACAGAATGAACACCAAATGATAAGTTATAATTATCTTTAAAAAAATATTATTTCTAAATTCACCCTATATTTGAATCATCAGCATCATTTACTTATTTAAAAGAATGCATGACATTTTGTGTCTTCTAAATTTTGACTGACCAGACAAGCGTCAATAAATCACACGACAATCGATGTGATTTTTTTTTTTAAAACTTGCGTCTCTCCATGTCATTTTTTCGAACATTCGGAAGCAAACAAATCGTAAATTTAATAGCTCTTAATTTAAATATTTTGTGCATATAAGGATTTTCCCCATATTTTTAAACTTTAATATGAATATCTTTTGGAATACTAACTTATTTCCTTTAATCTTTTAAGTAATCTCTTTTCTCAAATAAAAGCACCAATTCCGATACAGTAGACAAGTAATTAATCTCCACCTGCAGAATACGTTTTGTTAAATTCTAACATTATTCCTTTCTAGAATTGATTTGTTCACATCTGGACATTAAAAAACTGTGATGTAATTTCTACATATATGTCAAATTTTATAATTCAGCTGGATTTCTGATAAATACTGCTTCTAATTTTCAGAAATAATTATTCTAGATTAAAATATTTTAATAAATTACAAGGCTTATTGAAGTTTCAAAGGTTATTCATTTAAGACAAATGTAAGATTCTATAATTAGATTTTCGCTAATAAGTAAGGTTATGAGCTATTCCATAAAAAGGGTTCAACTATCAACTTCTAGATGTTAGCTTTTGTCCTGGTGTCCCTAAAAAAATCTGAATTTCGTTCTAAACTATCTTTGAGCTCCCAAAATTCAGACTCTGGACAAAACTATTTTCATTTTTTTTCAACGCTTTTACAAACTGAAAGGGGAAAAAAAAAACCGTAACACAGGTGTTAATTCCACAAAAATTTACGCGAAATAATGTTACAACGGAAATAAAGGCGTATGAAAGGCGTGCATTGTAGCCTAGCCCACGTTTGATATATTGCAACAAACACGCGACCTTGAAAACGAACAAAAACCTATGTTTGAGAGAAAGTGGGCGAAACCTTACCATTCGAATTACACCCCACACAAGTTAAAAAGAAAGCACATGGCAGATCATTGATTAACCCACTCTACTTTCCCCACGCAACATTTACTCGACACTTTTAAAAATTTCTTAAAGTAATCAACCAAGTTAATCGGAAACAAATTGTTTTATAACATTTAATTTATCTCAGCACACATTCTGTTAGCAGTGCAGCAATCAGATTTTGCACTGATACAATTTAATAAAGTAGATAAACAAGCAGTGTGTTCTGATATTCTCTTACCTTTTCAATGACATTTATGAACTAGGTGTAGTCATATTATACTGCTTTCAAAGACAGCAAGAATAACACTAGGCGTACATCGATGCAAATTACTTTTGATTTAATTACGGCTGTTATTTAAGATCAAGTAACAAAATTATTGTAGATATTCGATCAGTTGTAGGTTCAGAAGCACTTAGATTACATATAAAGTTTCGGAAGAGATTGGCAACGACTAAATATTCAATATGCTAATTATTGAAGATGAAGATCTGCTTTTAAACGAAAAGATTCAAAGATAAAGTCCAAATACAAGAATTTCTTCTCATGATCCTTATAATAGACAATAATACCATTTTATATTTCAGACTCTTACACACTAATTAAAGCAAAAAACTTTTCGTATTTACATCACCAACCCCTGTTGCTACAAAATAATTTTAGTAGTTTTCAATATTCACTGGTATTTCTATACAAAATATTACACATCGCAAAAAAAAAAAAAAAAAAAAAAAAAAAAATCTTAGTAATCCTAAATTTAAACCTAAAAAGAAAAAGGTCCCCTCCCCCTAATTTATGAATAGTAAGATAATGAATCTAAATTTTTCACTTGTATAACTTGATGTGTTTATGTATTTTTGATACTACGCCTATTTAAATATAAACTAAACCACACCTAGAGTGTACGAAGAGGCGTACGTAAATTATTTCGGCGCCATTCATTTAAAAATCGATTTTTTTCGTATATTTGACATTAAAACAGACTTAAAATAAATTATTAATATTTTAAGCTCTTAGATTGATGAGACTGCAAAATGAATCGCAAAGTGGAGAGATAATATGCTCTCATGTTTGAAGCCTTATAATGTAATGAAATTATAAGACTTCTACTTATGTATCAGTATTGTTATCGTATATATGGTAACTAGATACATGCAAATATATTTATTAGATAAGAGTTTAAATAAAAAAAATTAGTTATCAGTGCGCTCATTTTCAATTCAGTAACAGTATAGTCTTCAATAAAATATTTCAAGAAGTAACTGTCAAAAAATATCAGTTTCAGCAACAGTGCTATTCGACTCAATTTCTTTTCTTTAAATCATTTTGAAATATTTCAATAAAAATAAATCATTACATGATGAGATCAACATAAAAAAAAACCAATTTCATCAACTATTTCCAGACATTTCTCCGTTTTGTCATATTAGAAAAACCATATAAGGATATTCTCCCGTAAATTGTTCAATAAAATTTAAAGACTTAAGAGATAAATTCCTTACAAACATAAATAATAAGAAAATGAATTTTAAAAACTCATTTTCCATGTCTTACCAAATAAAAACACTCTTCGAATCGTAGTTTCGAAAGCACTGCAAACATAAGATTCAATTTATTTGAGATAATTATTTTACAATTAAATAGACGATGCTATTTCAAAAAATGATCAAATGCTTAAGTTTTCGGATACAGGTGAAATATAATTGCATGTGCTACAGTAAACCAACTTCTGAAATTTGAAAAGTGACTCATAAAAAAAAATCTCGTTGTTGACTAATACAAATTTTAACTCCTGAATAAAAAATTGTACAACTATAATTCGAAGATGTAACTCAGTTATTTATAACCGTGATGTAAGGTTTTAACCCTTTTAAAATGCGAATAAATAATTAGAATATGATATACAGAAAAATTATGAATTTCTATAAATAATTTCTTCACAATATGTCAAACAATTAGAATCAAAATTACATGGTTGAAATCACCATTAATTTAAATAAAATAACATGAAGATACATTTAGTTTTTAAAGTAGAAATGATAAAAAGCGTTTCAGCTTAAAAGATTTCCTTCATCTTCGTTCGCTAAAAGTGTTGTAATATTATTAAAGGCAAGTGTGTACGTGTGAAAGGTTTCATAAGTTAAAACATTGTGTGGGTTCTCTGCTTTCAAAAAATAGAATATAAAATAAGACTCAATTTCTCTTCATTTATTATAATTTAAACAAATATTGTTCTCTTTTTCACAGACAGAAGTTTGTAGAAAATCAGTACGAGTAATAGAGTTATCATTATAATTAGGAAGTAAATTAGCAATAAATTCTGTTCCATATGTAGAATATTTTCGAAGAGAATCTTAATCGAAAGGAAAATCTAGTTTCCTATATACACTCCTAAATCGCAGTCAAATAAAAACAACAGAGTTGGTACCCTATTTTCATAACTTTTGCCCCACACTCACGTATTCTAACCCAAAAAAACCTCCTTAATGACAGACTTTAAAAATGCATTTAACATTATGTTGCCACCTTCTAAACATTTCAATAATCCAAAATAAACTCTCAAACAACTTAACATTTCCTAATTTTGGAAGTATGCATAGGTAAACTATATTTGAATTTAAAAAAAATCAAACAAATAAAAATTTAAGTACCATATCAAGCATTCCTAAAATATAGAATTTCAAAATAATTTTACTTAAAATGAATATAAACTCAGTTCAAAGAAGGATACAGTATTTCAGAGCGAAAGAAATCTAGCAATTATCTGTTTGATAGATAACGATAAAAATTAATATTTAAAATTAAATATATAAGGATTTCAGTAATGATGGGCAAATTATTACTGAAAATCAATTTTTAACAATCAAGATTTCACAGAAAAATATAATTTTATAAAACTAAGCGTATTTAGAAAACATTCATCAAAGCCAATATAATTCTACACTTTTGAATATTCTAATCATTGTGACATACAGAGATATTTCAGGAAACAATAACGTTAAGAGATAAATATTTCAGCAAAAGGAGTTGTAGTAGAATTCAAAGAATGATATCAACAATTTTAGTGAAATCCATTCCCAATCTCTATTTTCCAATAATTTCATAATTTAAAATTGATTTTTAATATTTTATTTCAAAATTTTGCTTAGATGTCGACCAATCCTTCTCATCATAAAATTTCAAGTTATTACGAGCAAGACTTGCCAACACTCAAGCAAAACTACTGCTCATAAAATTTTACGACGCTCTCAAATCTTTCATCAAAGAGATTTTAAAAAGAAATAAAACAGTTTATTAGTTTACATAATAAGATTTTTATTAAATTTTAGGTTATCACAAAATTTACTTAAAAATTTTCTGGGATAATTCTTAGTGATTAGAATAACGAACTTCAAAAATGAATTATTTTAACATTATGACTTTTGAACATTTCTAAATATATAATAATTTATAGATTGAAAAAAACTTCTTAAACTAGTTTATTTTTTAATTTATTAATTTTTAATGAAAAAAGCTAGAAAGTATGGTTAATTTCCTTTCAAAAATTTCCCAGTATTATAATTTTAATAAATTTTAATTTCTATGAATTTTGAGCTTTCATTATAAGATAAAATATATATCTGCCTAAATAATAAAATATAATCACCTTATTTTCCAACACGAAACAAAAACCAAAATAAAAGAGATTCTCAGAATGTGTCGAAATGATGAAAAATATCGCTTAAAAGAATGCGTGCAGTGATCGTTTTTCGACCTCCATGCCACATATTAACATTAATTCATCACAGCTTGATACGAACGTTTAATCCTAACTGTTGCATGATTAACAACACGATAGAGGGTCAGTTAGCTTTTTTGCACACTAATGAGTGGGATATAAAAACAAATGCGCTCGTTAGATCGTATTTTGGAAACTGGTATGATCCCTCAGCATGACTAACAAGAACGCAAAGCAGCATGTGTATTTTTTAATTAAAAAAAATCGCGTGTTTTTTATAGCGAGGAATAGTTCAAATTTTCGATTAAAATCCTGAACAGGTAGAATTTTTTAAAGGTAATAATTAACATTGATCTAGGTCATTATTTTAAAGATGATAAACAGTTCTTGGAAGGTCTAAGTAACGTGTCTATTCTAGAAAACAGACACATATACATAGACAAATAACTATTCAATATAATTACATAACCTTGATAATTCTTTGAAGTTTTGTTTAAAGGATTTATTCTCTACAAGAGACCATAACTGTTGAATAGAATCTATATGTAGTCAATTCTTTATTTCTTCGGGAGTTCAATATTGAAGCTCTAGTTAATTCATTAATTTTTCAATATACATATAAAATAATACTATCTTCTTGATCAAAATGGTTTTTTAGTGATTTTTTTGTTTTATTTTAGTTTTCTCTTTTAGCTAGAAAAATTTAGAATGGTCTTCAAAATGATTTTAAAGTACATAAAGAACAGCTGGTGAATTCTATGTATTCCAAATGAACTAATAAATATGTATATCATCTTAACAGAGAAACACATGTTTGTAGGGTACCGCTATCATTGTGAACCTCGCTATTTCATTAATTTGTAATCGCTTATGAATTTTCTACACAAAAACTAAAAATAAATAAAGTTTGAAATATTAGTGAATTTATTATACTATTTTTATTTCATTATAAATGAATAAAGAACTAATGTCACAAATGTGGGGCTTTTTCCACGAATATATTCTAATAAATTCAAAATGAGTTACTAACTGCAATATTTCAAATTCGGACATTTTTCAAGGTCTGTTTTAGATGTTAACTTTATGTCTTTTAGTAGACAGTTCTTCCAAGAAGTAGATTAAGTTATAAACTGAAAAAGATAAGATACACAGAACAAAGGCTTGATGCAATGGTCACTGAATTCCCATCTCTTGGTCACGGTTAAAAACTACGAGTTGAAGATTCATCTTTGGATTCACACACAGAAGATTAAATCTGCCCTAGAAATGAATATACCATGTGACGTCCGGTGCGGTTTGGTGTTGATAATTGGGGAAACGCTATTGAATGCTTTTTCAATGGCATTCCCACAATTAGATTTTTAACATTTGTATTCACAGTATCCTATTCAGTTCTATGTATAACATCTGGGAAATGCCTTTCCGAATTTTCTAGAAAAGTTTTCACAAAATTTCCTCACAATATTTTCGATTCATTGCATGTATTTTAACAAGACATTTTATACAGCTCGAATATACAAAATATAAACTCATTCTTTTAATTAAATTTTTCACATTTATGTTCAGTTTCTAGCTAGAAAAGCATTGAATTCCAAAGAAGTTGAAAATGATTGATTTAATAATACATTCCCTATTAACGAGACGATTTCTTTTATAAGCACGTAATTATGAGACAAATAGGTATTTCACAGTCAATAAGACTTCATAATAATGAGATATTTCCATATATTTTCAGTGAAAACCAATAATCCGGGTTCTATAGATCTGTTTGATTCATAAAAATCAAACGAAATTGACAAGAGTCGCTAAGATATAAAAAAAAAAAAGGAATGTGTTAATAAGGGAAATAATTACAAAATTTAAGCTTTATAGGTGAAAAATTTTATTTAGTTTTCTTATATTAATTGAAGTTTATGAACGGATCTCGTAATTTTGAACTTTGATCAAATGTTGAAGACAACAAAATTTCTACTTCATACCAACGGGAGGAGGTTTGATCCTCAGATTTAATATGCAGTAGACTGATCTTTGGTGGAATCGGGTTTTGAACGCGGAACCTTCTGGTGCCGAAGTTGAAGCAGAACATTTCGGCCCAAAGTTTCAAGTCTCTTATAAAAGTTAAAAATTTTAGCTATAGTAAATGCAAGTCATGAAAATATATTGAATTGAAATTATGGCATACTATTTAAAATATCTTCCGTATTGTACTAAAAAGAGACTCCAAGAGACTGTACTCCAAGAGATTGTAAGAAAGCAAACATTTTACCGGCTAAAAAACAATCTTAAGCATGACACAGTAGATGTCTGATTGACAAATAGCTAAATATCCGAGTTTCAAAAAACAAATTTGTGGTGTTTCCATTACTCATAACCGCTTGCAATTAAGAATGCAATGTAACAGAATATGAGAATCTCCAATAACTGAACATTCGGAACACAAAACAAATATACAGATCCTTTCTATTGTAAATGCTCCTGAATATTTATATCTTCACGAAATTACAACTATTAAACATGTTATCTTCAAGGACTTCCAAAAATAATGGAAGTAAAATTCAGGATTTTGATGCTGTCGCCATTCAATTCCAACAATCATTCCAAATAGTAAAAAATGCTGTCTTGAGGAAACAAAAGGACACTAATCAAAATAAACCAACTGATCAGTCTTCAGATACAGCTGGGGGGGGGGGGAGTCAGTTCGTCAAAATAAATAAAGTAAAAGGTGAAGAGAATCCTCCCAAGTTATGTAGTTAACGAACCGATTCGGAGTTTTACTGATTCTACCTTTATCAGGTAGTAAAATAAATGGTTATGGAAGTCTGCGAGCATTTGGTTAATAGACCATTTCTATTTGCAGCAAATAAACATGAAAATATTTTACCTAAACTAGGTACTAAGTATCTTCCATTGTAGGTTGAGTTTACTTTCAGTTTATACAAATAATATGACATTTGAATATAGATTAGATTTTTGAAGAAATTTTTGATAACTTATCTGAAAGATTTCAAATTTAATAAGTCTTCTCCGCAAGTATACGGGAGGAAGCATTTAATAATCATTCAATTCTGTGTATCCTATTAAGATGTTGATTAGTTTAAATGAATGGCATTTGTTATATTAAATGAAAATTAATCAATCACTTTAACTTGCTTATATTTTGAATCTTTTGAACACTTACAAACTAAATTACTGGGACAATATCAACAATCAAAAATTTAATTTTACAATGTTGAACAGTCTTAATTTTAAGTTTTACCCATTTTTCCAGATCCATAACAAAACGATTTAAAAAAAATTGCAATCATTGTTCATAGTGGTCAAATATCATAATTATTAATATGCAGAGGAAGAAAATTTCGAAAGGAATTTGTTTTAAAAATTTTTGTTACATAAGAAAAAAATGTGACAGACTCAGAGGTCCAAGTACAGCTGTCAAACTGAACGAGAAGCGATGAATATTGGTGAAATAATTACTAACAAAAATAATATAGTGAAATAATGAGAGAATGATGATTTCTGTGATTAGCTTCCTTTATAAATATTGTGTTCAGTAAAGCTAATTAAATTTTAGTACAATGAACAAGCCATAAAATTTTCATCTACAGTCCAAGAAAGGTCCCTATCAAACGAAATTAAAAGACGGTTCAAAAGACAAATAAAAATATATGGATAAAAAAAACGGTTTATCCAATGGACTATTTGAGCTGTAGACCACAGGTGCCATTGTTTTAAGGATGTCTCCATTTCTTATACTGATTTCATTTTAATTTTGAGCCAAAAAGATACTTAACCATAATTTTTAAATATGGTAAAATTAAAACTTTAGGATTTACAACTAGATTGCTATCGATTTTGTAGTTTTACATAAACAAGTATATTAGTTTGAAAATATTAAAACAGAGACAATCTGTAAGAAAATCCTAAACTATACTTATTATAGAAGTTACCTATATTACCAATGTTAAAATAGTAATTATACACTTATCACAAAAGATTTCCCATACAACAGAATACTAACTAACTAATTAAATTACTGATTATTAGTTAGGTATTTTCGTTGGCCTATAGGCGATCTAAATTCTTAGTTAAGCCTCTGATGGGCGCCAAATTACTCTAGGCGAGGGCGCTTGAATTTGTTAAGATGCCTCAGTAGAAAAAGAAGCAATAAACTTAAATGAAGTTGACACAGAAATTACAAGTCGGTTTCAAATACCTAAAATATTAATTGTAAAATTACTATTTTATTGATCTTTAAAGAATACGATCATCAATTAGTGGCATGTTGCTGAGTTACATTTTAGGCATAAGAAGTCAGAAGACTTGGTTGATTTAATTTTTTTATGGCATAAGAGCTTCTTTTAACCATAGGGTACAGGCGAAGGAAAGCGTAGTTACTTAGCAGACAAAAAGTGAAACCGACATTTTAGAAAATTCTTTTATAAGAAAATAACTGAATTTCCTAATTACCATATGGCCGAATGGTAAAATACAATATAAAGGGGGGAAGTTTCTAATAATTATTCTTCATCTTTTAACTGCTTTTTACAAGGCAATTTTGACTGAAAAAGCTATACAATTTCCGCCGGTAAGTAATGATTTCCGTTATTTCATTCCGCAGCTTCCGTTTTGGATGTCGAAGTTTTAGATAATTTCCGAACCAATCAAACGAATCATTTTTCAGTATCTCATATGAAAGAAATTTTTAAGACACTTTTAGAAGTTTATGTTAAGAAAAATTTAAATGAATTCTCCTTTTCTTTTCATACTCACTACCGATCTGAACTAAACAATTTGTTTTGTTAAAATTTTATCAATTAAAAATGTAAAAATGAACTTTAACAATATGTACAAATTGAATATGTCTAATATTAAGCAATTTGGACATGTCAACCAATTAAGAATGAGCTATTCTAGGAATTCCAAATAATATTTTAAACATCAGTAAAAAAGAGACTAAGATTTCATTAACAAATTTCGTACTAAGAATTTCACGCTAAATAATAATAATTATTATTATAATTCTTTGATATTTAGCGGAAATAGCTGTCATATTATATTCATTCATTAAATCTAAATTCAGTTTTTTTTTTCTTTTTTTTTTTTAGAAATACAAAGTAAAGCTAAAAGTTAAGAATAATTCTTTTATTCTTGCCAGTTTTTAATTTAAATATTGCAACCTATATTAAGTTTAAGGAAATAAATTTTTTTAACATAATGAAAACAATAAAGAACCCAAAATTTTATTTATTTTTCCAGATTTTATTTCAAAAATTTTGTCACTTTAATGAAAATTTCATCCTTTTTTAAAAATTAATTATATATATTTGCTTTTAATTTATTTTTACAGCTTACTTTGAATAATGTAAAACTGAATATTAAATTTACATCTAAAAACTTGATTATTTTAAAATAAACAAAGATATTTTAAACTAAACAAGGAATTATTTTAGAATTTTTTTTTAATAATAATGTTTCAAGTTTACTTCAATTTTTTTTTCTTTTGAAAAATAAGAGTTTTTAATTATAAATTCAGAGTAAAACTATCAATTCATTATTATATTATTGAATATTTCAGAATGTTAAAAGTTAAAAAGGTATATTATGAACTATGTTCTAAATGAGTTTTGAGAATTTGAGTGACATAATTCGTACAATAGCATTACAAAGATAGGACATAATCTTAAATAAATTTAATCCTTTTTGTCATCAAATATAACATTTTTTTATAATTCTTATACAGATTAAACTATTTTATTATATGAATGCATCTTAAAAACTGTTTCTAACAAATAAATTTTAAAGATAAATTCATTTTATAACAAATAATAGTTAATTATACTAATTTTAATTGTTTAAAAGTAGTAAAACTAAATATTAAAATTTTCATTCATTAATAGAGAAAATTCTTTAGTTTTTATAGATAAAGAAAGATACAGATTAAAGAAATAATTTTTCATATAAAGTTTTATTCTTCATTTTTCAGGTTTACTTTTAACAGCAAGAACTATTAAAAAACTTTTGGGCTTAATATTTCATATCCATCAAGTTGTTAAATGTATATGTTCTTAAAGCATGATGATTACATATATATATAAAATAAAAAAAAAGAATAATGAATAGTAATTGATTGTTGGAAAATTACAGTAAAAAATGTATAACAACTAATGAACTTAAATTACTTAAGTTTTTTTTATATTATCAAATATCTTATAATCAAGAAATTTATGTTTGGAATGCCTATTTTCTAATAACATATATCTTACATCTAACCAATTTTTAATCCATTAAATAATATTATTCTAAATTTTTTATTAATGAATAGGCTTTTTTACTGAAAAAATATATACTGAACATATTATTTTGTTTGAGAAAATCATTATCACAATTAATTTTTATTTAAAAAAATACTCCAGTCTGGGTTAGATTCTAAATAATTCCTCTTAAATATATTTTTTTATGAAAAATTTGCCTTGGTTTAAATTACAATTCTAGAAAGGCAAATAAAAATTAATGAGATTAATGAAATAATATAAATAATGTAACAAGTAAAAATGTGTTGTAAACATTATCATGCATAAATAAATACAGATAAATTTCATTAATAACAAATTAGTGAAATAAATTTAGTTTTTGCCCTTTAATACATCTATTTATAATATTTATGTAAATTTTAAACGACTGCTGCCTTCTTTTAAAGATTTAAAAAAAAAAAAAGCATTTTCTGCATTATATAACACATAGGTATAATATTTTTCATACTCCTGATGTATAATAGCAGAAAATTTAAACAGCAAAAAAGCCAAATTATAAAAAAGTACAAGTCTGGAGCACGAATATTTATATATAGCATATTAAATCAATTCGAATATAAATCTACTTTTTATTGTATTCCGCTTGTTTGTATATTTCCATACCTACATTTTAAACATATTTAGTTAAAACATAAAAATACCGATGGAAAATCACTACAAGCCAATGATATTTTAAAATAATAATACATTCAAACAAATATAAGATATTCAGTTTTATCATGTTGTCTTCATAGAATGCCGGCAACATCTCCGAAAAAAACACGTATACACATTTACAGAACTGACAGAGAACTGCAACGTCAACTTACCGGTGTGTTCTTTTAATTCAATAAACTAAAACTCCGATCACATCGTAAAACAGAGAACCAAGATATGACTACGATCTTGATATTTTACTTTGACAGTGGGCATCCATAACCGAAAGAAAACAAACGACAACAATAAATTCAAATATCGACACACAAATAAAATGTCCAGATTACACCTACAGCAGTCAGTAAGTTTTACCTGGCGACCAGGTGCGTCTGTACCTGTCAGGTAGATTCCATTCATCGAATCAGGTCGCACATACAACACAAAGAAGTTTTCAACGTATACGTACGTCTTCAACAGGTGGCAGAAGGGGGCGCTGTTGCATGGCGGTGAGTGTAAAACTATCGTAGCTTTTCGAAACTAATGAAAAAATAAGACTCGTTCAGTTCTGCATTTTTTAAAATTTTAAGTTGAAAGAAATATTTTAAATCAGTTTATTTATATAACTCGTGATATTCGTTAAAAAGCATGGTGGGAATCGAAATTCTTTCACCTATGGTGAGTCAGTGTTATAATCACATCAGCGTTCAATATTTTTTAATATTCACGCTTTAAAATTCTTACAGTGGAATAGTGGCAATCCTTTAATATTTTTTTCTTTGATGTATGTCATCTGTAATTTGAATTTTTGAATATTAAAGAAGTTAATATTGCTTTTTAATTATAAAATGCATTGTGGTTACATATATAATGCAACATGGCATTATTCAGTGTTTACGTTAAATTACGAAAAAAAAAAAATAGATTGCAAATTTTGACAACTTTCCAGAATTGTACTATTTAAGAGATTCTTGTTATTTTCAGTGGGATTATTCTAAATTTATAAAAACAGTTTCTAAGTTTTGAAGGAAGTCAGTTACTCATTTTTTCTCGCTTTCTCTTTAAAAGAAGATATTCAATATAAAACTGATAAACAAACACCGATGATTAAGCAAATAATAAATTATTTTTAAATAGCAAATAATAAATTATTGGCTGTTAATTATGATGGATAATCAATAAATTTTGGCACGCTATCTCTATTTGCTTACTTTTAATTTCATTCCGCTTGTGGGTATTTTCTTCTCTCACATTCCTGTGACTTTGTAAAATTGTTTGAAATGGAGAGAGAGAGGAAAAGAAAGAAAGAAAAAAACTCATATATTGAATAATATGTTATTGTAAAAAATTAGTGTCGTTCTATATTCTACAATCTAAATATTTAAAATTAAATTTTATTTTTTGTAAGATTTTGCTTGAACCAAGGAATTATTCTTAAAATTCATTGAAACTTTAAAAAAGTAAATGAAAATAAATTACCATAAGCTTCCATTTCTGCAGGGTTTTTTTTTTTCTCGCTTTTATCTGCTGAAAATTTTTAACTATATAATTCAGCATAGACTTCTGGCAAAAGAAAAGCAAAACGGATAAACATAAATTTCTGTCCCAATATTCCCTCTGTTTTATTGGTTGTAGTGAAGAAATTTATAATTATCAGACCTGGCTTCAAACATGTTCAAAAAAATTAAAAAATTGGTCTTTGCAAAAAGGTTCTTGAATACATTCCTTTTTTTATAAATTCTAGATACTAGCAGAATGACTGAAAAATTAAAGCAGCCTTTAATTAATTAATTAAAGAAATTTTAAATTTTTTAATTTTTTAAATATTTTTAAAAAGATTTGAGCTATATTAAAATATATATTACTGCGTGAGACAATGACGGTGCACTCATCCAATAAATTATCCTTATTTTTTAAAATTAATGTAAAGCAATAAATTTTTGAAGAAAATACTTCAGCATAACTACTTAGAGATCATGTTATTAGCTTTAATTCTTTTTAATCTTAAACATTCACCCTTTTAACACAAGCTTTTTTGCGATATTTCCACAATGTTGTTCAATATTTAGAATGCAGAATAATATCGTGAAGGTAACGAAGTAATGCTCTTGGGCAGTTTGTTCTAATAAGGCATTTATTTTTTTTATTGAACATTTTCAAATTTAGTAAAAAAGTGGCTCTTAAGGAAGATGTTTACATGTTATTTTAAAGACTATATTAGTTGTATAGATAATATTACTGAAAAAGCAACATTTTATGAAATGAATTTAAAATTTAGTTAACATATCTATAAAATGCATGAATGAATATGATTTTAATGCCGATAGATAAGCCCAGGCACATTGTTCAATTTCTAATGTAAATTAAAATGGCAGTTTTCAATTACACCATATTCTTTTCCCTTTCGAAATAAATATTTAATGATGACTGTGATTCATAACCTAAAGAGAGAAGTGGTGTAAAAAAATGCAGGAAATAAGAAAACTTTCCATTTAGCAGTGGCAAATTTAAGCATCTTTTGGCTCCAGGCAGTGCGCATTATGAGGTCCCTTTTTTAATAATTGGTTAATTTGATTTCATATTTCAATACATTTTAAGCTTAATCATCCAGTTAATGTTTTATTTTTATTTTCTCTTTTATTTTAGGAACTTTGGAAAAAGTTGTTTTGTTTTTGTATTGCATGTTTTTCTTGTTGTATTAATGTTTATGAAAATCGTATGTTTTTATTTATTTATTTTTCACTTGTATATCATGGGAGAGATTGACTAAAGCAATAAAATTCTTGAAAAATCAATCATAATTGTTTGTTAAATTTTTCTTACCAGCAAATAAAATCATTTGATTATTATAAGAGATTTCACTAAAATGATAAACAAATACAATATTAAAAACTATTATTTTAATTTTATATTATGACTTGTGAAGTTGTAACTATGTAATTAGTTGAATGAATAATCAATATTATGATATAATATAAATAAGTAATTAATTTTACATTAATTTATTTTATAATGACTTAAATAATTCATTGTAAAACCAAAGTACGGTTCTTAACATTTTATAACTTTATATCATAGAAACATCATTTTATAAAATTTACTTGATAACTTGGCTTATAAGATTTTTTAATCAAACTGCTTGCAGATGCTTTCCGTCCAGCAGCAATAAGCAGCTGCTTAATCGGAAAACCGCCATTGTCCTTTAACCTCATCTTTCAGATATTTAAACATTTGTTATTAAAAATAATCAATTAAGTCATATTCCTTTTATTCATTTCCCTAAAATTGGGTGAAAAATGATTTTCTGTAGGGTTTCATTTGTATTTTTTTAATTAAAATTTCCATTCATAATTTACTTTCAAATTTTGGAATCTAGATAAATTTTTCTAGATAACAAAATACTGCTTTTTTGCTACAGATATATGTTTCTCTTTAGAAATAATACTGAGAGGAAAATGTTTTAGTATTCTTTAAATATATCATATTCCATAAGGAAATAAATTTTAAAAAATCACTACCTATTATAAAGGTTGTTTTGAAAGAGACTTATTGTATTTTTAAAAAAATCAACACTCTCTGAAGTATGTTGTTTAAGTAGTTTGGAACTTTTTAATGGTTGATACACCGAAACGAATCAAATAAACAAGAATAAGCATATATACACACCTTAACTGCAATAACATAAGATGAATACAAAATCAATCAAGAATTTTACAAAAATTCCGTAAAACATATAATAATTCTTTGTTGTATTGCACTTATATTCAGATTCCATATTATTATAAATTTTTTTCACTATTATTGCGACATTTTTTGAAATTGTTATTTTAAAAAAATCGCTTGTTCTTATAATTTATAGACGCACTACATTATTTGTAGCGACCCAATGTGACTGTTGTAGCGAGGATTTTGTAGCGACCCAATGTGACTGTTTTTTTGTTTCTAAATTTTAGCACGTGAAAATTTTCTCATTAAAGAAATTAAGCTTGTATTGGATTCCTTGCATCTGAAATATTCTTACAACTAATTATCAGTATGTTGAATTGCACGTATTTCATTTAATTTCAGGTACACAAGAAATGCTGAATTTTTCAAATTCCAGATCTTCCTATTAATAATCGTATGCATATTTCGACAATAAAACAAATGCATAAGATGTAAGAATGTTTCAAAAGAAATATTCTTAAGAATATTCTGTCATGTAACTTTTCATATGCTATATCATTAAAATAAAAATATTCAACATTTAGTTTAATTAAACGTCTACTTTCAGTTATCAGGAACCACACTGTTTTATGCAAGAAAACGCTGTAAATTATTTTAATTTATCTAAAATTGAATGGTAACATACTTTTCAGTGAACCTTCTGAAATGTTCTAAGCAATAAGATATATTTACCATTTCCAGTTGGTTCGAATGTTCATTCGCAAGTGTATTTTCCACCAACATTTTCATAAATTAAATAGCTAACTAGCGAAATTTTCTTATTATATATAATCAGTTTATTATAAAAAAAAACTTAAAAATTTAAGATGTCTCGGAGCTATGCCATATAAAAGATTGAATTTATGTTAAATATAATAAAAATTAAATATTAAAAATGTTTTCGAAGCTATAGAAATACTTTCTCATGTCAAGTGCTCAAAAAGAGTCTAAACCTAATAGCACGTTAATGCATAATTTAAATTTGCATGTGATCTCTTAAAACCATTCTCAAGATCATGAGATTCAGTTTCATATCATATAAAATAGCGATATTTAGTTTTCTAACTCTGTCGGTTTTAGTTGTGGAAGAATGGAAACTTTATTTTGTATCAAAGATATTTCAATAAATATGATTAATAGGAGAAAAGGATTGTATACAACTTTTTGCTCATTAATTTTTTCACCATTGCATTTATTGACTGACACAACATAAAATATAACTCTTTTTTTTCATGTCGAGCGTTTTCCTGATTGAAAATATATGCTTGTCTTTAATGGTTTAGAAATTAGCTAACGGACCCCGATTAAAGTCGACACCTTCTATCATTGGTTTCGAATGACTATTTTTAGAATTTTAATTGATTATATAATTAAAAAGCAGTAAGTTTGAGCTTCAGCTTAATATTTCAGATAGAAGACGGCTTCAGAAAACCATCTGTAGTGATTGGATTTTGAAGCGTTAGGAAATAAACGTTCATAGATGGCGCTAGACAACTAGCGCGAGTGTAATTAAAAGAGTGAGGTCATTCGAGTGTTGGCTCTTGGAGAAGAAGGAGTTACTGAGCAGAGTAACTCCAACGAATCTGAAATAAATTTGTTAAGTTTTTTAAGCACTCACGAACCAGCCACGACACCATCGATACAAGTGTTTTTTTTAATTTTATTTTTTACCATGGGCAGATCAAAGAGGATGTGGTCTGTTCTCATCAAGGATCCGAAGTGGAAGAGGGCTCTAAGCTATAGAAATTAATTATTTCCTAAAACTCTTTTGGCGATTCAATTTTTTAGTGTGCAAATTTCTTTAGTAATAAGAAGGCGTTTTTAAAAAATCTCCCATTTAATTGTCCTAACTTTGATATTGATAATTATTTAGGAAAGAAGTTTTAATTTATTTAAAAAATTCTGGTACGTATAGGAATTCGTTGATAATATGATATAAATTATTAAGAACAACACAAAATTCGTTTTATGGAGGAAAAAAGATCAATTGAACTTTAAAAATAATGAAGAATATAATACAAGCAATAGTTCTCAGTTAATATACAAATCAAGACTCATTTATAATAAAAAAGGATAAAACAGCTGTATTATTAAAACTTTTTAACAATATCGCGTATTTACATAAATTTAAAAGTGATAGATGATGGTGGCTATCTGATGTTCAAGCATCAGTTAGGTTCAAATTTCAGATCATTATAGATCAAAATTCAAAACAAAGCGACAGTTTCCATAAATGTCATAGTTTAATAGAAACTATTTTGCTATATATTACATAAGTAACATCAGCAAGATCAATAATGTAACTTTGTTTTCAAAGGCTGCAAACAAGCTGAAAGTATAGCGCCTTTCATATGGTTATGAATGATAATTTTTTATCACATTATGTCATCATAATAATTTCAAAAATTGTAATTGTTAGGAAGCTTTCATCATTGCATTTGCGGTTTTGATAATTTAAGTATATAATGGAAAATGCATGCTTTTTTAATGAAAATTTCTTTAGGCCGGAACAGATAACAAAATGTCTTTTTTAAGCGGAAAAATATTACTGTAACCCATCTGAAAAATTGACTTTAGGATGCGATTAATTTTTCAAGAAGTAATAAACTTTTTTAAAAATTTCATTTAGTATTTCCCTTTTAAGTAATTTAAAATTACATTATAAACCTGTTAAACCAATGACAATCTAATGTATTTTGTGTGAAACAACAAAACTGGTAGAAACTTCGCACGAATGCTGTAGTTTTTTATTTTACTGGTTGATTTTTATTTTAACTAGCGAATTTTTAATTCGGTTGTTATTTTTGACTACCTTTTTTCATGTATAGAACGCATCGACTTTTAAAATTCTTTTAATTGCTAAATGAATTATTGAATTTTATTTTCGATTTAAGAACAAAGATAAATTTATGTACTGACTGCTAAAAGATGTAAATTTTAGATACGCGAATTTATTCGATATAAAATGTTTTGTTTTATTATATTTTCATCATTTCAACTTATATTGCTTCGGTGCTGCATGTACAAATGCAAAAAAAAGTTTAAAATGCTATCAAAATTAACTGATTAAAATCGTGTTGATGTAGTCGATTATAGTTAAATAAGGCATTAACTCGTATTCGTTAAAACATTTCACATTTATATTCTACAGCTCTCATCATACGTGATAATTTCTTAGGTAAATGATTAAAATGATAAGCATGATTGCTTGTTATAATATTCATTAAAATGAAGGTTTGACTATCGTCGATATTAGAATCGATCTGAGACAGGAAATGTTGTATCATATTGCTACACCATCTGCCCTATGTCTGAGAGCAAAAGGTTGTTATAAAAATTTGCAATACATTCAAAAAAAAATTTTCTATTTATGAATCAAGTTAGCAGTATTGTTTTCCTAAATCATTCGAATTTTTATGTTTATACACCAACGAATTCTAAGTGATTAACAGCTTTTGTTGCAGAAGCAGCCTTCACAATTTATGGCCAGACGGTACATGGAGCAACTTTACACTCTCAAGGATTACATTCAATACGAACATATTCGGATGTAGACATTTCTCCATCGGTAATATTAAATTTACCACAAGCTCCACGTGCGTCGTGGTCTCTTATAAGATGAATCTTCATTGATATTATATCTTGAACTCACGATCTTCAAACTGCGAAGAAACTGCCATAAAGCTACAAGTTTCCTTTGGATAAGCGTGGAGCTCTGTCAGGCTTTTATCTCAGATGATATCTTATTGATTGCTTTGATCAGCAGAAGATATCTCATTCTTCTCTTACCTCAAGAAAGCCTCTAAAGTATTCTTAAGAATGTTTTCTCATGTCTTTTTCTTGGAAAAAGTCTTAGTCATTGCAAAGATACAATAAAATTAAATGTCAATTACCTTTGTGATAGAGAGATACTAATTGTATGACATAAGATAAACGGATGCTAGCCGTTTACATTAAGCCAGTTATTGCGTGCAATAGAAGCCCGCGCCTACTCAGCAAGATCACATGACCAACCGCTAAACGGGAAATCAATATTTGCCTCAGTTCCTACAAGCAGTTCCATATGAATCATCTTCGACATTCACGGTAATTTCATTGCACGCTTCTTGTTCTCTCCATGGCAAATTTACAATACTTTGCAAATTAACTGCAATTTTTTTTTCATGCATGTAATTTAATTGGTATAATTTAGATATATGGCATATTAATTTAGTAGAAAATATATGTTTCTTCTTTAATGATACTCTGTACACATTTTGACATGGATTTTACCATTCTGGAACATAATTTTTTGACGTCGCAAAGAAACCGTATTTTTGAGATATCTCAATGAACAGTCCATCACATCTCTTCGAAATTCTTCACAAATTTTTGAGGGAATTTGCATTTGGAGAATTATCAGTGCAATTTGCAGTTTTTAATTTTATTTTTTGACATTTTTTTATCAGAGAATTATGACATGGAGCAAGATCGTGTTGAAACACATCAACGTCGTCAGGGAACATTACATAAAAGGGATAATTTTGCTTCCCAGTATTGAAATGTATTTTTTGGAGTTCACCATTCCTTCAAATGGTACTAAGCTGTCCAGTTCACCATATGTAAAATAACTTCAAAACACCTGGTTTGAGAGAGTTTGACTGCTTGATTAAGATATTGTTCAGTAATAAGTTCTCCAGCATTTCGCCTGAGGTTGGAATGTTGCTCGAAAACTTTGCAAAAAAAATGTGTTTCGTCGCTGAATGCAACCTTATTTCAGTCTTGTGTTGCCCAAGATTTCCAGCTTATACTAGATTTACCATCTCGGTCACTCTGCTTTATACCAAACATTCACAAAAAATATTAAAGCTATCTCTGCTATTAATTGAATACAGCTCTTTCCTTTAAAGTATAAGCAACCGGCACAATAATTCAAGCCTTTTCTGTTATATAACAACACCGGTTCTATTTGTGTAAATTGTATTCCGCTTGTTCAAATCTTACAATATATTCAGAAGTTTTACGTGTAAAAAAAAAAAAAAAAAAAAAACCCTGCTTATCTATTCGCTCATTTTTTTTCGTTGAATTTTTGAAATTAATGAATGACTTTTATAAAATTAATAATTACATTTTATGAAATGTACTAAAAATACTTGACCATTAAACATCTTCCCATTGGTGTGGCGTGAAAGTGTGGAAAGGAGGTACTGGTTCATATTTCGTTCTTACCATCTAATCACGGATTAAAATTACCAGTTTCGGTTTTAAATATCGGTATTTCAAGCTTAAATAAAAGTGAGATTATATTGTCATTTTCAAAGTTATCACGAGAACATGTTTACACTGAATACTGCATTATCTCAAAAGTAGATGATTCAATCCAAGAAATTTGTATGAAAAAGGATTTAATATTTTTTATCGAATATTCATAATAGCTATCCAAAGTATTGCTACTGCTTTAATTCCAAGAAAAAGAGTATAAAATTGCAGCAATCTTTATTTTTTTATACGAATTTTACATTATCTAGTAACAGATCCATGACTATGAGGGGACAAAAAAAAAAAAACCTAGAGATTTTTTTAGAGCTCTAATTCTATAAACATATCTAATTTCCATGAGAGAAAATATTTAAAAAAATTATTATCGGCTCAGAAATACATCTCTAATATCAAAAGTTATAATTTGTCACACTGATTTTGGTAATGGAATGAATTTACGTTGACAAGAAGATTTAGAACAGAATATTAGATTTTTAGAAAAAGTATGGTGAATATGGTACATTCATTTTTATAACTTCAAAGGGAAAAAATCCCGAAGGGTTGAGAGTCATACTTGAATTTGAAAATAAGATTTGGGCGAGTAGCGAAAAAAAAAAAAAAAAAAAAAATGGAAGGAAATGATCAGCCGATGTCGATTTCATTCATCAAAAATATTTTAGAATTCAATGTTTTCTAGTAATAGACCCATTATTTCTTTGAAGAAAAGATTCAAAATTCACCATAAACATGCGACTTCATATCGTGTTCAAATTTTCGATATAATTGAAATAATATTTACAATTTGGTTGAAGACGATCTTTTACAGTGTTTCAAAGATATTTTTCAAGTTGATAAGGATTACATTCATTTATTTAAAGAAATCAAAATCTCTCTTTGAGTTTTGTCTTTTAGGATAGTAAAATAACAATATTTATTTTTAAAATATTTGAGCTATATCCAAATTTTACAATTATTCTGAAAATTATACGAATCTTGTCGGTTACCGTCATATTTGCAGAAATCTCATTCTCATGACTGAAGGTAATAAAAAAACTTACTTGAAATTCAGCATTTGTCAAGAACTATTTACTTCTTTACTCATTTTATCAAATGAATCCGAATAAGTTAAAAAAAATCTCCCAAAGTACGATGATATTACCAAGGAATTTGTTATAAATAAAACTCGTAAGAAAAAGGGCCAAATTAGCATATTGTAACTTTATTCTAGTATGTCGTATACCAGATAGCGTTATATAAATTTCTAAAATAATTATTTTATGTTTTAATTGGTTAATATGCGTGGTCGAAATGTGAATTTGAAAAAAAAAATTATAATTTTCTTAGATCCTTACCTTATCAATTAGTTTACCTTACTATATCAATTTGTAGAATGTAATAAATAACAAAATTTGCAATCAATCATTATTTTGTTATCAAAAATTCGTTTCAAGGTCAAATAAGTCTATCTTGCACAAGAACCTGTTTGTGCCTCGCCAGCCCAGGAATTATTTTCAAAATCATAAATAGAATTTTTTTGCTGAAAACTTGAATACAAGTATTATAAATTTGCTTACTGAATGTTAATTATACTTGGGAGAAAGAGAAAAGAGAAAATTTCGGAATTTGTTTTGAGCATTATTTTGTGCATTTTTTGCCGTTATTTTGTTTGCTGTTCGCCCCTCTCTCTCTAATTCATCATTATCTTTAAGAATTGTAAATATCGCAATTTCTCACACAAACTTTTCACGTCTATCACTATAAAAAGTATCTTATTATCTCTTGGGTTATCTGGAAATAGCAAGACTTCCCATCTACATAGAGTTGTCAAATTTTCCGCTGATACAACTTTTAGTTAAACCCTTGTTTCTCAAATTGTTCGAAATAAATTTTTCTCTTTAGATTGGAATGTTCGATGAAATGAATTTTCATTTTCTATCCGAAGAAAAAAGCTTAGATTTGTTACATAAATATTTTGATGCTACTTGTTTGAAATTATGTTAATCATTTGTAGTAGATAACTCATCATTATTTCAAAGTCTTACATTTGCTTGAGTATCATAATTACAAATTTGGTAAAACTTGAAATAATTGAATAATTTTTCAAATGATATTTTAAATTTAATTAATGTTCAAATAAAGAATGATTCTAATTAAAAGATTGTTTCTAACTCTTGTTTCATTCATTTGATTACAATTTTAATTCCTGTTTCATTTTTGTACAAACTTATCTATGGGAATAGCCATGAAAGGCTATTCGCCTCATTCTAAGACATATGGATAAATCAGAATGATCGGAACAACGCTACAGCAATGACGGGAACTATGGTTCAGTCCTAAGGACCATCACCAGCCGCGGTATTACCCTTCCTGCAGAAGGCACGCCCCGTCATCGGTAGGGGGTTAACCAACTCACATTTTTTCTGTATCCACCAAGGAAGTAAGAATCAATCACCATGCCAGAATCTTCTCATCCCCATTTTTGAGGTACTCTTGGGGAGTATCAAGTGGAAAAATCTAAAACTCAAGACAATTTTCTCTCAGAATTAAACAGAACAGTAAGAAATGTGGCGTGTTAAAGAAAGAAAAAATTACAGTTGCAAAGTCTTCAAATTAAAAAAAACTGACTACTTTGAGATACGTTTTAATGAGAGAAAAACATGCTGCAAAATAACCTTTATTATTATTTTTTTTATTCTAAGCTGAAAATTACGAGCACAAAATTTCTTTCTTTCGCTAGAATCTTGATAAAACAAAAAATAATAGACTTGATGAATTAAATTAATAAACTTAATAAAATAAAATTAATATTAAAATATTTAGGTAAAATAGAGAGTCCGCATTTTTAAACTAATAGAATATTTTATTTAAAAACTTAAAATATAGCAACAAACGGGAAATAATTTCAGAAATTACTAAGAAATTTTTGTATGTACATAAAGTACAAAATATAGTATTAGCAAAGAATTAATGGAAGGGTTAATTATTGGTTCTGTAGATTATTACGAAATCTTATTTGCAGGTATTCTTCATTTTGTTCCATTTAATATTTCTTCAGTAGGATATAATGAAGCAGTATTTACATTCTTTGTTTTAGAACACATCTTAAGAGTAGGGAATTACTTTAATTTAGAAATTTTATAGTTTTCTAATAATATTCTGGGTTTGGAAACAAGAGAAAAACTGAATAAAATGCATTTTATGACAATATTTTAAGAAGAGTATCCGAAAGTTAAATACATGAAAAGATTAATTATACTGTCTACAAGGGTAAAATTAAAGCGGTAACATCATCTGAACCAGCAAGGGTCGAACCTGTGACATTAAAATTAGGAGTTGTGGTATACTCTAACCATGCCATGTGCCACTAAAAAAAAAAGGGCTAAGACCGGTTAAAATAAGTTCTATATTTTAATACATTTTATTGGTATTTAAATTAGTTGGCAAAACAATGAACATAGCTTCTTCCTCAATGGAGTTATTAACAAATTAAAATTTTTGATTATTGGTACTTGACGCCAATAATTTCAAGAAATTTAAATTTCTTAGTTATGAATAAGGCGTTTTGAAGAGTATGGAGCTAATCAGATAAGATTAGAAATTTGTGTGAATTGAATCAGATTGATTAGAAATTTGAAGTGCAGTTTCATCATTGAACACTACCATGTCTCTAGACAATGAAAGGAAACTCATAGAAAGACTACATTTAAAACCATACAATACAATATAAAAGTGTCTCGTTTCCATGTCGAAGTGCCTAAAACTGCATCAAATAGCATAATAAGAATCATAGGAAGAGTAGAATATTAATTATTTTAAAGACATTTTTAATTAATATCATTTTTATTAATTTTAATTAAAATTAACACATGCAACTAATTAATAGAATTATTAATATAATTAATCTTATAAAAATTAAATTATTATTAATTACTTCTTATTAAATTGTTCATTTAATAATTATTAAAATTTTGATATTAAAATTAAGGCCTTAAGTTTTAGAATATTGTTATAAAAACATTTTTAATTTACTTTTTATAAAATTTTTATATCTTTCCAAAAAAATGTTAATTTATAATTTTAAAAAGATATTATGGGTATTTAAATTATATTTAGGTTGGCATTATTTTAATTTTTTTATTATTATTTTGTTTAAAATAACTTTTAAATTTTAATTTTGTATTCAGTTTATGTTCGAGAAACTAAAACCAACTATCTTGAAAGTGGTCAGTAAATAAATATTTTGTTATTTCAGTTTGATTTAAAATCTGTTACTTAAAAACTGCCTAATTAAAAAATTAAAATCAATGAAAAATATCTTTGAAGGTTAAGATGGCAAGATTTTTATCAGCCGCTTCTAAAGGCCTCTAGAAGACTTCACTCGGTGGCTTAAAGTAAATTTGAGTAATAATTCTATTTAAGTTTCGAATGCATGCATCAGAAAGATTCACGATCCCGAAACCGTAGTTGGACATGGAATCAAAGTTCCGGATCCACGAAATGATTGCGTCCGACTCATCACTAAGGCGTGCTATAACAAAAACACAAAAGGCGCCAACTTTCACCTCAAAATCATGTGACATATTTGGACCAATGAATATCCACTATCGGGACAAAAATGCAGGAAAGACGGCTTGTTGCTGAATCGTGTCACGAACTTTTCTGCATACCTATGATCGATTGTTGATTACCATTCAGTGATCATTGATTAACTGATCGTAAAGTAAACGGTTTTGTGAATACGGCCTTTACCTTACAGTTGAAGCGTAAGATGAAAGATCAGCGATCTTATTGCTTCCTTAGACTTCTGCCTTGCATTGACTTTATTTTGTTTCCATCTGTAGCAAACAAATAGCATACAAGCATCATCATTCAAGTTCTCACATATTTTGACATACATTAACTGTAACCTGTCGGCATTATCCAGGGGATAACAGGCTCTCTGTGTTCATCCCACGCTATTTACTCTGAAGCTCAATATCAGGTAACTCCATAAAATATAGATGGATATAATTTCAACAAACACAAAACAAAACTGTCTTCGAAAGAGTTCAGGTAAGTGTGTAAAATCTATGCAGTTCAAATTTCTTTACACTTTCAATAGAAATAAAAATCCCGGGAGTCCTTTTATGAAGGAATTCGGTGACATCTTAACCTAATGCAATTATATTTTTTTCAAGATCTATAATATGAATATCTATAATCATATTTACTCTCAGTTTTAATAAAAGCATGTACATTAAAGATTTTCATTGTAAATTTGTCAGAATTGTGAAAAATAAAGCATGAAAACAGTTTAGAGATTAATTAATGTGTCAAACAGCGAATTCACGCCATAATACTTTTGATGTCGTATGTACTTTACTGTTACCGTGTGGGTTTTACTGTTAGGAATTAAGGAAACAGTGTAATATATAAATTTCTCTTCTTTTTTTACACACCAAACATTTTTCATCCTTCATTCACTCATTTTTATGCTTAAGAAATAAGGCAATTATTTTTTCTTTATTTTCTTTTGTTTTGGAAATATTTGAGTCTATAATATTACAAGGTGTGCTGTTTTCATTTTTGTTTGATTCAGAATAAGATAAAATTGATTTAAATAAAAAAAAATCTTTAAATTTCTTAATAGTTGCTTGAAGATTACTTAATAAATTATTTTATGCCCAATTTATGATTTGGCATATTTTTAAAACAGTTTTCAGTGAAAATATATCTTTATAAGCGATACATTCAACACACTTCTTCTTAGGATCTTCTCAGCCTCATTAAAGTCTTTCAACTGAGATATTTGACTGTTCTTTCCCTAAATTTGAATCATGGCTGGAAGACGCTATTTTGTCAATAATATGGCTGATTCTGCTGGAAAATATTTTGAAATTCCGAAAGAAGACATCAAGAACCTCTGTTATTCCTATCTTCAGCGTGTTTTCGATGAACAGACTATTTCATCTGAGGATGCTGATGGTGGACTCTATATTGGTTTGGCAGGTGTTAGTTACATGTGCTATTATTTGGCTGAGCATCCAGAGTTTGCTGAATTGAGAGATGATTTCTTGGAACGGAGTCAATATTACTTGCAGTATGCCCTAACAGTTGCAGAAACTCCTAATCTTATAACCTCAAGAGCAGCTTTTCTATTTGGGGGCTGTGGAACTTACGCTCTTGCAGCTGCTGTGTATAGAACTCTTGGGAAGGAGAGAGAAAGTAGATATTTTCTTGGAAAGTATGTTTCTTTCGCTGATGGATGTCAACGTCCAGATTTTTTGGGCTGCGGTTTATATGAAGTTTTGGGAGGAAGAGCTGGCTATTTATCTGGAATTCTCTTTCTACAAAAGGTGTTCGGATCTGAGGTAAGTTTGGAAATATTTTATCTGTATTTAAAAGAAAATGTTTGTGTGCATGTGTGTGTGTCTACTATGTTTAAGTAAATCTGTGTCTCTTACAGCAATGCAAAAAATTGGCACATAGTTAGTCATAATAGTGATTCAATGTATCTCAAAACCTGAATTTTAAAATTCAGTGTAGGAAAACTTATTCATGTTGTTTTCGATGATTTTTTTACTTGTATTTCCCTGTGCATCATTAAAGAGAACAAGCAATTGTCATTCTAAAAAAAAAATATATGCTTATACTTCTTAATTTTGAGAAATTTTTAAATATCAATAAATTTTCTCCCAAAAATGTTAAGAAATGGAGCTAAAATTCCTACATCCAACTTTCTAATTGTTATCTTTCCCAAAATTTTTTAGATGGCGTATTTAAACAGATTTTAAACAAGAATGATCAGAATACCTTTATCCATTGAGTTTTATTTAGTTGTTTATGTAACGAGTTCAAAGATTTGAATATTTCCATGGATGAATTTCATGGGCATATTCAAATCCAATCCATGGATGATTATGCAGATCTGCTGGGTAGATTGCCCGGCAGACCCTGATTTGGCAAAGAGCCAAATTTGGAATCCAATGAAAAAATATATAAATTATCTTTACAGGGCTGATCAATTGGATTCCATATGTAAGTATCTGGTTTTGAAGTCACACAATGCCATCTGGCTGATGATTCGTGCTCAATATGCACAAGGTACAAATGCAACAGGAGATTGTATGAAGCTTGGGTCCAGTCCAATGAAAAAATACATAAATTATCTCCACAGGGCTGATCAATTTTATTCATAGGATAAGTATCCAGTTTTGAAGTCACAATATCATCTGGCTGATGACTCTTTCTCAACAGGCACAAGGTTCAAATTCAACAGGAAATTATATGAAGCTTGGGTCTTCATTGTAGCATCGGCTCACAATAAGATTGCAAGCCATAAAAAGAAAATCCATGTCACCATACGATTTTTGAATGTATATTGGTTATCAGTTATTCTTTTAATTTGTATCTGATATTGTTGCTGTAAAGAAAAATAAACATGCAAAATCGATATTATTTTTCCTTTGTTTTCTTTATTTATATTATTGTAATTTTGATTTCTCTAATATTTCCTTGGGACATACGCGTGCTCAGGTGTAATTCAAATTCTCTGATGAATTTCATTTATGATTTATTTTGTATTGATAAATTTTGCTTTTCCCTCTGTTATTTAATTTTGAATTGCAAAATGATTTAATTTATTTTATAGGGTAAGGTGGGTTAAAATGACCATAATCGTGACTATTTTCAACTTTGGTAAGTTACACTTCTTGACTTGAAAGGATCAGGGCAAGAGAATGACAGCCACATTTCTAAACTTCTCGATATATTGATTTGAGAATTAGATCAAATATTGAGATCAATTAGGCCAGTTTCTTAGTAATATTTGGCCTATTTGGCATAACAATATAGCATTACTATAATAGTGTTATTATTATTTTCTGTGTAAATTAGTTGTCTTCATCAGCAACCCTTGAAAATTGTGTGACTTGGTACTATTTTATCCAATGTTAGATATTCAATATAGAGATTAAATAAGTTGTACTTCCCATTATGACCTTTTCAAAGTTAATGAGATAGTTCTATTATTTTTTACAGTCAAAGTATAATATTGGCAGTTATGAAAACATATTATTTATTATAATAAAGGATTATTTTGTAAGAGAAATTATGATACTTTAACTAAGGGAAAAGAAAGTACATAAAAGTAACTCGAGTCAGAAGTACAAAGTTTTATTTTATGGCATTGACCCAGTTTCTCATATTTCTTCAGTATTAGCAACCACGTTTTTTAGTAACCTTGTAGATTGGTAGAATGTAACCAAGAAGTTTTAAAACATCTTTAATTTCATTTTTCTAAATTTTATTTGGAGCATTGCATTTTTCTGCAACTTAAAAACAATTGCATTTCCTTTTTTTCTTATTCCATATTCTTCAAATTCTTGTAATTTAACATCTAAATCATTCTCCTAGGAAATGGAATACAATACATTGTACTGTTGTATTAAAAAAAATTGCATGCATTGTTAGCACTTCACTATAAACTTCACATATTTTAAAAATTTATAAATATAATATTAATAATAAATTTGAAAATCTTTAATTATAATATTCTGGGTACATTATATTGAAAATATCATGTAATAATAAATTATAAAATATTTTTAGAACAAAAACAGCAATGATTGTGAAATTTTGTGTAAAATACTTTTATTTAAATCAAAATAATGCCAAGCCACAAAAACATGTTTTGAGTTTGCTAAATGGCTGAAAGTAAGCAATACCGAAAATAAAACAATACAATTACAGATGTATAAAATATCTTATAAACATAATATGCATAAAATAAAAATTACTGTCAATTCAATAATATTGAATTAAAATAATTCCAAGTCATATTTACTTCCATCTCAATTTCAGTAAACGAAATATTTTTTTTGTAAGTTGATAATCACTATCCAATTGTTCATTTTGGAAAGACATTCATTTAACATTCATTTTCTCTTGTATTATACAGTTATATCCGAGACTCTTTCTGCTTGACACCTTCTTTCCGCTAAAAAAGTTCTAGAAACATCAAGGACAAAAATAAAACTTTTGACATATGTTGCATCCAGTAACAATACAAACAAAAAAAATTGTTATTGTAATTTTCATTAGTAAGCAACAAGCTTTTGGCTTTTATTACTTTCTTGACAAAGAACATCAATTATGTTTAATTTATATACTTTTTATAACATATTTTACCTTGTACTATCTGAGAGTTGTCACATTTTTTTTTGCTTCTTTTACAAGCAGAAAAACTGACTAATTAGTACTTTTTAAAACTTGTTACTATGATAATTTTATTCCCATGGTGTGGGGGTAAAATGATCATAGATACAAAAAATAAAATGACTCTTAAAAATCCTATATCATTGAGATGAATTGGAAAATAGACATTAAACCCTTTCTTCACATAGAAATTTGAATTTCAAAAACTCAAGTATTGAAAATTAAAAGTCTAATATACTGTAGTATTGGACACTGGTTCATTTTCAAGAGGAGATTAAAAGAAATATGATCCATTTCTTACTTGTAGAATTTAATCAAAAAAACCTTCATTAACATGTTGCCATAATACTTTACCAGTACATGACAACAAGATGATATTTTATCTGAAGAAAATGCTAGGATACTTCTTTAATTTTTTCTTTGCTTTCTTCCGAGTTGCAGTACTAGATTTCTTTACTATCATAGTTTTTGGAGAATAGCATGATTGCTCTTCACGAAGACGAACAATAACCATATCTACAATCAGAATCAGAATCTTGCCTATCTTTAAATGCACATTTTCTTTTTGCCTTAAAATTTTTTAGTTCCCCTCCCCCCCTTATTGCTGGAAGAGACTGTTAAAAAAAGAGCCAGGTTTAATTCTTTTAAAAGATAAAACAAACTTTTAAATCGGCAGAAATTTTATCACCTTCTTTTAAAACTTTCCACTGTCCCTTTTGAAGTTGAAGGTGTGTTGTTCGATACTTGCATTGCTATTCAGTTCCCTGCTTTAATTTTATTGACTGGGTAAAATTTTGACCTTGAAATCCCTTCACAGCATTTTGTAAAGAGAATTCCTCAGTCTAAGGCAAGGGAAATTAACTTCAGAAACTTTTTGTAATATGCTCTTCTGAAAACACTTCTTCAAAATTCCCTTTAACTTTTTCTTCAGAGGTACAAATCACAACATATTTTCAAATTATATCTCATTGTTGTACAAAAATTATGTGAAGACAAATAAAATTATAATAAAATATGCATGATATGAGAAAAATGCACTTTTTTAAAGTCTATTGTTATAGTGAGTAAAGGTGATATTCTGTTATATTTTAACAATTTGGAAAAGATTTTGAACTGAATTGTTGTTCATTAAAAGGCCAGAGAAAACAATATGATTTTTGTAAATTATTTAAATTCTTTTCATCTTCAGGTAACCATAATTATAGAATAATTATATTTTTAAAAATATAAAACATGAAGTCTGAATTTCATTAGATTATATGCATGTTAAGTAACTTGTTTTTTAAAAATAACACATAAAATGTTAACCATTATCTTGGCATATTTTAACATCTAAGCCTAACACCATGTTCATTTTACCCTATTTAAATTGCTCTAAAATAAGAAATAAAATGAATACAACTTCCCTATAGGCTTATGTTCCTTAGGAATAAGAGTAGACAATGTATTATCAGAATTAAGAGTTAAAATGACAAAAATAGTAGAATAAAGTGAACTTCAAAGTTCCATCAACTTTATAATATAAAATCAGAAGTATGCCAGTTCATACTAAAAGAAATTTGCCAAATCAAAAAATTTAGTTAAAAAATATTTCTTATGATACGAAAGACCTAAAAAAAGTTTTACAGAGTTTACAGAATTCATTTCTTATAGCTACATTTTAGCAATCATAATTCTCAACTACTTAGATAATAATAAAAAAGTTATTATTTATCCTGTACCTGAAAATAAAATTCAAATCAGAAAAATGGTAAACAGCAGTTAAATTATTTGACAGACAATTTTACATTCCAATACATAGCTTGTGATATATATATATATATTTACTGTACATAGCTATGTAAAAAGAAGATTTTGAAATATACAGTCTTTTATAGGCCTTCACTCCTTTAAGAGTATTTCAAGAACATTTTTATTAATTTTTTTTAAAATAAAAAATAAGAAAATTGCATCAGATTGTAGACAGTTTTTTAAAACATTATTTGAATTTTTAAAAAAATATTAAATAATATTGTGACAATTTCACAATATCTTCAAAAAAGCAGTTTGTATTTTTTTTTGGATATTTTGAGAGAATCATAGCTATTTTAATGTTTTCTCAACTGTGCATGACATTGTTCTTTAGTGTAAGTTATATATATTTTTTGCATACTTTATGTAATTTTATTACTTTTGCAATGTCATATAATTATATTCTTGATATTTTTAGTATTTGGCTCTGCTTGATCAAATATTACTCTTGTGTTGTAAAAAAATGATTACTTGATTTATTATTAATTGCATTGGATCACATGTAATTTTTTCTCTCTTTATAAACATACAAATCACAGTGCTTGATGTGGTCAAGGCAGGTCTGGCATTCAACTTCATCCTTCATGAAAATTATTGGTCTTAAATAGTGCTGACCATAAATAGCTACCTTACGGTAATAAATGGTGGTATTATGCTCATCTTGTGTTACTAAAAATTGTGTTCTGTTATTGCTGGACACATCCATCTTTACTGTGAATAGAATTCAATTCACACACACATGCACACACACACACAAACACACACACACACATTAGGTTTCTAATAGGTTCTTATTAACAAAACTTTTAAGGTTAAGTATGGCTTCAACAAATTGAGAGAAAACTAAAGGCTTGTTTAGCAAAAGCTTGCCAAATTGATTATTTTATATGTTTAACAAATTATACTAAAACTTATACGAGATAGACTTTCTGTGTGTGAAAAGCAATGAATAATCTTTCTGATTTTGAGAGAAAAAGATAGCTTTGCTTTATGATTCTGATGAAAGAAACGAATATTTGACAATAGATAGCTAAATACTTTATAAATTTCAAAATCTTTTATGAAAACTATCATAAGTGGCTCAGTTAAGAACTTGAAAATCTATGATTGTTTATCAAAACTATACTTTCTAACCATGTAGGTTAGAAAGTCCAGTTTTGATAAACAGCCTAGATATATATCTTGCTATAAAATAATGAATGCAAAAGTATTCATAATGATATTAAATTTCATGATGAAAGTATACATAATGAAATTAAAGTGATTTTTGTATTTTAAACTACTTAATACTTTCATTCACTTAATTACCGATTTAAAATTCAGCAATTTGATGCACAAATCAGATTCATCATTATATGGGAAGGGGTTAATATTTATAAATATTCAACGATGAAAAATAAAGAAACTGGAATCGTACTTTCAGTGTCTGCATTCCTCAATATATAAGGTTAAAAGACAAAAACAAAAAAAAGAGGATCTTATTTAAAAAAATCTAGGAGGGAGAGGTGCACTTTCGGTATTTGCTTTCAGTGCCATTTTATATAGATATGCCACTGCACTCTAACTGGTAAATCAAAAATTTGTGAATTGGACTACACTTCTGAGATATTCTGTGACAACATTGAATGTTAGATCTTTCCTTGTATATGTTTATTCATTTGGTTCATAAAATTTTGTGAATTAATTTGGATATCATTTTGAAAATATTAAGTAAAAGTACTAATTTATTATCTATATATTGTTAATGTATAATATAGAATGGTTAGAAAATATGTAAGTCAAAGAACTGTTAAAATTATTTATAAGCCTTTACATAAAAGAATTTAAAAATATACTTTTATACTATATATAAATCAGAAAAAATGATTGTCCTTGAAATCTTTTATTCTATCAATAATACTTTCAGATATATTGCATCTGTCATATCAAAATGTCGTATGTCGAGTTTTCCAAAATTATTTATTGCAGCAAAACATTTGTATAGCTTTGTTATATCTTTTGAAATTGTTTTATGTGATCAACTGATAGAACTAAAGTTACAGATAAAAAAAACAAACTATGTCAGTATTTTTGACCGTTGAATGAAAATGCCCTTTGTTTTTGGATACAATATTTTGAACTTCAATATTTAAAATATTACAGAGAGTTTTAATCAAAAAATTGCTTGAAAAATTTTTTTTCCCATAAAAATCTTATTGCAGCATCATTCATTATTAGGTTTGTAGTTTCACTAAGTATTAGATGAAACAGGCAAAATATAAAAGGATATTGAACAGACTTAAATATTTTTGTGACCCTTTGTTAAATTTGTTCATTAATCCTTCTGTAAATTAATGTTATATTTTGCAGAAATTTAATTCTGTTTTTAAAATATTTCCTTATATATATGTAGAGAATTTTAAAATTCTTGATATTAAGATTTTTTTTTTCATCATTTGCTTTATTGTCTACTGTGGTTTTTATTTTGTATTTCGTTTGACAGATATTGCCAGAAGATAAGATTAACAGAATATGTGCAACCATTGTGCATGCCGGCGTGAACTATTCTAGGAGACATAGATCTCCTTGCCCCCTCATGTATGCGTATCATGGTACAGAATATTTAGGTAAATAAATGTAAAATAGTTTTGCTTTTAAGTTTGCTGTTTGTATTTAATTGTTAACCACCTTAGACAGCTAATTGGTTTGCTGAAAATCTTACTTGTGTTGAATTTCTTTAATCTTTTATGCATAATTTGATATTCATGATTCCCTCTGTAAAGTACTTTTAAACATGAAGTTGTAGTAATTTAAACTGTGTTATTTACTGTTTTGTTTATTATGTACATGAAATTGCCTAATGGAACCATTTCGTTGCTTGTATATTAACTGTATTTCTGTTGTTAGTCATAAAATATTTTTATTGCAGCCAGAATTAATTATCAAAAAAAAATCACCAAAGATGTCATGTCAGTCTATTGACTATGTTTCCTGTTAACATGAGGTGAAACCTAAATTTCACCAATGGTATTCAGTTGATACACAAATACTGTCAATTTAAGTAACATCACATTTGTTTGTAAATATTAGTATCCACATCATCTGATCTAATTACATGCATTCTAATGCTCTAATTTCACTTTCTTATTTCTCATAAGAAAATGCACAATCAATTTCAAAATGAAACAGCACATTTTTTCTTCTTCTTTTTTTTATGAGGATGTAAAATACAGTTTGGTGAATTGAAAGATCTTATTATGAAAATTAAACAATAGCTTGTATAATCTTGCTGCATATTAGCAATTCAAAACAAAAGAATAGGATTTTTTTTTTTTATAAATTGAATAACTGTGATTTGACTTTCATTTATTAACTTTTTCTTTTAAAAATGTAGTGAATACTAATTTATTTATTATTTGCAGTATCATAAGTTTTTCTTTATTATTTGCAGTATAATTTATTTTTTAAACTATTTTTTCTATTATTAATGGAAACAATAGCTTATGAAATCACTTTAATGGTTCATTAAAAAAATCCTAGTTAATATTTTGCCACTATTCATATATGGTTAATGCTCTAGGCAAGATTTTGCATCATACAATAAATGATTGTATGATGCAAAATGTCATGTATGCAAATGTATTTTCAAAATGTCATGAATGCATGGAATTAATTTAAATTTAATGAAAAGTAAATTGAAAATTTTATATGTAGTTGTGTAATTACTCCAAGCTTCTTTCATTACACTGCCTATTTTCTTCACTCAGAGCCACCCATTAAAATCTAAATTAATTTTGCAAAAATTTGAATGCTATGCACTTCCTATGGTATTGAAGGTTTCACTTTATTAAGGTCTCATTTCATCTTTGAAGCATTAATCAAGCTTCAAAAGACTGTAGATGAAACCTGTAGACAAGTGTTCTGCATACAATGAGATTATTCCCTTTTTCTTACACAGCAGACATGCAGGTTTTACTATTCTTTGTTCTTCAATCAGAGCGAGTTATTTTTCTACCCTCTTTGAAAAACAAGTTTCTAGTAAAAAATACTTGCACTGAGGATGCTATTTTTAAACTGAAAAAGTTTATTTTTGGTTTCTCTTGAAATTGATCAAAATAACAATAAATGTTAATTTCCTTGATATTACAGCTATTTGAAACTATCATAAATATTTTTTATCTTCTCATCTGTTACTATTTAATATCATTTTATTGCCGATTTATTGACGTAAAATATTTTAAGTATTAATATAATCTTTTAAATATATCTGCAAAACTGAATGAAATCTTGTAAGGCATTTAAAATATATTATTCTTTTTGAAAACAGGGGCGGCTCATGGCTTATCAGGCATTCTCCAAGTGTTGTTGGGCTTTCCCAAATTTTTGCAAAGATATCCAGATGCAGAATCATTGATAAAACGCTCTATTGATTGGCTTCTGAGTGTGCAGTGTCCATCAGGTAATTTCCCATGTGCTCTGGAGGAAGTGACAAAACCTAAACCAGAATCCCAAGATTTTATACATTGGTGCCATGGAGCTCCCGGTAAGTGTGTTATAGTCTTTAAGTATAATTGAGGCAGGATAATTAGAAATGTGATTTCCCTATTCAATCGTACAACATTTATTTGTATTTGGTGGACTATTTAAAAATTTATTTGTTAACTTTTTAAAAAGGAGATATTACATTTTATATCCTAACTAAAGATAAAAATTACAAATTCTAGAAATCAAATTTTTTTCAGAAAAGCAATTGATGTAACTATTGAGATTAGCTGACACAGAAATGAACAATATTGTAAAAGCTGTAATAAAGTTTTGCCTCTTTATAAAATCTAAATTCTTAAATTCAAAGTCAGGTATTGAATTTTTAAAGTTTTCATTGAACCAAATTAATATGTTGGCTGTTAATAACCAGATAACAAAGCAGTACTAGTTTGAAAATGTACTGCTTTTGAAAGAAATTATATGTATAATTAATTTGCAAGAATATAAATGAATGAACAGTAAATGTGCTCTTCTCTTGACTGTTAAAGTAAAATAATTCAAAACTAAAATTAAAGAAAGCGATTTTGGAATAGGAGGAAAAAGAAGAAAGAGAAAAAAGAATGCAATTTTTTGATTTCGAATGATAGGATGGGCTGTGTAATGCTATGGCCTCTGATCGGGATACATTAATGTTGATTATACAACATTTATACATCTTCTAGCTATGTATACTAAATAATTTTGAATATAAATTACATCTAATTTGAGCTGATGAGGAATAAAGTTTGAAAATTCTTTCCATTTCATATGAAATTTCACTGGGAAAAATTAATTTTTTCTATAACTAAGCATGGTTAACAGATAATTACTATGTTTAATTGCATGATGTTGTCAAAAATCTTTCTATAGAAAATCTGGCAAGTGTTGACTTTTTAAAAATTCTTAAACTTCTACTTAATCGGTTATGGAAATTTTACTTCATAGCAACAAATTTCTACATTTTGACAGCTTGTAAAAATTTAACTTTTGATTGTATATTCATCAGATATTAAATTGTATTATGATTGGATGACATTATTCTCAGTTTACTATTTTCTTGTTCTAACGGTTTAAATTCTAGGCAGCCTTGAGGTAAACATGACCAAATTATCTGTTTGACATATTTTACATGATGACGGATGGATATGTGTCTAATTTAAAAGCCATATATGATAGATTAGATTCATCTGCAATTTAAGTCTTTTTCATACCATTTAAATGTAAAATAAAAAAAAAAATTACTTTTGAATTGAGTTTTTAGTTTTCTCTCCACATCTTTTAAGATCTAATTACTATAAATTTATTCATCTTACTATGCAATTAGCATCACAATTCACAAAGAATTTCAGAATTAGCAATTTTCTGTAGTTTCACGTTTTAACTAAGAGAAATCACCTTTCCTTGACGTAAAACCTGTGAGTTCATTTATCACAGTCTCTTTCGTCTTTGGCCTTGTGACAGTGAGTGCATTGATTTGCGTTTTGGTCATGGATAAACAACATATCTTCACGATTGTGGTTAAGAGGAAAATTATTGCCAAATACTAAAGACAATCAAATAAAAAAAAAATTGAGAGAAATTTATCCTTGTTTCCTCATGTTGCATAACATATATATATTTGCAAAACACTGCATATACATCTAGAAAATAGCAAAAATTTATACTACAAGGAAACTACATAAAAATTAAATATTATGCATTATATTATGTATTTATTTCCTGTACATATAATTTGAGTGATTAAAAACTATCTCAACATTTTCAAACTGATGAATCCTTGAACAAGTTTAAGTTAAAAAAGAATTATATGAATGATTTGTTATGCCATGAGTTGGTAGTTCTTTCTAATGCAGGAAAATTATGTAACAAGCACTGAACACAAAGTATCAGGAAGAAAAACAAGCAATGACAGCAAATAGCGGGCATTTTCATAATTTTGTCTTTTGATCAAAGCATAAATGATATAATATGAATGAATATAGAAGTAACTTTTAAAGATTTCTTTTATATTGCACCATTAATCCTTAAATTGTGGGTTGAAAATTTCATATATTTCAGATGAGGAATTTAAAATGAGAGAAAGGAAAGCACCATCGTCTTTCTTTAAAAGATTGGAAAACAGATTATATAGATGAAGTTCTTATGTTTTACTAAACATAACAATATCGTCGACATATAATAATAAAAGTAAATTTTTCTTATAAACATAATTACATCAAGTCAAATTAAAATTTTTGAGCACACTATCAAACGACTCATGACCACTTTTGATGCTGTCCATTTATGGCCTTTCTTAAATAACAAACATGATCGTTTTTATCATAATCCTCAAAATTTTGTAGTTGTTGCAGATAATTGCTCTCCATAACTTTCGCATAAATATGCTCATTTCATATCAAGTTGATAATTTAAAAGCATTCTAACAAGTGCGAAATTTACAAAGTAGACTGAAAGTATTTTTTTACATTTCTCTTTTTTATTGATTGTGTCCTTGAATCTAGCTTTTCTTCTTTCTAGAATTCTTTTTTTTTAATTCCTCATTCCTATTAAGAATGTAAACTCATAGCTAGCCTTAAGATCTTGAGGTATAGGAACTAGTTCCCAAACTTTTCTGCCTTTTATTACCTTAATTTCTTCTGCCATTTATCAGATTGAAGAGATTGAAGAGTTTCATGAAAATGCAGAATAGCCAAAATTTCAGTATTAGAAGCCCGGGAGATTTGCAGGATTTACAACTCCAATGTTAAAATCAAAGAAACTCAGTCACTCTCTATGTCATTATCTTTACAATTTTTTTCTACATTAAAAGATGGTAATCTTACCATAGTTGCATTAATACTATAATAAATGTCATATTTAGTACCATCTTCATCCAAACAGCTTCTGCAATGAAGGAAATTGAACGATACAATTTTAAATTGGAGGCATTTGTAATGAGTACACCGGAAGTTTTATAGGTTTTGACTGAACCTTTTGGATTCTAATTACAATCTAACGAGTTGAAAGGTTAATTAAACTTGGATTTATTTCTGTAATTTCACTGTTTGAATGAGCGTTACTCAAAATGCTGTTTGAGTGTTTTTTAATTTCGTCGAAATGCACATTGCAAGTCCAATAATCTTTCAGCTTCTATTAACCAAATACTGTATACTCTGATCAATCAAGCATAACTTATCCTTATCTTATGCTTAACACGTAATTCTGATATATTTAGAAGTTGCTTGGATATTCCTATATAAACATGACATCCAAATGTACCAAAATTTGATAAAGTGGCTTTTGTCCAAAGATAAGCTTGAAAGACGTTTTATTTTTAAATTTATGACAAATTTGAATTTTTCCATAGATAAAACATATAAATGTCTCTGCCCCAAAATAATTTCAGTATTTCTATCATTGAGCATAATATTCACATAACCCGTCTCCGTTTGGATACTTGATACTTGGATATGGGTTGTAACCGTTTTTTGATCATTTACGCCCTGCTCATTTAAATATTTTGTAAATTTATTGTAACAAAGCTCCATTCCAAAACATACTTTAATCACAAAACTCACTTATCACAAAACATCTTAAAATCTTAATAGTTCATTTACGTTCAACATTCGCTTGAAAGGTTTTTTTTTTTAAAATCAGAAACTTAGGATTCTCTGGATAATCATGTAATAAAACTCTGGAGAAATCATGTGATTGACAAAAAATATTTAAAGTCACCATAAGGTTTAACAGGTAAGGGACTACATGCATCCTTGTACACTAGCTGTAGTAGGCTGGTGCTTCGTATTCTATCAACAGGTTTGAACGAAATTCATTTAGATTTAGCTAATTTACAGCTTTTACAATCCATTTTCTCATTTTTAAATTTTTTCAAACCATATATGCCAGGAATTTTACTAGTTGCAAACAAATAATTAATGTTCTGATGGCAAAACCTTCTCATGCCAAAGTATATAATGATGCCCCTTTTTTTTTGCATTTGAAATTTCTACATTTTTATACACATCCTTCTGATTTTACTTGTAGTAGATGAGTAAACTTATAAGACACTAAAATTTCAAATATTTGTAACAAAAAATAATATTAAATATTTCATTTCAATATCATTTTTTGATACTAAAGTATATAAAAAACGCATATAAAAATTCATGGGAAAAGGTGTATTCGTTTTTTCGATATTTTGGTTTTAAAAAAAGGATTTTTAAAAAACCAAAACGTGAAAAAACCGCATACATTTTCTCCGATTATTTTTATAAGTGTTTTTTTAAAGCTTTAGTTTAAAAAATGATATGAAATGAATTATTTAATATTATTTTTCGTTACGGATACCGGAAATTTTAGTGTTTTTTAAGGGTACCCTTATACTACCACCTTCCAAGTTTTATAAGATTTCAGAGACTATAAAGTTCTTAAAGATTATAAAGTTTTTAAAATTAATTGGAAAAATACAAAAAGTAAAGCGCTTCTCCTCTATATTGAAGCCAGCTTATTTTTCATAAAAATAAAAAATGAAATCAAAGAACTGAAATCTAAATTAAAACAAATTAGCTTAGTTTTCTTTCCCACAATCTTTCGGTTCTTCATGTATAAATCTTAATTCAGATAATTTGTTGAATTGTTTAATATCTTTTTCGGTTATTCCAAATTTTTTATTATTACGTATTTCTGGGAGAAAAATTGTAAAATCGTTTTATTTTTCGTCAATTAACTCTACAATTATATTTTCATCATTTTTCGAGGATATTTGCTTTATTTCATTTAAAAGATATTCTGTATCAATTTCAAGTTCATTTAATTTTTTGAAACGTGTAATTTCTAAGAACCCAAGGCATTGAGCTTTTCAAATGCTTCCATTTATTATATTTCATTTTTTAAAAAGAAAATTTTTTGCCTTTAGTAGTCTTTATTATGAATAATATGTGTTGCGTTTTACACAGTTTTATCATAGTCAATAATAACTTCTAATATATCTAAATAGTTCAAAATTAACAAATAAAATTGATAAAAATCTCCATTATTAGAATATGAATATTATATAAATCCTCACATAAACTTATTTAAGTGATTACATAAATATCTAGTTTAATCATATGATTTCTGAAAGATTGCATTTATTACATTTCAAGTTTGTAATTTAATATCCAAATGGCATTATATCAAAATGATCTAAAAATTTTCATTTATCAGAACCAAATACTTATCTTTTATTTGTTTTATTTATCTTGATGTTTCTATTTGTTTGTATATGAAACTGATTTATTACTATATCTATATAATCTGTTTTTCCTGTTATTATTTTCATTTTTTCTTCAAAACAGAGCTTAGTTTCTCTGACATAATTCATCATAAATCCTTTTATTTTTCCTCCAACTTTATCATTATTCATTGCATATGCATAGTCTGTACTAGTTGGAGATATCCATGTTTTTATAGTATATTTATCTTCTCCTAATTCATTTGTCCAATCACCTAATATACAACCTGTTTCTGCCGCATTAGTTCCATCAGTGATATAAACAATGCTATCAGCATCTGAACAAAGTATTTTATGATCTAATTTATTCAACATTTTCATATAATCATATTCTAGTGGAATTAATTGTAAATGCAGTTATATAGATATTTGTATTAAAATTGTCAATAATAATTCATCTTTTTTTAAAAATTCCTTTCTATACAATTTTTTATGGATATCATTTTGAAATCTCTAATATTATAATTTAATATAAATTATGTAAAAGTCTCCGAATTCCATTGCATATTCTGTTTGTTGAATATTTTTTCTTTGTCCAATCTTCGCCCATAGGGAATTTAATCAGATTTTAGCTATAAATCTCAATCCAGGATTTCTCTGGATTTTCTCTAATTTCTCTTTTGTGCATTGTCTGTATTCTTCAGTTTTCAAATTTTCAGACTATTTATGACCACACACTATGAGACACCACAGACCATGTTTCTAATTTTATTATTTAAAACATTTTAACATAATCTTTAAATATGATGAATCAGATTTCATATTAAAATTCCAAGCTTTGTATATATTCAAAATATGATATCCTTTTTAAATGGCTAATTCAACTTCAGTGGTTGTCCAATTTTCTATAAAACTTCTTTCAGCATATGTATGATTTCATTATTATTTTTTTTATTTTGTAAAAATTTCTTTCATTTCTTCTGTTTAATTTCTGTATTATGATGTGTACACTTAATAATTTTTGAACACGATTTACACAATTTAAATATCAGTTTTTCTTTTTTATAAGGCAACACAAGATGATATAATATTTTAGGTGGAAGTTCTTTACACTTGATTAATCTGTACCATTTCGTATTGTATTTTTAGGACGTAATTTTTTCATAATGTTCTGTAGGATAATAATCAAAGAAATTTAGCGGTTGGATAAAATGAACATGCATCTGTATACCTACCTTTATCTTTCATTTATATATCTGTATATTTATATTAACGCATATTTATATATACATTATCTTTCATTTCATATTTTAAAGTTATAGGTTCATATCTACGGCCGTAAAAAGCATCTCTAGTCTTTAAAAGTGTTACAAAATCTCTATTCTGTTTATTTTTATATATTTTTAATGACTTTATCATTGTTAAAATCACAATACTACACTGGTGTGCAAAACTTAAGCAACAGGTATGTTTTTTGTCATAACTTCACGAGAAATCATCTGAGAGACATGGAATTCTGAAATGAGATACAGCATTTTGTTCTGAAAGAATTACGAAAGCATAGTTGCGCAGAAATGAATACAATGCATACAGTGTGGAATCAAAAAAAAAAAAAAAAAGGGCTTTATTGAACTCATAGTATAGTTACACATGATTGTCTGTCCAAGAGGAAGAACAGCAAGTAGATGTTCCTTAGTATGGGATATGCCATCCCCTTACTGCAATGGTTGCTTCGCACCGTCTCCCCATACTCGGCACCAGATTGTCCAACAGTTCTTGAGGTAAGAGTGCCCATTCCTCAATCAGCATCTGTTTAAGTTGTCGGGTGTTTCCAGGAGGATGTAATCGTGCCGCAAGGCGTCTCCCCAAAGCATCCCACACATGTTCTATCGGATTTAAATCAGGGGAGCACGCCGGCCAATCCATTCGAGTGATATCTTCACTTTCCAGGAGCTCCTCAACAGCATGAGTCCTGTGTGGCCGTGCATTGTCATCTATAAAAACGAAGTCTGATCCAATGGCACCTCGGAACAGACGCACATGGGGAAGGATCACCTCCTGACAATAGCGATCTCCAGTTACAGAACCTCTGTCGAAAACGTGGAGCTCAGTCCGCCCGTTCATCATAATGCCTCCCCAGACGACAACTCCAGGACCACCGAAACGGTCTCTTTCCGTGATGTTACAAGCGATTCCCAACGCCAGTTGATTTGGAGAGAGGTCGGGACACGGTTTCATCCCAGACATCTGCTTGCTGTTCTTCCTCTTGGACAGACAATCATGTGTAACGATACTATGAGTTCAATAAAGCCTTTTTTAGTTTGATTCCATACTGTATGCATTGTATTCATTTCTGCGCAACTATGCTTTCGTCATTCTTTCAGAACAAAATGCTGTATCTCATTTCTGAATTTCATGTCTCTCAGATGATTTCTCGTGAAGTTATGGCAAAAAACATACCTGTTGCTTAAGTTTTGCACACCAGTGTATATTTGAATCAACTCATATCCTTTGTCTTTATCTTTTTATTTCATTTTTGTTTTTTTTCTACATATCTTTCATATATATTTGATTATGCATATTTTTTGTTGATTCTCTGTAATATTTAGGACATTTATATCAATAAAAGCCTTGAAAGTGATATAAAGCAGATGGATTTTATGAAAATACAGTATAAGTTTTGTTCTCTATTTTTTATTTTTTCTTACCTTTATTTATTAAGTGTTATTTGTTAATATTATATTTTTTACATAGATAATCTAACCAAACAATTGATTGATTTTTTTTGAATAACATTTTGATCTACAGCAGCTGTATTCTGTTTTAAAAAATTATTTTTATATATAGCCATACTGATACCTACTAAAATGATGTTCTAAAAGAATCGATATGAGCTGTTAATATAAATAATTTCTTCAACTTTAAGCATCCTCTTCTTAAAATATCTACATCTGATTTACAGTATTTTATTAATTTCTTTTTGAAAATGAAAATTTTCCTTTTTCACTATTTCATATTGTTTACCGAAGACATTTTTTTCTTCTTTTGTTATAGTATCATAACCATAATATTACTTATCAGGATATTTACCTATATAATTTTGTATTTAGTACTAAACAAATGAGGAAAAAATCCTTTAGCTTATTCTATTAATCCAAATGTTTTAAGAAAATCTTACCTAGGAATCAGTATAAAATTGATAAATTGACAAATCTTAAGTTATAATCAGATGCTTTTATATATATGAGTTTATTTCCTTGATATATTGGAAATACTTTAATTTTATTTTTAAAACAACATTTAGCTGAAAACTGGAAATCAAAGACTTTTCATATTGAGCAAAATGTTTTTTTGTCAAATAACCATTTACAGTGCTCATTTTCATCTTTGAAAATGGTTTTATTACTTTTGAAAATCATGATTTATTACCACATTGACTTCATGATTACCTGTTTCTTGCATAGTTCAAGATTGAAAAGTTATTTTTTTTTTTCAGAAAAATTAACATATTTACATTGACTGCATCACTCAGGTTTTCTGATTTTACAAATTTTCATACTACTAATTCCTTCACTTTATATGCAAGATCCATATTCTTTGGAAGTTTTTCTTTCAAAACAGTTATATTTATGCAAGCCACCTAGAGTTCTTTTTGTAACATTTGTGATCTGTATCTACCCAACCACGACAATTGTTCCACCATATTTATGATCCTCAGATTTCTTTTACATTCTATTTAAAACTTGATTACATTTTAAACATTTCCATTATGTTTCGTACACAGAGGGTTTATGATTTTCATAACATTTCTCTCTTTTAAAGGATTTAAAACAGTCATTACAGAAGATTTCTTCATTTTCACAATTATTCTTTTCTTGAAAACATCTGTTATATTTTAACGGATATTTATGTTCATTATTTCTCTTATAACTTATCTATAATCACAATAATTTTTTTCCCTTAAAAATCATATAGTTATTTTTACTTTCTTAATATAAAGAGCTGTAATGCTCTTTTATATTTCATTTTCGGATTCACTAAATCTAACATGAAAAAATGATATGATTTTTATAAATAATTGTTTAAATTCTTTCACTCTTAATATGCCATCTATTTCTCTTATAATTTGTTTTATTTCTCTTGGTTGGAGATTAAAGAAAAAAAGATAATTACAGTTCATGTGAATGTTGGCATGTGCTGAATAATAAGATTGCGATAAACGTATAATTGAAGCATTCTTTTCCCTTCCTTTAATAAATAAATAAATCTTCAATTTTTTTTTCTGTGACACAATCCTCGAATGCGACTAAATTTTTCAAAGATGCATATAAATCATCAGCTGTAATAAACTCATTCAAATCTGATGAAAAGAAGAATTCTTTTTTGCAATTGTCATATAAATCGAGTAAAAAATTTTTCTTAAAATTTTTTTTACACTGTATAATATTTATTCTTTCAATATCTTGGAATATTGTATAAACCTGTAATTTAGAATATTTAGATTCAAACAAATTTCAGCACAAATAAATAAGCCTTCAAAATTTAAATGGACGTAAATTAAGTAATAAATTTGTTTTTCCTGAGCCTGAAGCTTCTATAATGAATAAACGAAATGGATGAATAGATAAATGTGGATTTGGACGTGGATCTGCATATTCTTCTACTTCGCTGCAATTTTTTAAAATTTTTTTATCATTTATTAAAGATGTATTTTTATTCGTTATAATGTTATTTATTTATTTTTCCTGCTCATTGCAAATTTTCATCCGTAATAAATGAGTGAGAAACAGTAGCAAACATTAAAATTTTTTTATACATATCATGAAATTAGATAAAGAAAAAAGGATAAATAAAAAAAATTAGGAACAGAACGGTCTTTAAAACTATTTAGTATGCCTATTTTAGAAGATATAGAAAAGCAACACAGCTAAGGGGAGAGAAAAAAAAAAAAACTATTCAAAATTGAGCAAATAATTTATCAATTATTCCTCAACAAAATGTTAGAAGATCCAGATTATTTTTCAGTTGCAGCAAATGTGTTCTATATAGCTGAAGACATCCCCAAAGTCTTCTATTTTAATAAAGATTTAGATGTAAATTATATAAAAAAAAATGAAGGTTTTGATTTACCAACTGAATTAATAAATACAACAGAATCTGAATTAGATAAAATTATAAATTTAGCAAAAGAGGCACGAAATACTTGCAAATGTGCAAAAGGAAACGCAAAAGAAAAAAAAAATAATTCATAAAAAAATAATGAATTAAATAAAGCAGATTATAACATGAAAATGATGAAATATATAAAATGCGTTGAACGTTTTAAAACAAGGTAGAGAATATATTGGAGAAGGTTTAACAGAAAGGTTGTATCATTTACATTCTTAGAAGTTTTAAATAAATTAGTAAATAAAATTTGTAAACGAAGTCGATCTAAAAAAATTTGAAATCCTGTCGTAATACTTTTAGCTAGATTAGTAAAAAAAGGAACAATGGCCCATGATCAGGTGAAGCAATATTATAATAATTTTCTACTATGAAAACAAAAGATTTTAGACAGTAAAAAGCTGTCACTTTATCATCCTTAATAAATGAGATTATATTCAGAAGAAGATTGATTTAAGTGATGAGCAAAAAAAAAAAAAAAAAAAAAAAAAATTAAAATTATCACTTCGAGAAAATGAAGAAATCAGCTTAGAGATCGATCATCGTATGTTTGGAATTACTGAATGTTTTTAATTCAGTCACAATTAAATCAAATACAGAAAGGAAAAAGAGTAAAAATTAATTAAGACTAAAAGAAATTTTTTTCTACCATTCTTTATTCCAATTTTAATAAGTTTAGGACTTGGTGCTGCAAATGGTACTGCTGGTTCGGGAACCAAAGAAATATTAGATAAAATTTCAGTTTCAGATCATTGTAAAGGTTTAGCTAAAAATGATAACCTTTCGGTTAAAAAAAAAAATCTTGGACAGGGTAGGTTCAAAATTATGAATTTCCAACTAAATGATTGAGAATAATATGAAAAACGAGCAAGGATTTCCAGGTGTTTTTACATCTGATTTATTACCTAAACAAATGAGAAAATTTGAAAGTGGTATTATTAATTTAGATATTTCAACATGTTCAGTTCCACATTGGGTTTGTTATTATAATGATCCCTCATATGATTTTGTTGAATATTTTGACTCATTTCGTGAATATTAAATTTACTAATTTATATATATTCTTAAAAATATTGAAAATTATCTCAAAATATCTAAGAAACAAGTCAGATACAATTCTAATTTTTTACAACAACCGACTTCATTAAAATGGGACTTATTTTGTATAAAATATATAAGAGAAGGAAATAAAGGAAACTCGACTGTGGATGTTTTATATACGTTTAGTCAAGAACCAAGTATTTATAACAAAAATTTGACTGATAAATGAATGTAAAATCCTTAAAATTGAAATCGGATGGTTATAAAAAAATTTAAAGATTTTATGGCGGAATTTTCACCTCATTTAACGTTTAAAAAATTAACTCTGCATTCGGTTTCGATGGAAGTGTCTTAGTACAATATTAGTGAAAATTATAACAAATATCAGTTTAAATTAATTGAAGGAAACAATGAAAAATTATTATGATTCCTGATGATAATTACACTGTTAAAAGTTTGAATAGATATATGATTAAATTATTTGAAAAAGTTCCTATTTTATTTTGTATTATTGATGAAAGATAAAGAATTTCAATTAAATTCGAAAAAAATTTTAAAAAATAAATTTAAGAATTATTGGTTTTGAAGTTAAATTATTTGATCAAGAAGAACAAAAAGGTCAATATATTGCAAATATTTCACATGGAAACGATACTATTTATATTCATTGTGATATAGTAGACGAAATATTGATTAATAATTTAAATTAAAATGCTATTTATTCATTTATCAATACAAATCATCCTGGAAGTCTAATCTCAGAAAATTGATATTTTTTTCCAGTGAATATAAATCACATTAATCAAATTAGAATGTGAATTAAGAATAAAAATAACGAATATAGATTTATAATAGATTTAAATCAAGAAATAGTAGAATATAATTTTATCGCTATAGTGGGAGAACTATCCTAAAAAATTTACTATTTGTTGAATTTTTATTATCATAATTACATTTTAATTTTTTTCCTAAATAAATGAATAAGCATAAATTATGTGAAAAAGGTTTAAAAAAAAAACAGGGCAGAGGCCTTTTTAAAGATTACTGGTAGCCATCACTCAAGCGGCTAAACTTATTTTAGAAGATAAAGTAAAGATGATTGTATGTCATAAATTAAATGAAATTTTATCGAAAAAAGAAAAATGACAAAAGATTAAAACTTTTCTCGTAAAAATACGAAGGGTTTTAATCCTAATAACTGGAAAAGATTTACAGTTTGACAGACACTCATTATTATTAAAATAATGAAACTGAAAAATTTTGAATGTATTGAAATAGAACAAGAAAATTAAAATTCAGAAGAGGCTATTTATAAGTTTGATATTCGACGTGAAGATTATATTTTATATTCTGAAGATTTTTTTAAATCAAAAGTCGTGAAAAAAATAGTGATCCGATTACAAATGAAAACTAGTGAATGGAGGTGGTGTAATTATGGCTTAAAAACTAATTATTGGAAGCAATAAAAGGAAATCCAATCATAATTATTGTTCGATCTTAGATCAAGTTTTAAGACATATTCATTTTACAAAAGATTATCCTTTTCAGAAACTGATTAAAAAAAAATTCAGATACAATTGATATGATAAATCGAAATAAATTAAAATATGATGGAACTTTAATAGACCGGATTAAGATAACATATTTCTTTAACAAATGGAAAATATATTTGATATTATTAAAATTCGACATCATTAAAATATATTTTTAATGAATATCGATAAATATTCTCAGATTTTCATCCAATAATGGAATTTCAAAGAAATAATAATACGAATATGTTAATAACAGATGTTCTAAATCCTAATTTTAAAGTAGGCATTGAAGACGGATCATTGTTTTTACCTTATGCTGAATTTAAAAATTCAACAGTCACGAGATTTAAAGAATTAAAAGTTTTCAATTCATGAATTGAAATAAATTGAGATCATTACAGAATGGATAAATCTAATATTCAGTTTAAAGTTTTCTGATGTTCTTGTCCAATTTCAACCGTATCGGACAAAGTTTCAGCTGTTTATATGATTCCTCAATATATTGATAGAGATGGAACTTATGCTAATTTATTGAATGTTGAATTATCAGAAACGGACAAGAATATCCACAGTCAATATAAAATGAATTTCTCCGAAAAAGATTATAATTAACTATATATTGCTGTTTCAAAAGCAGGCTTCAATACTTTTAATACAGAAATCAGTAATTATTTACAGGTTGTATGATTAATTATATTCAATTTGGAGAATTATATCCAATTATCTGTTTCAATTTGTTATATCATAACAATTTTACTTCTTTAGAAAAAAAGAACTTTACCATTTAGTTAGTAATTAAAAAATAATATTCAAAGAGATTATATATTTTATTTTGAAAGAAAGAAATAATTGTTTTTAAGTATATCTAAAAATTTAATTACATTTAGTAGAAAAGAAGCCGGAGGCGATTCTTAATAATTTTATCATTTAATGGCAGCTTATTATCCATTTTTTGATTATGAAATAAAAGAAGAATCCATTGGACCTCCAAGAGTTCATTTTAAATTAACAAATAATGGACATTTTGATATTGAAAAGAATAGATAAAAAGAAATGTTAAAAGAACCTATTGGTGTAAACGATTCAGTTACTAAATCTTATGTTGATCTGATTCAAATAGTTTTGAAATCTAAAATGTTTGAATTACCGAAACGAAGCCTTTTTCATTTTAAATATAGTGATTTCGATGTTAGAGAAAAAGTTATTGGAAATGTTAAAGATCCAGTTACCATGTTGTTAATAAACAATATTTAGAGAAAAATACTTCAGTTTTAAATGATGGAATTTATGATGTGAAGAAGTATTCTTTTGAAACATCTTCCTAATCCACAAGATAAAAATGATGCTCTTCCTAAACAATATGTAAAATAAAATGGAACGAAGTTTTTAAAATCCTGGTCTAACTGAAGGTTTTATCAAAAAGTTAAAAGACAAAGTGGATTGGAATTTAGTTTCTAGATACTAGAAATTATCAAACTCAACTGGCAAAACATTTCAGTTAATCAAAAATCATCTGAAATTTTTTTAATTGAAAATGAAAAATTTCTAGATTGAGATATCATTTATAAATATCCTTGATTATTTGAAACATTTCTTATGAATGTATGATTATAAAGTCGATGCTGTTACAGAATATCAGACATTAAGTGATCGATTTAATTTGGACAGTGTTCGAAAATTGTATATGGCACTAGTTTTTAGATATCAAAATATGAGTGAAAATACAATTGAAAAACTTGGGCAGAATGACTTCAAATTTGAACTGAATATACGTGAAGAATGGGGAAACGGTACGGCACAAGAAAAAAAAAAGTTACAAAATGTATCAATAGATGGTGTTGTAAGCGGCTTACTGTGGAAATTAAAAGATACTGATGCGCACGAACATTGCATTTGTTGTAAAAACACGGGAGGCTTGGCATTCTCCTCATATTGCATCTAAGCAGCTCGTCATGAGTCTTTCAATGAAGGATCGCGCTCTGCGTGCGAAGCTCCTTCACAAGAACAGCGATTGTATGCTAGCAGATTTAAAGAAATTCCGTTCATTAAGGAGTATGAAAAAAGGCCATTGTCCGATGTCTGCCAAGGGCCTAAAGAAAATAATTAAGAAATCTGAAAAAAAAAAAAAAAAGTTTTTTTTGAAGTGAAATTTTGCAGAGAAACGAAATCAATTGCTTTGACGTTTGTAGATGTTGCCGTGGCCTTACAGGAAGGGATGAACAGTGGTATGCAAACCTGCAGAACGCGGGTAATTGCGCCATCCTTAGACATGATTGTGAGTATGATGCATAAAATTTTATGCAACCATACACTTATGCAAATTATGCATTATGCAAATATGCACTGCTAACCATACAACATTTTCCATGTTCAGAAGTTACTTCCTGCTGCCCTGCCAATAAGACACACTTTTGCTCTAGAATTTCCTGCTCGCATGGAAGTGAACAGCGAATGGCCATTGAGCATTTTTTGAAGCCCATTTCTATCTTCAAAGCTTTGTCAATTCACAAAATTGCTGGATATGGGCAACGAAAAATCTATTCGCGCATGCACCAGTACCGCGTAGGTAACTGTGTGGTATTGGTTGACTGCATTATGTATTGGATTTTCTTTCTTTCTCGAGGTGATGGGTCCTGCGGACCCCCACTATGAGAGCCTTTTGCGCAATCAGGTCATTCCAACGCTTTAACAGCGTGCATCTCTAAATAGATTCATTTTCATGGAAGATGGCGCTCCTCCGCACATTGCAAAGCCATTGATGCAATTGCTCAAGAGGCATTTTCATTGTTTCTTTTTGGTAATTTGGCCCAAGGACAGTTAAAAATCAAATCATTATGAACATTTTATGCGGTTTTTGGTCTAAGGATAATTAAAAACCGATTTTTCCTGACCAATGTGGCACTTTACCCTGGTAGATGAGCTTTACACTAACAGTGTCACAACTGTTGAATCATTTTTTTCCTTCCAAAAAGCCGAAACAATCATGCATATTGAACAGTACAGTTGGCTTAATGTGCAACTTATACCAAAGCCATCATAATTAAATTCAAAATGTATGTGCTTGTAGCCAAATCCACTTTTGTTATGCCGCTTACAGCACCATATATTGATATATTTTGAATTTTTTTTTTTCGTATGCCATACTGTTTCCCCTTTCTTCAAGTATATTCATTTCATATTTGAACATATTCTGGCTAGTGGTTTTTTTTTTACAGCATTTTGAAGGATTTAAATTATAATCACTTTGAAGAGAAAATAACTGATTATAGAGTTATGATAAAATTAAGAATTTCTGGGTTAAAAAGGGAATTTATAAAACCAAAACATGAAAAACCGCATAAACTTTCTTCGATTATTTTTATTTGCATTTTTTTTTTGGTTTCAAAATGATATGAAATGAATTAAAAATATTTTTCTTTACAAATTTCTGAAATTTTAATGGTACCTATATACTACTCATACTTGATTTAAAAAAATACAAAGCATTGCATCTTTTAGCGCAAAATATTTCCCGTCTTTTTGGTGCTAAGAACTATAAAATACCATTTGAACATTGAAAATTATAGTTTGGTTTTTCAATAAACAAGTTTCGTCTCAAGTTAAGTGAGTTTCATTACATTTTTCAGTGTTATACTACGTTTTTTACCATTTAACATGGCATAAAAACATTAACAATACTTACTCCTATAGGACTTTCTAAACCACAGATAGCCAAAAAGATAGATTTAACTTGTACATTCTACAGTTCGCTAAACAAAGGTTCATTATTACAAAAATTCTGTGTCACTGTTGTTACAAGCCTGTAAAATTGCTTCCCAGCACGATTGGTTCTAGCACCGGAAAGACTGATTTACAATGATCTATATCGGATGCCGAGCCAGTGATCCCAGAGCTTGGCGACAAAAGAAATAATGCTGTAAACTGCGGGAATTTTAACGACCCGTCCATTAGGAACCGAGATACGCTTGATTGGCGTAGAAGGTTCTCGGCCTGCCACCCGGGAACTATAAAAGGACGGCAGTCTTAAGCTGCAAGGTGTCGTAGTCAAGTATCGAGCCTTCGAGAGGGTAGCGTAGCAACGGCGGAGCCCAAGCTATTGCTGAGCTGAGCTGTGTGCCGAGTCCTGTTATCTACTGTGGAAACAGCGTCGTGTCGTGTGTGGAGTAGCCACTCGTTTAGTAGTGAGTCGGCAGTTGAATACAGCTAAAGCGATGCGACATAGTAGTGTTTCAGCCATCTGGAGAGACCGTAGAGCGAAGCTCCGAAGATTCCCTCTCCTGCTGAATTCTGGCTGGCGGTTTTGCGTGCTGTGGTCGAATACTACTTGTGGGCTACTGTGTGTTCTTAGTGTGCTGCTGTGTGTTCGTCTCGGCTGTTTATAGTAGTCGTATTTGTATTCATAGTCTGTGTTTTTGTGTAAATACACATCATCGTTGTTTTCTAGTGAGACCTGCTGATTGTGTTTTCACACCATACACACCCACTACAAGCGAACCCGGTGCTCCGTAACACTATAATATCAAAAATCCAGATAAACTTATTAACTATTTCGTGTATACAAGGTTCAATAATTAAAGTTTTTTTTTAATATCAAAACAACGTATCTTATTATCTTCAACATTAGAAACTTTCAAATTAAGAGAATTAGAATTTAAATAATTACAATTTCTCTTTATATGATCAGTTTACTGGTATAATAAGAGCTAATTTTCTTTTAAAATTTAGATTTTATAAATTTAGATTCATTTCCCTTTGAATTACCAAAAACGATATCCAGCTTATTACATTTATGACAAGCAACATAAGTATTATCATTTATTTCAATTTTACTTAAATCATTTTCAATTGTTTGATTAGGTTTCTCACAGTAATTAATTAAATCTCAATTTTATTCAATTTAAAATACTTATTGGGAAATCGATACAAGATTTATATAATACCTTGATTGTCCCAAGAAGTGTCCTAATGGCTTGAAATGCACAATACATTTCATTTAAAGGGTGTCTGGAATTTTATAGTCGCTTGGGTATCTTAATTCTTAACATGAAAATCGCAATGTTATCCTTTTGAGGATGAAACTTGTTTATGAAAAACGCGTCTTGTAATGGCGTCATTGAAGCTGTTGATGTCGGCTCGAATTGGTCCTTCTGCAATGTCTGGAGTTCAGATGCACTTCGTGCACTGAATATTAGTGTCCTATGCAGTTCTTCAACGCCATTATAAATAGTTGTTAATGCACAGTCTTCACGCTGCTTGAACTCGGATTTCTATCATATGGTTGCAGATTCATCCACTATTGACCAACATCCATGATCCATCAATAGAAGCTTGAATTTTTTTGGCAGCTTTCCACGTTTTTTTCCACCTCTATTCCAGTCAGTTTTTTTTAGCAACATAAACAGTAAGTTTCCAGAAAATAAATTCAATCCAGCTGCTTCCGTTTCTTAAATCCTGGAACATCAAAGTTTAACTGCGGATCCCATCACAAAACTCAGAATATTCACGGCGAAAGAAAATCTAAACGTCATTTTTTTCTTTAAATTAGAATCCGGAAAGTCCTGTGCTCATTACCTTTGATGGAAGAAATTTTTAGTAGAAATTTGGTAGATAGAGGGTTCAAGAAATGAAATCAAAGATTTTCTAAATTATTTTATTATTTACTAAAACGAACTTAAGAGCCAATACTTCGGCTTCATTTAGACATACGTAAGTCAGTCGAAGAATGATTGAAAGAACGAACGGAAAGCTAACAATAGAAATATAAGATACTTGCCTCAAATACACTCTCATGTATGATATTAAGACAATCAGAAGCTAAGCGTATAAATCAGGAGATCGTGCACGATTTGCACACAAGAAGAAGCAATTTTGCATGGTGGTAAATCTTAATTTCCAACAATGAGGCCGATCTGCCTTAGTAGGTACGGAAACCGAGTTTTCCATTGATTGACATGCCCTATCTTGTTTAGGTTATTACGTAACTTTGTCCTGGGATTGTTAGCAATATCTGCTAATATTCCCAGAATTGCGAATTTTCAGCAAGGATGACTTTCGTAGAGTCCATATCCATCACTGCTGGACAACCGCTGCGTTTTTCCTCTTTTAATTTAAAATTGCCAGTTACAAATCAAGGCCGGAAATCTGGGGGATGCAGCGGGTGCTATGCTCCCGGGCCCTGCGACTGAGGGGGGAGAACACCGTGATTAAGAATTAAAATAGTGTTCTGAATAATAATAGCGTTTGCACGTACTGAAAGTATACAAGTTTGTTTCCACATGACTGGCTGAGCTTCGACTGACGTCGTTATTAAGCAATGATCGCATTGATACTTATAAAGGGGGGGGGGAGGAAGTTGATTTATGAATAAAGAAATTCCTTCAGACATGTTACGACAGAGCAGCACGACTTCTGGGTGCTAGCGGCGGCCAGAAGTCGAGTCTGAGGTTAAGTTCAAATGGACTTGTAAATCATCAGCTATATACTTTTTTTCTACATCTAATGTAATATTTTTTATGCGTGCATCTATTATGTTTGTTTATATTAAGTTGTTCAAACAAAAAGTAAAACGAAGATAAATTAAACGATCAACAATACATTGCATTACATTGCAATACATTGCATTACTGCTTCACCGGAATGAAAAGAATTAAAGAAGAAGTTCAAATGTAGCAGTCGGCGGATTTGGATATATACGAAGTTCATAGTATATATTATAGTCTTGTGCAAGCGTGCAAAATATTGTTAATATAAGTTAAATAGATTTACAATAACTTACCTCAACTACTAGGTAATAGCTTATAGTATAGCATATAATAATTTGATAATTCATTCTATAAACGGCTTAATACTCTTAGATATAACCATGTCCATGCCAAGGAAATATCCCTTTGAGTGTCAAAAAAGAAAATTATCAGAAAAGAAAAAAGAAGAAAAGTTAAACTTCAAGAAGTCACAAGTATATCTGTTTTCTTGGCTACGAAGTAATTCTGGCAAAGAAATTGCTTCAACTTCAAAAATTGAAATTCAAACTTCAACTGGAGAAAAAACTTCAGCGTAAAATACACAGTCTAGCAATGAAAATGTTGAAACGATGAAATTTGTTGAAGAATCATGTGTTTATACAAATGTGACCGAATCAGAAAACAATGACGAAAATAAAATAACAAATATGACAAAGAGAGTATAAATGATCCTGGTTTATGTCCAAGTATTATAACTGATAAATTTAGAATGTTTTGTGTTAAAATCGAATCTGTACAACACTAAGGAGTTTTTGCTAAAAATGCTGAAGATAGATAATTTTCCACTACATACTACTTTTTAAAAATTGCAAATGGTGTTACTCAACTTCGCAGCTGGTAAATTTATTCAAAGACGCAAAACTCCGTATTTTCTTGTATACTGTTTTCCAAAAGAAGAGGAAATGACCAAACTACACTATTTATAGGTTGCTATAATAACTGGAGAAAGCTGTCAAATATAATCCAAGATCATGAATGCTCTAGTTGTCATGTTAATTCGTTTATTGCTTGGAAAAAATTATTAAAACGGTAAATTTATGTTCGACTATTAATAAAACAAATCAAGTTAATATAAGTAAGGAAACGGCACGACTCAAATTACTATTTCAAAGAACTGTAGATGTAATTCTAATTTTAGCGTGTAATAATTTTCCACTTCGAAGACCCACGAGAGAATAGGTAAGTCTAATAATGGAATTTTTAAAGTTTAATCGAAAGTAAATACTATCCTGTGCTAATGGATCATATAACAAAATAATAAATTCTAAAAATAGAATTGTGCATCATTTAGCACATAGGTTACAAGAACAAATTATTTCTGCGTTAGGAAATTAAGTCCTTAACAAAATTAAACACGATATAAAAGCAGCCATGTACTATAGTATCTAAATGGATCGTACTCCTGATATTTCCAATAAGAAACAAACTTCAATCATTATTAGGTATTTAAATTTTGAAGAGAAAAGATTAACTATTAAAGAGTCATTTATAGGGTTTATTGAAGTAACTGATCTGACTGGTGAAGGATTAGCAAAAACTCTATTGGAAAGATTAAGCGAACTTGATTTAGATATTATGAATTGTAGAGGGCAAGCATACGACAACGGTAGCAATCTGAAAGGGAAATATAAAGGTGTAGTCTAGAATGCTTTCTCTAAACCCGCATGCAATTTATGTGCCTTGCCTATCACACTCCTTTAATTCATTAATTTGTGATGCCGCTTCCAGCAGTATATATTGTAAAAAATTTTTTTGAGATATTGCAACGCTTATATTGTTTATTTTCTGCATCTACAAAAAGATGGGAAATTCTACAAAAGCATTTAAACATTACTCTTAAACCATCATGTGACATTCGTAGGGAAGCCAAAATAAATTCTATTAAAGCTGTGTATACACAATTTGAACAAACTTGTAATGATGTAAGTATCGATAATAGAGTAACTAGAAGAATTTATTGATGTAAGTAACGATAATAGAGCGGTATCCGAAGCTAAAAGTTTATTAGATGCAATACAAGAAATGCCATTTATTATATGTTTAATAGTATGGTTTGCAATATTGTTTAAAATTAACACTATCGGTAAACTATTTCAAACAAAAACAATTGTTCTTGACTCGGCTTTCAATTTAATCAATAAAATTAAAACTGAAATCCAAAATTTAACACATTTTTAGATGAAGCAGAAGTGCTAGCACATAATTTGAACATTTCAGAACATTTTCCTGTAAAACGAATTCAAAAAAAGAAAAAGATTATATTCCGAATTAGCAGAAGACGAAGTTATAAAAAACCCGGTAGAGGAATTTAGGTGTTATTTTTTAGCACTGTAATTGATACTGTTATTGTACAAATAGATGATAGATTTAAAAGTATACCAAATATTATTTATGATTTCAAATCAGTCACTGATATAAATTTTTTTAGAAAAACATGAATTAGAGAAATGTTCCAAAAACCTTGTAAAGTTTTATAACAAAGATGTAGATGAAAACCTAATCCAGGAAATTTGTTTGTTACGGGATTTAATTTTGAATGAAAGAGATGTAAATAACGCACAAGACACATTGCAATAAAAACTAAATAATAATTATAATGAGTTTTTTCTAAATGTATTAACTGTGTTAAAGCTATTCTTTATGTTGCCAGTTACTATAGCAAGTGCTGAGCGTTCTTTCAGTAAATTAAAATTAATAAAGAATTATCTTCGGTCAAGCATGTGTTCATGTATTAACCGTGTTAAAACTATTCTTTACGTTGGCAGTTACTATAGCAAGTGCTGAGCGTTCTTTCAGTAAATTAAAATTAATAAAGAATTATCTTCGGTCAAGCATGTGTTCAGAACACTTAAATGCACTTGCTATATTAAGCATCGAAAAAGAAATTGCAAAAAATTGTAATTTTGCTGAAGTAATTGATGTAAACAAAATCACGCAATAAATAAACATGCATTAATAATATGTGTTCGTGCTTTTTTACTTCACAAAAAATTTGGGCCTCAAATGGCTTCTTGCACCCGGGCCCCTTCATAGAGAAGACTGGCTCTGTTCCAAATCTATTAAACCAATTGCGGATGATCGCAATAGTTGTAGCACCATTCCCGTAAACACTACAAATCTCATCTGCAGTATCCTTTGAACTATTACCTATTTTAAAGGATGAAGCATAACATACTGTAAATACTTTCTATGGCTATCTATATTGAACAGTGTAGCAACAACAACAACAACAACAAAAATGTTTGATGTGATTTGCCATCAACGAAACTTACCTTGAAAGAGTTCTAGGATGACTGAAACTTATGCCATCGACAGTAAATAAACGAGTTTCTATCTTTATATAAATATCGCCGTGTAAAGTCATACTCAGTATGTTGCAATTTAAAAAAGTGACTTAAGGGATACTCCAATAATTAAAGTGTCCCAAATATTTGGTAGAGGAGTTGATGTGGCTGCTACGGGGATTTTTTTCTCATTTTACGCAAGAGGTAATGTTGGTCATGCTTTTTTTGTACAGTATTAAAATCTGTCACTTTTAATTAAAAGAGCCTTTAAAAATTTTTGAGGATGAGAATTCTTTTATAATTGATTGAAAATATAACATAGTGAAACAAAATGAAAAGTCTAGATCTCTAAAAATTTATGGATTCAATCGTTTCTTGGTAAAATGAAAAAGGCCAATGGTAAAAAAATATAAATGTTTGGTGCTTGTAAAAATTATAAATGTTTGGATGAAGATAAATACCCAGGGAGAATTAATGTTAATGTAAAACAGACGCACATGCTTTTTATGCAAAGAAAATCTGCTGTTACAATGTTTATAACACTCCATAAAGTAAAGGGTAAAAGCATCCTTCACTCAATAATATTTTCACAAATGTATTAATTATTCAAATGAATGTAATTTATTTTGTCATGCACAAATTAAATAAATATTTTTATATAAGGATTAGCTTTAAGAAAAGTTCTAGGTGAAATAGGAAACAAAGAAGTGTTAGTTTGATTTCATCAAATTAGGTTGGAATTTTATAGAATTTCTTTTGATGATGTTTAATGTTTTCATTGCAGGTGTTGTTTATTTAATGGCTAAGGCTTACTTGAGATGGAATGACGAAAAGTATTTCCGTTCCTGCCTTGCATGTGGAGATATTGTGTGGAAAAAAGGATTGTTGAGAAAAGGCCCTGGTATCTGTCATGGTGTTGCTGGGAATGCTTATATCTTTTTGCTCTTGTTTCGCCTGACAGAGCATTACAAGCACCTTCACCGCGCTCTGCAATTTGCTAATTTTCTTAAAAGTGAAGAGTTCAAACAGGCCCGTATTCCCGATAAACCACTTAGCTTATTTCAAGGGCTCTCTGGTACTGCTTGTTTCTTAGCAGATCTCTTGGAACCAAAAATGGCACATTTTCCATTATTCGATATATTCTAAGTTCAGTTTGTTTGTTTTATTCTGTGGTTTATTTTGTGAAGAAATTGACTATAAACAGTGGGGGCAAAAAGTACTAAACGCACTCATTTTTTGCCTAGTTTTTGTGTTTGACTTAATTTTTCGTTATGAAATTATCGTATTAACTATTGTTATTCATTCTAATGCATTTATTCATGCTAATTATTCATGCATGGTAAATTTAATATGCATTTTGAAAATTACATGGTTTTTACATATTTAAACATAAATATTTTATGGAACAGCTGTTTTCTTTTGTTACGATTCTGTCTTTTTGGCATAGAAGACATCAATTCCACAAGAAGGCTTTTCGTGGTTGAAGGAAAATATTAAAGCTTCAATTAACTCACGTTTGAAAGGTTTTTTTTTTCTCTTTGAAATATTATAATCAATTTTATGCTAAAGCTTCTCTATCCTATTAAGATCTGGAGACTGCCTTGGTCAGTTCATCCTATTCACAATATTGTCTTCCAACCATCTCTGGACTAATTTTGCACAGTAACATTGAGCATTATCCTCCCCCCCCCCTGAAAAATTTATGACTGATCCTTAAAAAGATCTTTCGCTGATGGTAACAATTTATTTTGTAGTACTTCAAGATTATCTCCTGCTTTAACTGTTCCGTTCTCTATGTGAGGTCTTCCAATACCACGAGCTCCACATCATCACTTTCGTTTTGTACTTCACTATACTGTGGACTTCAGACAATGAGGGCTGAATTCCTCATGAGTACGTTGTCTTACATAGGCACTACTTTGGTTACCAGAAATACTAAACTGACTTTCATCACTAAGTATTTCCTTTTCCCTGTTTTCAGTAGCCTATAAGATCCCTTACCCACGCCAATCGCCTCTTGCGTTGGAAATTCGTCTGGGATGGTTTTGAGCGAGCTTTGCAGCCTCGTAATCCAAATTCAAGCAATCTTCCTCTCACAGTTGTTATGCACACATACACATTTGATGTCAAATTCCATTGTTTCAGAAGTTGTAGTGAATTAAGCTTTTTGTTTGAAAGTTAAATCCAGTGCATGACATTGTCTTCACGTAAAGTTGTTTTCCTCAGTCGCCCATTTCGCTTCTCGTCCTCAGTAGAATTTGCTTCAGAATATCTTTTCAACGTTCTCACTGCAGTAGAAATACCCCATGGTACTTTAGTGGCAATTTGTCACATAAAATTACCTTGTCTCTTCAAAAGTATTATTTGTACCTTTTACTTTCAAGCGGAAATGAGTATTTACCGATAATTTTAATATTTTCCATATATGCACTTCAAATTGCAACATCAATTCCTATCAATGCATTTAAACATGTTGACCCCTCTGCTTTCAGTCCTTCTTCACTACTGCTCTCTGATTGATTGGAACTGAGCATTTCATTAGTTGAAAATGTAGACACTCATTATCATAATGACTTAGCGCTTGTTTTATCATGGTTCTTTTTTTCTTCAAAATATTGATGAAAAAACTTTACATGAATATCTATAGATTTGAAATCAGGCATAAATATTTGTTAGAATAAATAACAAAAATTAAAATAGTGTGATAATTTTAAACGAAAAATTAAATCAAACATAAAAATTAGGCAAAATCATGAGTGTATCTGGACCGTATTTTTCTTTGAATCTATGATTGACATGCTGAATATGAACGATTTATATTTGTAGTCATTAAATTCGTTCACATTCCTAATTTCATTTAACATTTTTTAATTATATTAGGAATTTTATTTTTGTGGTAACAGTGTTTTGTTTTTCATTTTCTTGTTATTTGTGCTAATTGTAAACTGAATCGAAAAGAAAAGTTTTCACTTATAAAGCCATTCATGTCTAATTAATATTTTATTACATGAAGAAAGTGGGATCCGCTTACAGGACTGAATGACGAAACGAAACAACAATTTTGTAGCACAACTCAATGACCGAATTAGGCAAGTTGCTGCCCCAGGCAGTGCATATTGTGAAAATCCCCACTTAATAAACTGATTAATTTAGTTCAAAATTTCAGTACTTTAAAAAATGTAATCAACATTTAATGATATATCTTAAATTATTTTTATCTCTTGAAAATCTATATTTTTATTTATTTATTTTTGATAAGTTTGCATATCATCGGAAAATTGTTAAAGTAATAAATTTCTTGAAAATTTTAAGATAAATATTGGATAATTATTCCTTTATATATAAATAAAAGTATTTATTTCAGATTATAAGGACTACCAAATAAAATAACTTCTATATAGTAATTAGCACAAATAACAACAGATAAGGAAATTTATTTATCTTTTTTTATGATTTGCCATCTAGAAGTTTATGTATTCAGAACACATGCAGTTCTTGAATGTATATAAATAATTTCGTTATTTGGAGACAAGAACTGGCAACATGTGTACTGGCTAAATTAAGTTTATGAGCTTAATAAGAGATGTATTTGGCTAATGAAATCTTATTTCTAATCAATGTATTCGACTAATGGAATCTTATTTCTAATCAATGTATTGGACTTATGGAATCTTATTTTTAATCAAAGACTGAACTCCATTATATTGACCAGACACATTTTATTGCTGGCATTATTGTAATACTGTCCTCTTGTATCTTCAATTGAGAAAGTGTCTCTAAAACTAAATTCAACATTTTAATTTCTGAATAATTTACTCAATTACATGAATTTAATAAATCAAGCTACAAAATCGTCATTAAAGAAAACATATCAACTGCAAAGATTAATTAATCTGAATGAATAATATCTTAGATAGAATCAATATGCATGATATCATACATTTTAGTTCCTTGATTATTTTATTTACCACTCTTTTATATATAAGCTCTAAGTATTCTATGCATGTTGTTTTAAATAAATGATAGATTTAACTTGAATGTGATGTTTTCTATGTGATTTTTGAAAAAAAAAAATTTCATCTTATAGTGGAAATCGAATACTCCCACAACATTTCCATTGTTTATATGAAGTACAGTCAATGTGTATGAAATTATGTGTTTTAGTTCCTTGATTATTTTATTTACCACTCATTTATATTCGGAATTATTTTATACTAAGAATTCTGTGCATGCTGTTTTAGATAATAGAGTTGTCCTTGATGTGATGTGATGTTTTCTATGTGATTTTTTAAAAAAAATCATCATATTCCGAAAATTTAACATTCCTAAAACATTTTCATTGTTAAGTTATTCGAAAATTCATCTGAAGTACAGTCAACATGTATGAAGCTATGTGTTTTAGTTCCTTGATTATTTGATTACCACTGTTTTGTATTC
>JAPMOR010016510.1:765864-882355 GCA_026543865.1 Argiope aurantia | reverse complement strand
GGTAGATTTGTTCTAGATGTGATGTGATGTTTTCTATGTGATTTTTTAAAAAAATCATCATATTCTGGAAATTTAATATCCCTAAAACATTTTCATTGTTAAGTGATCCAAAAAACTCATGTCTCCCTTTGCCTTGAAATATTAAAATCCTGATGCCAAGAACCTTTATTGCATGAACAACACGCTTCAACTCATTGTGCCAGTGTTCCACTTCTTTTTTATACATTTGATGTATTGTGGGATCAGTTTTCCCAAAGAATTACCTCTCAGAATAAAAATTTTTATGTTGTCTCTGTATACAATACTTTATTCATGTTCTATAATTCTTGAATTGTTTTTCAAAGCTTTAAAATATTCAATAAAAGAATTTCTTTTTATACAGAACGATTTACATGGTAAGCAGTGTAGTTAATAGAGCTATGCCGCTTTTCGATATTTTTTTTAAATCGATCTTTTTGATATCAATGGTATTATGACCATGAAGCATGGTTCTGACTGCAGTAAATTGTATAGGGTTTGATTGAACAAAATTAAAACACAATGCCTTTAAATTCGCAATTGTAAGGTGTCTTCTTTTCGAAAACTAAAAGAACTACTCCATTTTGGGCTTCTTCGTGGTTTTTTTCTGTTATTTTTCTTGATAAGTTTTTCTATATCCTTCTAATGACGGCGTCTGAAACGGCCATAACAATAGTTTTTGATGCGAATTGAATTGAATTTTTTATTTCTTAAGACTTGAAGTCGAAATGGAAGAATTAACCAATTTTTGATAAAATCATCTGTCATGTTTCTGTTAGGTTGGTTATATTAACGTCTCGTTTTAAAGCAACATTAGGGATTATTTTGTGACTGACCTCGTAATTTTGAATCGCGGTCACATGAAGAGGACGACACCTGAGCTGGCACTCCCTCTCCAAGCTTCCACACTACACCAGTGGGAGGCCGTTTGCCCCCGAAGAATTTAACATGTCCCAGACCCGCTTACACGACGATTCTTTGGTGGAATCGGGTCTCGAACCCGAAGCCGAGACTTTACCACCAGGCTATCGCGGCCCCAAAAATTATCTTCATAAATCCCATTATGGATTTGAAGGGATATATAAATTCCAGCTTATTTTCATCGAATGTCTAAAAATAAGTTCATTACATTTTCAGAAAACAAATGTAGATTATTCAAAGAACAGTAGTTTATTAGAAAAGATATGTAGAAATTTATAGAACAATTAACGATCCATGCTACACATTCAACAGTAATGTAACAATATAGGCATATACCCGGCAGCTGAACATAAATGCTAAATAGATAATCAATCAGTAAATATTAATTTTGATTTTTAAGTGGAGTTGGAGCATAACTAAGCAGCTACTCTATGTGTGTCATAGAGCCCAAGAAAGAAAATAAGCTCTTATGTCAGCTAAAACTATTATATTAAATAGTTTTAGACCGCTTTCCCCACTGATATACACTGTTTTATTTCACATTTAAAACACATTTAAATTATAAGGATTATCATTAGACATATACGATGAAAACGAAATCGAAATAAGTAGGAATGTACTAGAAGCTTTCGGTGACTAGCTGGTCTGTCCATCATATATTTAACATTACTTTAATTATGTCAATTAATTATAAAGTGTTCGCAATAAATTTAATTTTTGTTAAATTAATGCATGAATTTCAACAAAAGAGCAAGAAGTAAATCAGAAAATGCAAAAGAAAATATTGCATAGGAAATGCATGAATACACTACTAAAGTTTTACATGTATTTATATGAATGTTTTACATCTAATGGCGTTAACAAGCCAAATCTTTCTGTACAACTATTTAAAAGGTTTTAGAAGAAAGATTGATTCTCTAAAATACATAAGATTCCATGGAAGGTTTTTTTTTTATCCTATATAGTTGTAAGTATGAGAATTACAGCATTAGCATTTTATGAGAATTACTATTTAATTAAATTATATTATACAAATAATTAACATAACTTCCGAAAAGAATTATCTTGAGTTGATGAGTGAATTATTTAATGATTGAGCTAAGAAGTGGGTTATATTAAAACTAATAGAAAAGCAAATTTTTAAAATTGCTTTTCATTCATTGCTGAAAAAGAACCATGAAAAAATGGTAAAATAATGAGAATCAACTGTATTTTATTAGGGAAAAAATGATGATACATCAATTATTCTTAATACCTAATTCTTAATTTTACGTTAACCTACAATGAATTAACCTACAATAAATAAAAAAATAAATAATAGAGATGAAAATAATAAAGTAGATTTGAATCTCCATCCAAAATATTATAGGAAACCAAGGTCGTAGATTTCATTGTTTACTTATATATTATCTTTAAAAAATTAAAATAACAATAATATGCACATAAAATTGTATTAAATATCACTGTAATGTGCGCATATAGAAGTATAGTTTACTAAACCAATGAAACATATTTTCGAAAAATATGCTTAAAAGTATTTTGAGAAATATTATGATCAAAGAAGAAAAAAATCGAAAGGAATTAAAAAAGAGATAACTAAAAAACTAATTTTTTGAATTTTAAAATGGTGCAAAAATATTTTTGTTCGGTGATATGACTCAAAGTTATTAAAGAAAATGTTGGAATTTTGTTAATTTTTTTATTAACATTTGAATTTAATTTTTGAAACGACATTTCTTAATATTGCTATCTAAAAAGTAACTGTCAGCCAAATTTGGAAGCTCTAAGTCCACAATCTGTTTCGAAGGACGCAATTTTCTGATAGTATGCCAGCCTATAAATATTATTATATCAATATTATGAATAATTTTATCTCATATTTTTTAACAAAGGAAAATCGTTTGGCTTTGATTGAACAATTAAAATGATTTGTCTTTCATATTTCATGATTTGAACGATAGAGATATTGTTGAAAAGCAGTATTTAAAAATTTGTTGAAATAAAGAAGGCATTTCACAAATAAGGTTTTATCGGTAAAAGATGTATATAAATATAACTTGTATTTGAAAGTTGAATTAAAATCTATTTTAGTAGGGATATATTTTCGTAAGTTATTGCAGAAAAACATCAAATTTTTTTCGCTATTTTTATGTAATAAGGGTTTAAAAATTGCACTACCAAACTGTACACATTTCCACTCTCCAACTTATATTGATGCTCCTCTGCAGACACTCACACTTTCTCTTTGATTAGAAAAAAAAGTTGTATATAGTAAAAAATATACACATATATAGAGAGTCATTGCAGCCAAATGTTATTTCGAATCACAATAATATATAAAAACATTTATTTATTCAAATTTTTCATCAAAATAATTTTATTATTTTCAACTGCTGAAGATGTTTTCGTTCAAATAAAAAATTATTATGCAATAATTAAATAAATAAAAATATAATAAATAAATAAATTTTTATTTTATTAATAAGTTATTTAATAAATAATGATTTAGTAAATAATAATTTTTAATAAATAACAAAAAATTATTTAGAAATAAATACATTTTAATAACAATAAAAATTAATTTCCATCATATCAGTTTCAAATAAGCAAAATATCAGATAAATTTCTAAAAGAGTATAAAAAAAAAAGAAAAAGAAACGATTAAAGTTTCAGAAAGAGTAAAAGAAACAAAGCAGTTTGATTCAAAGTTTCAGCGGGATAAAATGAAAAACAAAATCGCGTAATAGGAAATGTAAAAATATCAGAATAAATCGCCACAAATATGCTCATTTGCCAAATCTTACATACTCTGTTTCACCCTAACTTGGCAGTAATGTATATTCTACGCATGCCGAATCGCAGTCGTTGCCAAGGGAACTGGGTTACTATAAAATACAAAGTTACAAGAAATGTAGATCGCTAGGCGAAACTATCTCCCAAATTTTTCGCCAAATAATAAATATTTATTAACTTAATTAGATTGTTATCAAAATTCATTTTGATGACAATCATTTAAATCAGAGAATTAATTCTTACCTTATTTTCATTATTTTGTTCAATATTATTGGTACATAACTTTAATGATTTATGAAAATAATTTCATTTTAAGTTTATACTTATTTATGCGCGATTGAATGACCAATTAAAATCCCACATAACTGAAAGCAATGCATAAGTGAGAATGGCTAAAGTTTTTATTTCTTAAATGAATATTCTTTATCAAGAAGTTGATTTTTTAGAGATTGAAGTTTAGAACTGTTAAACAAAATATAATAATGGTTGTGAGTAATAAGCCTTGCATTAATAACAATGTATGACATTATTTGCGATGAAACAATATGCAGTGCTTAATAAAAAATAACGTTAAACTGAGATTTTTCTCAAATGTCGTCCTCGTCATCTGACCGTGGTTCAAAATTACGAGGTCCGTATCAAAATAGCCCTAGTGTTGCTTCAAACGGGACGTTAATATAACTTAACTAAAACCCGTAATCTTTACGTCCTGGTTCGGGCATGGTTGTTCTTTGCCCTGTGTTCTATCTTTGAGGTGTGTGAAAGACCCCTCACCCCTGAAAAAAGGGGTTGTGCAAGCGAGTGTGTGAGTGTCATTGTCATATGAGCTAGAAGTCAGTCTTCTGCCCTCGTGTGCTCAGGGACCTTTACCCTCAGAAGCTACTGCGCAAACTCGGCTTAAATCGCAGACTTCGTCAGCGGGCTTGTCTATGGAAAGTGCCATAAGTAACAACAATAAACATGAAGTTTTTTGTGTCGAGGATTTTACAGTTTATCATAGAAGTGAATGAAAAAAAAAATATAAAAATACAGCTGCAGCGTTTCCTATCAGGAATACATATAGGGCTAAAGACAAAAATTTAATTTAGCATGTATTTTTCAATAGAAAATATTGTTTAATTGAAGGGTCTTTCCATCGCCGAAAAGTACTTCGGCCAGATAGTTGGCAATTGCTTACTTGTTTACTTTGCTTATTTTATAATCGGCTCCTCGAATTGTCTTGTTGTTTAAGATATCTCAAATACCTTGAAGCAGTTTAAAAACGTTTGGAATAGAATACTTTGCTCTCTCTCTCTCTCTTTTCTCTTTCATTTCAGTGAAGTAGTGCGGTATTCATCGCGAAAATTTTAATATTAGATTTCGGCATTCCTTCAGACTGTGCTGCCCTCTGGTGTAGAGTATCGTTACTATACAACTTCGCCAACGAATACCTGAAGTTGTACTAAACTTCATAGCATCTGCGCTTTAATTTGGAAGGTTGACGCCTTTTATTTAGAAGTAAGTTAGGATTATTACTGTTATTATTTTTTAGAGTTATTACTGGGAGAGAATAAATAAGTCCGTTTTGTGTCATGCATAGAACTAAATTATCATGATTAAATTTTCTATACTTGTATTTTTATCCATTCATCCAGGGTGAACAAAGAATACAAACCTCAAGGTCCCATTTTCCTTCAAATTTCCAAACTAATTTTTTTAAATTTAAATTTAATCTTTATATAAATAGTTTCGAGAAGAAATTTTGACCAACTGAAACAGCAAGATGCTGAATTGCAGCTCATTTTCTAAAAAGTTGATTTCAATATATTGCTTATAAAAAATTCATAACTGAAATTTGAAAGAAATTCTAAACAAAATTGTGAATAAATGAAAAACTTTTTTTGGGGATCGGGCATTTTTTAAACTTACAAGGCATTTCCTTTTTTTAGAATTTTAAAATAAAAAATATTAAATTTGCAAATGTGTTCCAAAATTAATTTGAACCATACTTGATTTTAATTGGAATACTTTCGATTGCACAGCCTTTATAGTTAAATGAAAACATCAAATTAAATAACTTTTAAAATGCCCTCAAAAAATCTTGAGGTGTCCTGAAGTTGCGCGAATTTTAAGAAATTGTCGGAATTTCGTGAATTGTGGGAATTTAATAATCCAGTCCTGTTTATCGGGAATCAGTTTTAATCGCACCCAGGCATTTATTAGATTGTGCTGCCATCTGCTATAGCACATCGTTACTACACAGTTATAGACCGTCGACTAACGCTCGACGTTTTACTGCTTTTCGTAGCAAATGCGCTTAGATTTGCATGGGTGAGTCCTTTTATTGAGAGGCAGGCAAGAATTAGAACTTGCTTGTGAGATAAGATAATCATGTTGAGACCGTTTTATGTCATGCATTTAAACTAAGTTACCACTACTAAATAAATTTCCAACTTTTATACTTCCATCCATTCATTGCTCAATTTTCATTGCAAAGTAAACCGCTGACATCCAGACAATTATAAATTAATTCTCACCATTCAAATATTTAATTGGTCTTCGAATAAAGACTTTTAAAGAATATCATAAAACTCAGTTGGTGTCCATTTTTTTAAACAACTAGACAACGAAGCATTAAATCGCATTGCATAGATGTTGTATTACAGTAACCCTTGTTTAGATTGCATTGTACAGTGATTTTAAGTAGTAGTTTTTCTGATTCTAATAATTTTTTCATTAGCAGGATAACGATTTAAAGAATTTTTGGAAAGAAATATGTCAAAAGGCATTGAAGCTCATAGAGAGTGAAGACATTTTTCATGCCATTACAATTAATTATTCAATATATCTATTAAAAATTTATTTGTAAAATGTAAAATAAATGAGATGTAATTATCATTTCTCTTAGCAAATTAACCCTCATTAAGAGCTGAAAAACACTAGACATAGGAAGTGAATTAATTTGGTTAGTTCGAAATTTTATTATTTTATATAAGCATAAAATTAAAAATATCATTCTTTAAAAAACAAATTGACTTTTAATTACGTTATGGAATATGTATATTTATTTCATTCTTCTGCCGACTTTTTAATTTTATATTTAAGAATGTAGCATTCCTACTCCTAATTGACTCATTAAATGATTTTATTATTAGTTGTTTTAATCACGTTAAATTCATATATTTTTTATAAAATATATGTTTCTTATTAAAATCTTAAAAAAATAATTAATACGTAAGCTTTTATGTCCAATTTCGTAAACTGATCCAATTAATTATTCAAAGAATTATAATTAATTATTCAGTTAATTATGATATAACTGAATATTGCCGTAGTACAATGTAAGAGCATTTATATTATATGTAAAAAATACAGATCGAAAACATATTTCAAAAATAGCGTTTGTATATAAATAATGCTTTCAATAAAGTTTTTTATTGTTATATAAATGATTTATTTACGTTAGATTAAAAATGAGACTTTCATAAAATCTCATTTTTATTTCTGAGTTAAATGATCCCATTTCGGTAAAAATAGATAGATAATCACAGACGGACAGACCACTGAACAGTGTGACAGCGAAGACCACTGGAAAGGCACTGACCTTAAAGACCATTGAAAGTCCTAAAAGTCCTCCTCCTCGCTAATAGTTTATATTACTACGCTGATTTTGCTTTAATGAGAAATAAAGAATAACCTTGAAATTTTGACTATCCTAGTTTATTAAAAAAAAAAAAAAAAAACTAAGGAAATGTCAATAAATTTTTTCTACGTCTCATATTCTTAAATGTTAAATTCATATTTTTGTTCTTTTTTTTAAAGTGATTTTATTACATTTGAAAGGAAGAGGAAAATGACAAATTATGGGAACTAAGTGGGACAGGATTCATAATTTCTACTAATTTGTACAATCCGATGAACGTCAAAATAGAAATTTATAATTCTATGTTAAAATTACTTAAAACATTTTAACACGTAAATATTCCAGATGTTATAGAAAATAGCTTTTTTTTCTTTCATTTTAAAAGCAATTTTCTTGCCATAAAATTTCGCTAAAAGATAGTTTTTATTGTGATAATAACTACGTACTCAGATTGAACAAAGTGCACGGCAAGATCATCTTCTAGATTACATTGCTATTATGCATTTTTTGTTATTGTAAATTTTTCCCTTTAAGATGATAAAATACTTAAAAATTTAAATGTGTTATGAAGTTTTACTGGGCCAATATAAAAGAAGAAAATTTTCTTAATATAGTATAACATCATTTTGTGCCTTTTTTAATTCTGATATTTTTACTAAAAATCATGAAGTTAGAACTCTGGGGGCTAAAGAACAAACTAACTTTTTATTTCTACTTTCATTTAGCAGGTTTTATTGAACATTTTAATAATTCACGGCTAATAAAGGAACAACGCTTTTACTTATGTATTGAAAAAGTCGCGATTATATTTACATTTGATATTGCACTAAAACATTACTGTTACGTATTTTTTGTAATTTTAACGTATTGTTGCTGCATTTTTTGCATTTAAGTAAAAAAAATATGTAAAGAATTTAAAATTAATCATTGTTTAAATTTTGCGTACATTTTTAAAGTATGTACAAGATGGACTCTAAAGAAATGAGAGGCATAAAATTAAATTTTCACTTTTTACAAATATACATTATTTATTATTTTATATGGAAGTATAATCAATGAATCTCTTTTAGTAATTAGTGTGAAAAACCACGCCACGAAATACTCAGCCATTATAATGTTGCTTTTATTTTTTTCTATGTTTGAATCATTGACTTTTCACTAATGCATACACTCAATGAGTTTTTCTCGTCGCTAGATAGTTATTTTATTCTCCTAAAGATTCATTATATCCTAAGGAAAAAAAAGGGGAAAAAAACCCCGTTGAAAACCTAACAAAGGTATGATTTTTTCGGACTAATCGGTTTATCTATGGTCTCATTATATAAATGGATTTTTTTAAATTTGTAATACAGCATGACAGCATTCCCTACTTATATTAATTCGAAATTTTTACAAAAAGTTCATGAAATTAAAGCTCCAAGGATTAAAGAGACTAAACTTTTTATTTCCTCTTATATTTATCGGAGTTTTGTGTAGATAGAATGTTATAACAGTACTGTATAGATAACCACATCGTGTATCGTAATAGTGGATCGACAATAATATGATACTCAGGGGATCAAAGCCTTTTTTTAACATATTAAGAAGGTCACATTCATTTTTATTTTAGAAGTTATCTTGTTTTAGAATTTTTTTAAAGGTCGTATGGTTTACTGAAAAGAGGGAGGGGCAGTGGGGTATCTTTGTACCTGGTGGTTGTCTTTAGGAGCGCCATTAACACAATTTTGTGTTTAAATCAATATATCTAATTAAGAGAGCAAATATAATTAGTACAATTTGTCCAGTATATATCCTTTGATACTTTTGGATAAGCCCTTTTTTGTTTATATAATTTATCCCAAATTATGCTTTTAACTTTTTAAAATTATTCGATTATTTTGAATAATCCGAAATCATGATATTTTTAGCGTTGAAAATTTAAATTTTTTTTATGTTCGTGTACTTCTCTTAATATTTATACTGCAATGTGAGTGTGTTTAGGAAAGGGTAAAAATTTTGATTAAAATTTCAATTATTATACCGAAATTTAATCGCAAAATCTTTAAGCGAATCGAAGTAAAAACGTTCAGAAACCCAATGAAAGGTATTTAGATGATACATATTGAAAGTTCATGATATTTGTTGCTGTGCTTGTGGAAATGACTAGAAATTGAGCGAGAAGTTGTTTCTAGGCAACTATCTTCCACCAGGTAATAAAATTTTTTATTGCTCTGACAATTCAAGGTAGGATTTGTCATTTTGGATTTGGTATGCTGAACCGAAGTGATGTTCAGGTATTAACGAAGATGATTAGAATTATTTATCTTGCTGCGACATTATTAATTTTTGGTATGTACTTAGTATTATTACATGAGCATATCTTTTGATATTTGAAAAAGTACTACTTTGTTATGTTATTTATAGGAAAATTCCAGTAATAATTTTGGATTAAGAAAGTTGTTTTTTCCAATTTATCTAATTATAGATATGGCATATTTTGACGGATTAGATTTTTCTATAATGAGTATTTATTAAATTTAAGGTGATAGTGCAATTTAGGGCTAAATGAGGATTATAATGTATTTCAGTTATTCATAATCTCTAATTTATCTATCACATTTTTTTGGATCTAACTAGAAGTAAAAGTATTCTTGAATATTTCAATTTTATTTTTTATTCTTTGTCGAAATTTATATATTTTTTAAGGAAATGATATAGATTTTTTTCATTTTGAAAAAAATTAGATAGTATTGTTATGAATACAGAAAAAAAGAAAAAGAAAAGACACGCTTTTACCTTTTAAAAAGTATTATTTTTACTTTTCTTTACTGGAGGAAATCGAAAATTAGGCGAATAGAAAAGTAAAAGGAAAAGGACGAAGTAAAAATTTCATGGCGAAAAGAATGATTACATTTTATTTCTGAGAAGGAAAAAATAAAGGATGACAATTTTCTTTAAAGGTCAAAAGGAAAATTCTAATTCTAAGAAATTCCCATAACCACTTCAGGGAAATATCGAAAATTTAAGTTAGAAATTTAATAAAGACTATGCTACAGGCATCCTGGGATAGGGGTAGCGCGCTTTCCCCGTCATCTGGGCGCCCCGGGTTCGATTCCCGGTTCGGCAATGGTTATTTTTCTTCTGTTCTCTATCTGTGAGGTGTGTGAGTGTGCCCCCCTTTAAAAAAGGGGTTGTACAAGCGATTGTGATGCATGAAGTAGCTAAGTCGTACTCTTGGCCTTAGTTGGTGCTATTGAAAAAACAAGAGACGCTCACTCGGCTTAAATCGCTGATAGATAACTGTCAGCAGGCTTGTGAAGTGCCATAAGTCACAACACAACAATGTAACCTATTCTAGAGATATAAGTGACTTCGAGATAAGTACTGTTAATTTCGGAAAGTAAGTTTCTTCTGTATAAAATCAAGTTCTGAAATATGGTTAGATTACGTTAGTTGAAAAGTTTATTATATTGCCAAAGTAAGTGTTTTTTTCATTAAATTCAAATATGCATTCAAAATTTTTCCATCACCCACAATTTTTGTTCAATGACTTTATTTTAATGTTGCTGTAGCGGGTTTATTTCCAATGACAATTTATGTTTGTCACGCAATATTTTAAATTGTGTATAGATAATTTGCAATTATAAAAGTATTAATTTGTGTTTATAAAAATAAATAGCTAAAAAGCCAAATGATCCATGCACCTTCTTGTCGTGTTATGGCGTTAGATATATGCTTGAAATCGCATCCATGCAATATGATTCATTATAAATAAGGCAGTACTCTCATGCATTCCCTAAGTACGGTTTAATTCTATTGTATCTACTGTTCTATATCTAAAGTGCAAGAGATCTATATTATATAATGATTAAATATGTCAAGAAAGTGTGAAAATTCAGATAACTTTTGTTACAAATGCCGAAGCGTTACAATTAAAGCTCAACGGCGAATTATGACAACCCTGATTAACAAATGTTGTCTATATTTTGGCTGTTAAGTTGATTACAAGGTAAGAATTAGTATTCTCATATATGATGTTTATCTTTCATTAGTTGACAGACGGATTTGATTTTGATTTCTCGATATTTGAGCTTTGTCATTTCAATGGTGTGGCTCAAACCGTAATTGTACGTCTTCGAGATCATTCACCAGACCTCTGTTCCTGTATAAAAAGCAATCTGTAAGTTCTGTATAAAAGGCATTTGTGGTAAATTTAGATACAAAGTTAAGAAATCAAATTTTCATTGATTATGAGAGTTATACTTCACAGTGACGAGTTATCTGTGCCACATTTTCCTGTACATCTAGCTGTAGAAATGAATCAGCAGTTGCTATAAAAGTTATAAGTGAAAAGCAGGAGGATCTTTTCATTGACACAAATACTTATTGGCTATAAATACAAGGCGAACTAAATAATCACGTTGAAAATTTTAATTTGCCCCAAAAAATCCCAATTTATAATTAAAGTTTTGGTTCTAAGCTGAAATGCTGGAATCTCCTTCGAAAGATATTAAAGGCAAGTTTCTTTCGTTATAGCCAAGAAACATTTCAAGATTTCTTTTCTATGGAAAATGATTTAATTTATTGTAATGATATTTATTCTATGATGGAAATCCTGTCATGGGCATAAATTCACAAATTGGAGATTATGCATTAATTCAACAGATATTGGTTTGAAACATGTGCTTTGTTTAATGACAGCAAATTTTTTACTTACTGATAGTTTTTATAACTACCACGAGATAAACCTATGAAAATATGAAAACTCTGCCATCAAAAATTAAGTATGACAAATATTGCTAGATCATATATCACAACCTAAAATTCGATGCATCTCTAAGTCTCCAGTTCAACTCTACTAAATTTTGTTTCGCTTTTCTTGCAAGTGGAACAGTGTGGGGAAAAAAAAAGAATAATTATATTAAGAAGAAACAACATCCAAAGAGTGAATAATTTATATTTGGAAATAAAAATACTGTATAACTTCACTACTATACTCTGCCAATATTATTCTACCTCCTCTTCACAGAAATTTGAGAATTTTAAATTTTGTTTTCTTACGCAATGTATAAAAAAAGTTTTAAATTATATTGAAAAGAATATTACCCCGTGAAAACGAACTTAAGTCCAAGGAAGGAGTTTTTATAGGTCCTCAAACAGGTATTTAATTAAAGATGAAAAATTCAGAGAACCGTTAAGTGAGATAAAAAAATTTTAAGGAAACATAGAAAAGTGTTATTCAAAAATTTTTAAGAAATCGCAATGGCCCAAACTATCGTAAAATCGTGAGTCAAATTCTACAATCATTCAAAGATATGAATTATAATATGTCCCTTAATATATATTTCTTAGACTCTCACTTGGATTTATTCTTTGAAAATCTTTGTTCGAATAAGAAAAGTATTTTTTTACTGAAATATCTCTACCATGGAAAACAGGAACCAATACAAAACACACATAAAAAAAAGCCTTTTCAAGCATTTCAGGTTAGTTGAATAGAGTCAGGTATACGTGTAAATAAACATATCTCACTTCCATTTCAATTAATGGTACAAGAGAGAGTGAGAGAGAGAGAGAGAGAGAGAGAGAGAGAGAGAGAGAGAGAGGACGCTGGAGATAAATTATTGACATATATCTGGATTCAGCATGAAAATCTTCAATAGAATCAGGTACTTTTCTTAGTATACCAGAAAAAAAAAGAAATTCCTTCCCTTCAAAGGTATTGAAAGTTCGTTATAAAATTGTTAGGTGAGGCGAGAGGTTTAAAGATAAACATTGTTTTTTCCTTTTCGGAGATTATGGTTATTCTCGAATAAGATTACAAGAAAACTTTATCAACTAGAATATTAATAAAACCCAGACTACGGCAGTAGGTGCCATTATTTGTGTGTTCTAATGTCGCACTATAGGAATACATAAACGGCCGCAATAATAAATTTTCCATAGAATGATTACTGCATTAAAAAAATTGAGTTCTTATACGACATTTTATGAAAGAACAAACTAAAAATAAATGTTTAATTTAGTATTTATTCATTCTTTTTCATTCCTTTTAAGAATCTGTTGGGGAAAATCTCCTCGAACAAGTTATATAGGTGAGGTGGTTTCTCGATTCTTCTGGTGATACAAAAAAGTACAGCGGTTTGTTAACAGTCTCATCAGCGCAGATGGAATGTAACATTTTGTGAGGGCTCCATGAATGAGATACTCGTAATGGGGGTGTGTGTGTATATTTTTTATGGTTGTCAGTATATCAAGAGGAAGGACTAACCCATGAATCATTTTACCTGGAGAGAAAATATTCTATATCCTTCATTAATTAACTTTGTCAGGATTACTCTACCTCCTCTTAAAACAAAATTGGAACTTTTTAAAAAATTTTAAGGCAACGGATAAAAATAATACAGTTTTTCATTATTTGAATAAAAAAGTTCCACCGAATCGACTTAAACTCCATGAATAAACTGCGGTAGTCTGGCTATTCAGAGTTACTTCTTGTGGTTCTTGTTATTTAGGAGGAAACTACTACTTGTTCAGACTCCCCCCCATTTTGATAAGTATGTCATTTGATAAAAAAAATGTAAACGAAGTTGTAAAAACTTCTGCTAGTCGCAAACATTTTTCATACTTATTTTATGATTTGTTTATTAGGTTTTGGAAAGTTTTCCTTAGTAACTATGATAATTATTCCTAATGAAAATGTAAATGAATATTCTGAAATAAAAACTCCAATTGTAATGCTTTAAAAACAGCCAATGAAGCAGATATTTCGAGTAACGGAGGTTTAAAATAATCGAAGAGGAATATGAAAATCTGATTTCGGACGTAAAACAAAGAATTATCAGTTCGGAAATATTGCCGCTTGATTCAGTATCAAATATTATCCGTCAAATACAGATCCAAATTTCCCATTGTGAAATGTTTTTGATCTAGCAAAAATAATCAGGGGAGTTCTGAGACATACAGAATCCTATTCTGAGATCTGAACGGAAGAGGGAACTTTTCAAATGAATTCAAAATTATAATATTATTTCGGACGAAAAAGAAAGAATTAATAATTCAGAAAATCTGCCTCATGATTCAGTACTATAAATTGTCCACAAAATACAATTCCAGGTTTCCTATTCTCTTTGTGAAATATTTTTAACCTCTTAAAAATTACCAGGAGAGTTCCGACAGACACAGAGATTCATATTTTGAGATCTGAATTGTAGAAGACACTTCCAAATAGCTCTTGCACCAATAACACAGAAATTAAACCGAGCACAAACCAAATGGTTTAAAAATTATAATTTGCCAGCTTCATTGCTCTTTGAAATAATCATGTCTTGACACGGAGGGAAAATCAAAGCAAAGAGACAAAACTGATTCAATTTTTGACTTGGATAGTTATAGTTGGAAAAAAAAAGAATTTATGAGAAATGAATATTTCAATATCTTTTTGTGTCATTGTTTAAAAAAGTAATTCAAATGAATATATCATTGAATGAATATTGATTTTTAACATAGTCATGCATTTTTTTTGCGGTTGTATGAAAACAAACATTTTCTATTTTGTAATTTTACAAAACAAAAATTTGAAAATCATAGACAAAGTAAAATTCTTTATATTACGACAGCTTTTGAAAAATTGTTTCTTATTTGGTACAGCACTTCTCTACCTCTTGTAACTCTCTCCAGTTCAAATTATTATTTGTTAGTAAAAAAATATTGGATATTTATAAAAATTTAGAAATAATTCTAAATGTAAAAATACTCATTTCACCTTGATTAATTAATAAGCATTACTCATTAAGGCTTGCTTTATACTTGCATTTTTTTTTCAAATTCATCCCTGGTGGCGTCACAGATATAGATAAAAATCTTATGAAATAATCGATTTATTGATAAGTAAGTTCTAAATATATCAAAATAGTGTGTTGACATAAAGAACACGCAAGTATTCGAAATTTTAAAACTCAGGCACATTATAAAACAAGTCAAGCTAAATAAAAGTGCATAAAAATAGCATCCAATGAAGTAACATTTCACCAATTCAATGATTTCACTTTACTTTCACTAAAATGCTCATTAAATCAATTTACTATTCCTCTACAATTACTACCATTGTCTGAATTTTGAGGAAAGAAAACTAAGGATATGAGACTTGAGTCCATAAGTCATATCCTCACATCAAGTGGAAATTTTTCTTGGGGGGAGGGGGTCAAGCGTCCTTTCGCTTTCGTAGTGTGGAAATTTGGAGACTAAGAATGCCAGTTCAAGTACCCTTCTCATTATGCGACCTCATCATAAGCGATGAAAATATTTGAGTTACGTGTTATTATCAAGTCTGAAAAGTTTGAAAATTCTAAGACATTAAGAAGTGAGTGAAAAATCAATTATAACATTCCATTGTTGCAAACATGAGGAAAATTCAATGAAAGTGTGTAAATTCGTGGAAAAACATTTTGAAAACACTGCAAACATTATTATTATACTGATTAAAAGCTCATTTCGGAAAGAAACATTTTAATTTGCTCTGAAAAAAATCGATGCAAAATAATTTTTTTAATTAATTAACTAATTTTTTTTTATTTTCCAGAAAATTCCATTATCTCCGGCCAAATAGCTCCGTACGATTTTGGCGAAAGCACTAAGGGCGAAAGAGAAGGTAATCTTTCCCAATTTTTCCAGATAGTAGATATTCACCAGAGAGTAATCAAAATTTTGATTAATATCCTGAGTGTAATTATAGTTTGAATATTAATCAGAATTAACTAATGGAATTTTTTAAAAGATGAACGAGTACAAATGGTTTCAGACTGTTCATCTGGAAAAATTAAGAGAGAGAGAGAAAGGCATGAATATCTCAAATTTTATTCTTCTTCTATATTTCAGACAAGACTATTATTTACTAAAATATCACGATATTGTATGTTTTGTAATATTGTATAATAAGCTTGAATGAATGTCGAGTAATTAATAATATTTTAATTATTATGACTAGAAACTTTTCAGAAGGAAAAAAATTACCATTCTTATGAATGTATTAATCACATTTGAGGGCACATTATACGAAAGACTAATTTAAAATTGTATTAATTGGCATTGAGAATACTCTTTTCTGTATAAATAGGCATTTATACAAAATTAATTTTAATTGATTAATTAAGGCCATTAATTTTAATTTGATTTTTCAACACATAAAAATATTAGAAAGCTAAATTTTAAACATTAACTTGAAATAACTGAAATATTACATACAGAAAAACTGTAATTTTTAGTAAGTTTGAAGGAATTAATAATTAAGAAACTTCACCCATTTTCTTTGTAATTATGTAATTTCTACTTTTAATGAAATTTATGGTATATATTTATATATTTATTTTTATAACTATATTATTCTGTATTGCATATTTGCATCGCAACTTAAAAAAAATATTTTTAATGATTTAATAATGCGCAAAACAATATTTTATTATATATTTTATTTAAAGAAGAAAAACTTTAAATCAAGAAATTAAATTGAATCAATTACTGTTATTATATTTAATTCAAATTTAAGTTCAAAATCACATTTTAATCACTCGTTAATATTTCTAATACTTATTTGTATTGATTTGCATAACTGTAGTTGAAAAATAAAAAAAAAACTTACATTGTGATGTTAAATCATTCAATAACCGAATGAATGATTTCGATCGATTTTTGCGAAAGTTCTAGTGTTACTCAATAGATGGCGCTAGGTACCTACCGTACTTGGTTTGGATTTGACTTGGAAAAAGATCAGATTTTTCTGATATCTCAAAGAGTTTCACAAAAATGCTCACATATATTATAATATATGTAACTAAATTTTCTCTTTCAAAACTGCTACAACAAAATAGTTACTTTTTGCCATCTGTGCAAGAAAAGCGCAAAAAAAAAAAAAAAAAAAAGAATTGTCTGCCTATTTCATATTCTGTGGTTTCAATCACTAGAAGACAGCCACTAAAAATATATGTTATACGAAATAATAATACATTTTTTAGTAAAAACATTCAGTTGCTGATTTCTACGAAAAACATTTGTTTTTAAATTTATCAAAATAATATTGAGAGGTAGAGATCTGAGTTTTCACTTGCACTGTAAATTACAAAATTATTATCAGTAATTAGTAATGAAACTGCTAATTAGTAATTCCGAATAAAAAATTCATCATATATCAGAATTTGAAATTAATAATAATTGTTATGAAATACTGAAACTTTGAAAAATGACTTCATTTACGAATGAAAATCACAAATAAATACTTAACTGAAATTTCATCATACTGAAAAGTATTTAAAAGGAAACACACTTTTCATAGCGGACTTGAACTGAATCTTTGCAGTAATTTTTAGAACTTAGAAAATTCAAATATTAATATTGACTTCATGACTAAGTTTAAAAAAATATTTTAATTGTTTTACTTTCCATCATGCATTATTATAAATGCATTTCCTAAAATAATCTGAAAATAATCTTGGACATATAACTTTATTCTGTAACATAATGATAAATTTAAATTGCTTGATTACGATAAATATTGTTTCAGACTAAAGTAAAAAGTTCACTAAAATTCATCACTGATTTATCTGAAAGTTAAAAATGCAACTCAAAAATTAAAAACGCAATGTTGTTATTTAATTCTCTTTGACGTATAGTTTATATTAGACTAGATTTTAACCTTAACCTAGATATTTTCTTTTCTTCAGTTACTCTTAGTTGACATTTCATTTAGAAACTGAAATTTTATATTGTTATGGGATGTTTAACTCAAATTGTACAACACCAGTAATATAATTTTAGAGTAATTCACTAAAATTCACAGCACATGAAATTTAAAAATGGTTCACGTAAAGTTTTAAAATGCTATGTTTCTCTTTGATTCTATTTATATTAAAGAAATGGATGCATTCATATTTACCGAAAAATACTTTTATGAATTTTATTAATTCTAAAGACCCAGTAATAAATTTCATAGGACATACATTTACAGATTAATTTTATTGCACTTAAAGAAGGTAGTTATATTCTTGCTTTCTTGTAGCGGCAAATGCAATTTATCAGACCAGAAATTGCTTCCCTTAAGAAAGCTCGTGGAATAATTGTAGGTCTACATATCTTCATTACCGATCATAGGATTTGATTCTCAAATGGTTAAATCTCCGATTACTTAAAAAAATGTTGCCAAATGCTTTAATAAAATAAATAATAAATAATATTCTGAAATAGCATGCATTTTTAAAAAAATATAGATCTATTATCTCATAAAACAAGCCGCCAGGGATCTATAAAATATCGTCAAAAGGAAATATAAATATTAACCTTATTAAGCATACACTTATAGCGTGATTAATTTCATTGCTTTTTTTTTTAAAGAAACCGGTCACCACTTTTTTCTTTCGTGTGAAAATCAAATGTATGTTACAAGGCCAGAAATTACTTACCCTTTAAAAAAAGTAAATCAATAAATAAAATAGAAATGATCTGCTCTCTCAGCGTTGTTAAATGTTGACTAAAAATAAACGAAGGTTATGTCTGATCGAGGGGTCCAAGGTTTACGACCGTTCTTTTTTTGTAATTTATTGCTATTTATTTGTTTGAAACTTCCATCCATCGAACAATATTGCATAGGCACGCAATTCAACGTCTCATTAATCATCTAACCTGTCAATATTAATCTAGTATGTCACGGAATGCTTTTTTTTTTATTTTCGTAATATTATTATCCAATGGATTATTGATTTTCGCCTCTTAAAAATTATTTTGTATTTTGTCATCGTTTTATAAAAAAATATTATTTTTCTTCCTAATTGTTGTAAAGACTGACAGGTGAGAATAATACCAAGAAACGGTTCAGAATCATAAATGCTATTTTGTAGCAAGATATATTGAAACTGTTTTCAATAAATGAAACTATTTATGTAGAATTATGAATCAATTTATGTTTTATAAGATGATTGGAAATAGGAATTTTGTATTTCTGTTTAAGAAGAACATGTAATCTGAATTCTGGTTGGTTTCTAATCTTAATTAAATTATAGTTTTTTTAATTAATTTTCAAAAATCTTATTCATAACTGTTAGCACTGACCTTTCATCTTTAATTCCTTTAAGAAGTCGATGAATTTTATGGATATATTTTTGTAGAACAATATTTAGAGTGAATATTAAAAATACACATTACTATCTGAAAAGATTTCAAAGGAATTTGAAGATTTTCATTTCAAATGGCGTTTTAAGTTTCGGAATTTCTATGCTATTCGTAATGACTCTGCATGAATTCAGAAACCTCATCTGTAGGGAAGAATATTGGATTAAAATTAAATATTTAAGAGAAGAAGGCTTTTTGCGTGGAACATTTCAAGTGAAACTTGTCCAATGAAGCGTTATTCGAGGAGAGAAAAAACAAACAAACAAACAAAAAAGGAATATTTTTATGCTACTAGATCTGAATTTTTTTTGGTGATACTGATATTCAATTTACATATTTTTTTCATATTTACTTTCAAGTTTCTTTAGTCGTGTCCCAGTTCGTCATTGTAGAGTTTTGACAAGCAATTTCATTATCTAATAAACTATTTAAAGATTATTTTATAAAGGGCAAAATTCCAATCTTCAGACAATATAACAGCTTATATTCCAGCAATACAAAGTAGTAAGGGGAATGGTAATTTTATCATTAAATGGTTTAAATTTATATACCTTTAAAAGATGTTATTTTAAATCAAAACAATATTTGCCTCTCTTTAAATTAAAGTATTCGTTCCTTGGAATCGATTATTTTCTCATAGAAATTGATTTCATTATCTTATGAAAATTTTAAAGATTCGAATTTTATTAAATAATCTGGAATAAATGGTTTTTCAAAATCACTGAAAAGGACTTCGGTGGAATTGTAATAATTTCATAATGTTACTTACTAATCAATATTAAATATAAATATGAACGAATTGAAATACAATAAACTAATATTGATCCTTTAGCGTCTCAATTTTGATTTAAGAATGACATAATATTAAGCTCCATTAATTTATAGAGAAGAATCTTTCGATTTTATTAAGTATAATAAATTATTATTATATGTCATTCGGAAATTTTAATGATAAAGAATTTGCGGTTTGTGTTACATATATATTTACCGGCTGTTAAATATTAATTGGTGAGACTAAACATTAAAATATGATATAAATTTATTAGATTTTAATAACAACCTCTCCGGGAAAGTATCCGATTTACTAGAGTCAGAAACGAATTTAGTCTTCCTTGAAATAATATTAAAATCATTAACTAAAATAGGTTACTATAAAATCACAATTTCACTGCTATTTTCACACGCAAAAATTAATGTGTTAATGTGAATGACAACGCATCAGATATTGAAAACAAAAGCGAGTCACAGCAGATGGTATTATACAAAACACATTGTGGCAGCTGATTAATATATTTCTCATGCAGGTGCAAACGTCAGAATACTAATGATGTGGACCAGAGAAAAGGAAAAAAAACTTATTGAAAAAATAACGATAATTCTAAGATTCTTAGATGAAACTCACGCATGTGTAAACGGAACGCTATGTAGTCTCATTTTTCAATATGGGAGCCATTGCGAGCTCAAATCACACGACCTCATAATCAATGATCTTTGTCATATGCAGGGAACTTTCCCTTCTGCAAGATGCAAAATGAATTTCAAAATTAAATCGACGAGGATCATTTGATATATATCGTGTGAGTATGAATTAACTGAACTCTATATTTTTTTAGGACATACAGACAATAACAAAGACGCCAATTTTAAAAAGGCATCAGAATAGACAAACTTAACTTTGTTTCGTGAAATCAAATTTTACAAACGGGAAATAAAACACTGTACAATTTACATGAAAAAAAAACTACAATTTACCTTATGAAGCTTATTAAAATGAAGGTTCTTTACTTATATGTAATATATGTATGATATTTCTTTCGTTAAATTTCTACAATAATCTTTTATTCCTTTCTTGTTCCTTCTTATTTTAAGGAAACTAATAAAACAAAAATGAAAATACTGATCTAATTCAAACACGTGTCCCTCTGATCCATGGTTACACGATTATTTTCTCTTTATACTTGCATAAAATTTATAAAAAGTTTTTAAATGCACTTGTTAATGCGCGTAAAATTGATAAAAAGTCTGAAGATCAAAAGGGAAAATACAAGCGTCAGATGTTGATACAAACATTCTAAATAAAATGGAATTTTAATCGCGTTTAATATTTTTTTTTCATTTTTAATGATTGTTAAAGAATTGTCTTTCATACGGAATTCATTGTGGCTTAAATTCTTGATTATACTATTTTTAGCATGACAATTTAGCTTCGACAATTTTTTTCCACCTCAAAATTTTTGACAAAAAATTATTTTTTACTTGTAAGTACTTTAATTAAAGGGAAATTTCATTTTTTAATTTGTATTGCTTTCTAGTTTTAATCTCTAAAATATTTGATATTTATTTATTTTAAATATTATAGATTCTCCTTATTAATTTTCTAAAACACATTACAAGATGACGCCTCTCAAATGAAACATAGAATCAAATTAAATTAATTAATTAACTCATAATTTAATTCCGAAATATTTTGTTTGTCATTGGGAGCATGAAATGACTCAACATTGCAGAACTCTAGTTTGTCAGAAAGTAAGTTAAAACTTCTTCTTAACAAATATGAAATTTATAAATGTGAAAAAAGCTAACTTAAGTAAAAAATGGGCAAAAAAAATAAAATAAAGTATACTAAAAAGGAATTTAAAAATTGGTGCACTTGATCATGTATTGAAAGGAAAATATTAAAAAAAGATTTCATTATTACGAGTATAAGGAATTCATTGTTTACATAACGATTGTTATTGAATTATAATCTAAAAATATTATGTTTTTATATGAATTTTTCTTTATTCTAATAAATATTTTCTTTCTAGGTGAACTTTCACCTGCTGCGATAGCTGGTGTAGCTTTTGGAGTTGTTGCTGGGTTTGCTGGATTGGCTGTCACTATTTTGTTTTGCTACTATGTCCATAGAAAGCAAAAACAGTTGGAGCAAAGTTCTTCTTCTTTCTTGCAAACTAGAAATGGAAAGATGCAGATATGATTTCTTTTTACCAATACTATGACATTTGCTTATTTTTCATTATGGCAATCAAAATTTATAATTAATTTTAATATCAGAATTAGACTTTCATAACGCATAATATATAATGAATCGTTTTTTTTTCATCGAATGAATGAGGAATTTACATTTGTAAAATAAAATGTTTTTTTTTTATATTTTCCTGCTTTGTTTCTTTTATAATGCCATTAAATCATAAAGAAATCTTCATTGTTATGATAATGCTATTAAATCTTAAAGGAGTTAGTTCGTATCACACTCACAAAATACGGGTTACGGCGCATGTCACCTATTATCTATCTGCACGCTGTCTTAGGCAGCGCTATGATATGACTTCCTTTTCTCTTTTGCATGGTGCACAGTGGATTGCAATAAACAGTTGACGCTGTTTACATGGCATATGTTACATTAGAAGCAAAGAAGGAGGTATGGATGCTCCGGGTGCCTTCTTATAGCCACATTGAAGGAAATATATTTGAGAGTTTATATCGTTTTTTAAAGTCAAATATGATCAAGAGGCGAAAAAATAAGAGCCTTACCTAACAATAGTATTCATGAAATCGTGCTGAGCCATTGATGATAACTGGGGGAGAAAAATTTACATTTTGCTCCGAACGCCGCTCATACTTGTGTCATGTGAGCATAAATTGACTCCAGAATTATAAAGAGCAGTTTTAAATCTCAAGTATACATTTAAAGAATTTGGTAGTTGAGCATTTAATCAGTATAAAATGAATGAAATTTTTGCATTAGTGAATATAATTGTCAATGCAAAAAATTTATTTCAAAAAGTTTTTTTATGCATTATTTTAAAAATTAAGTTTTATTTTATTTTTAATTACATTTTTATTTCTTTTGATTTTTAATAATAAGTTTAATATAGAATTCGGAAATTAGAATCTCATTAAAATTCCTTTTTTTTCGAAATTTTTTTAATTGTTTGATTTTTATCTCTATTTTCGAAAACAGAGTAGGTCTGAAACCTAAGATATCATAACACAAATGTCACAACCGTTTTGCAACAGCTGGCAAAATTGCTTGATTTTACATTTAATTTTTTCGTTTAATATCCGTAAATTCTAAAAATAGTTTCTAATTCTATAAGTCAATTATTAATTTTATAATCATATAAACTATAATACGAAATAAACTTTACTTTTAACTTGGCAAAATTATTTATTCATACAAAAAATACACTCATGAACAATTGCTCAAGAGACAAGAGACCCTAAATTTCATCAAATATCAAAGGAATAAAAAAAGTTATAAATTATTATCAAAAATATTTTATCGAAAAATAATTTCATCTGTTTATCTCGCAAAAAATTATTTTCTAGTTAAAATGGAATAAAGATAATTGATACCGGCAGGATTATACTTTTACGCAGCTTTTTATAACTTTAAGGGAAGAAAGCATAAATAATCATTTCATATGATTTATTTCAAATCTTTAGCTTTATATGCCTCATATTTCGTTGGTAAAAATGTGCTCATATAATTTATTTTAGATTACATTAGCATTATATGTCTCATAATTCTTTGGTAAAAATACGTTTAAGAGATTAGACATCAATATATTTGAAAAGTCAAATTATGATATAATTTTGATCAAATCACGATTGTATTTTCGAAAGCTTGATTTTCAAAAAAACCGATTCTTCTTAAGATTGTAAAGGAAGTTTTTTTCCTTTGTGGTTTCTTATCACTTATGCTGCAAATAAGCAATTCGCAAAGTTTAACGGTATTTCTTATCTTAAAAGATAAAACGTAGTGACGTACCGGATGATTCAAAATTTTCTTTGAGGAGCGACAAAAATTCCAGATGAATTTCTACAATGCACGTACTTTAAATATTGCATTGCAATCGGTTACAGACTCGCATTTTATAAAACGTTTTTTATTCGAAAATCAACTGCGAATGAGTATTCAGGATATAATGAAACTGGGATAGACTTTAGCCCCCAGAGAGAGTTTGCATTGTAGAAAGGGCATGTAGTAGTTTAGTTCCAAAGTAGAAAGTTTTCGTCTTTTTCTTTTATGACTAGGAAAAGGAAATTTGTTTGTTATGTAATTGGACTGGAATAACTTTTTGTCTTCATGTTTTAAATGAATATGTGATATCCGGTCACTCAAATTTTTCCATGTGTCTCAAGCAGGACTCAGTAACTATTTATGGTTTATGGTTGATTTAATTGCTATTGTTGGTAATACACAATTTTTCAAACCAGTTTTAGCCTATTTTGCTATTTTTTCTATTGAGAACCTAAAAAGATACACAGGTTAATTTTCGAATTTGTTTTCATGTATACAATGAATATGTGACGTTAGGTCATTCAAATTTTTCCGTGTGTTTCATGGCAGGTCGGAGTAGTTGTTTGTGGTTTATGGTTCACTTGCTAATTTCTGGTAATATACAATTTTTCGAACCAGCTTTACCTAATTTTACTTTTTTTTTATTGAGAAATTAAAACGATACATAGATTAATTTTCGAAAATCGATTTAATTTCTGATACATCAAATACTTGTGAAAGTTGAACATAACTATTTAATTGGAGAGTTTCTGAAGTTTTAAGGCAATCGAATAGGATATAAACTTTATTTTAAAATTGCTGATATTACTATGAAATTTCAAATTAAGTTTATTTTATATCATTAATAAAAAATAATCATCGAAGAAACAACAATGCATTATTTCAGAATAAGCGCTTCTTTTTTTTATATGAAATAGGATACAAAGCTTTATAATTATCTTTATTAGAAAAAGCTAAAACAAAATGTTGCGCATATTGAAGTATCATTGGAGATAAACAGTGACCTATTGATGATGATCTGAAACTACTTCAATGGAGAAAAGCTCGCGATATGGCATTGAAATTCGCATCATAAAAGGAATTCAATTATCGATAGATTAATGTTCCTGTTTCGTTATCCTCTTTGTATTTGATGTGATTTGTTACACTTCGTTTAGATTTCAGTCCATTTGTTCAATTAATTTCCGTTTAAAAGCTTTGCAAATTCTGTTGGGGATGGTATTAGTTTTGAACCGAGGTCAGGTTATTGGACAGATTTCAGTGGCACAAGAGCCAGTTATGGTAGAGCTGCACCAAATACAGTGTGACATATAAATCAAGTCCATATATTGGAGAATGAAATTAAACGATATAAAGATTCCAAAGGAATTAAGAGCTTCCACAAAGCAGTTTAAAATATTTCTCAATTGGACAAAAGTTTAAAACCAGTCGATTTACACTAGCTGTAGTAAAATATATTGATAAAACATTTGAAAAATTGGAATAAAAGCAAGTGTCAAAAATAGAATGCGGTGGAACAGAATTCAGAGGAAAGCACTGGTCCACCTTGGGCTGTCTAGCCAAATATGATGATGATGTGATAAAAGCAATTTTATGTGGTAAAAATATCAAACAAAAATATATTTAGCCTTCGTGAGAAAAAAAGAGTAAAAATGGTTAAGTTTAAAAACTGGATATTCAACCAAAATATATTCTTCAGAATAATCCACATGGCATAACGAATGGTAGTAAGATGGAAGAGACATTAGATTTAGGACCTCATCATATAAAATTGCTAATTGCGCTCACGTGCAAGTGTCTGAAGTTTCACTTCGTACTATGCAACTTCCATACTCTAAGAGAATTTTCTATGGAATAAAATTCCGAATTAATAAATTTCTGATCACCATATATTATGATTACCTAAAACGGCTATTAATTTTTACTTTCTCGTATACGAAGTATAGAGAAAGTAGTATAATCGTCAAAAAATACGAACTAGGGATTTTAAAGAATCTCCACGTTTCAATCCTCCTTGAGTTCTAAAAACACATTTTTTGGCATTATAACAGTCTGTCCGCACCTACATCTGTAACAAATATAACTGAAAAAACGCTTTGAACCCGACGGATGAAATTTGGTATATGGTCTTTACATGAAATTTGTAGATTTCTGTCAAATTTTGACCAAAATCCGTTCAAAAGAAGTCTGTCTATCCGGTTATTCGAATAAAAGTTAATACGATAGCTACAAAAGGAAGAGAGCTCAATGGCTAAAATTCAATGCACAGATTTAACATATATAGTGATGACATTTATCTAATTTTGAGTCAAATCAAATAGGGGGTTCATTATTTGTCCATCTGTACTTTCAAAAACATTTAAATGCAATAACTCAAAAACTCAATGATTTAAATATATCAAAATTGTTATGTGATGTTATAAAATCATATAATTGACAATTTTTTTTCAGTCAGTTGGGAAAAACACTTCTAAAACACAAATTCAACTTTCGATTACTATTAATCACGTGTCAGTTATTAATCGTCTCCTCTCCTCCCAAAAAATCTAAAATCACACTATAGGCTCAGTAAAAATTTTAAATTTATGCCTGAGCTAAATATTTCGTAACTGTTATACACCAATGCTATGCAAGGCATTCCGGGATGCCTGCTGTTTCCTGCTGTTTTTTTATATGGTTGGAACTAATCCATCTTTATAATGACTTTAATTTTGAAAATTTACTAAGTAAATTTTACATTCACATAGCATACTGTTAATGTATACTAAATTATATACACATCATACTGTCTTGCTTTTTTTGGATTTAGCTCAAAAAAGACACTACATGACACATGAATTTACGTTACTGTACACAATACAAACATTAAAATAAACAAATAACGCACAAAAATTATTTATAAGACAACTCATTCATTTTTCATATTAACATCTAGATCTACTTAACATTTCTTAATGAACATATTTTTTGCACTTTTTGAAATAATTGCAAGTTGATAATACTAATAAAAATATCAGTTCATCGTTTTTACACTATCTTAAAACTCTGAATTCAGCAATTTTTTTCTTTCATTGTTATAATTGTCTGTGTTCTAGTTAGATAGCGAAACCATGATGATAATAAACGTAGAGTAACAGTAAATATCAAGAGATAAAACTGTCTGTTTCATTTTCGGTAGAATGAACTATAAATGAAGAAATTAATCTTTCTATGACTTTACCTTAGAAAAAATGTGAAAAAATTAGAGAGCTATAACATTCTAAAATGTGAGAATTATCAACCAAATATTATCATTGCCACATTCTATCAAAAGCTGTTTTTAATGGATGATAATATTTCAAAAATTACTTAATGGCTATTGATATGCAATTATTTATAAAGCACAAAATCTTCTTAACTATAATGCAGAGAGATAGTAATGAAAACCATCTCGTCATTGCTTTTACACTAAAGTAAACATTTATGTTCAAAAATTACACATGTCATTAATAGATTTTTTTATGTACGATTTAGCAAAGAAAACATTCCATAATAATTGGATACGATTCATTTATACTTCAGAATTCTATGTATATGAATCCTATGAATTTACTTTTAATAATTTTTCTAACTGAAAAAAATAATATTGTTACAAATAAATAAATAAAATGGAAAGAAATGGCTAGAAGATTAAAGCATTTTTTAGCATGGAAATTTCAATGGAAATCACAAAGAAATATCTTTTTTATATTATAATTTAATTATAATTAGTTTTTTAAATCACCTATAATTGCTTAACTCAAAATACTAAAAATAATCACACTTAATACACAAAAACAAACAAAAGCACAATGAAGATTGATGCCCGAAATAATCCCCTCTAAATCTAGTTCATCATTGTATTGATTTTCGTCCCCTTCCAGTGAATTCATAGGTATGTGGTTCTGAAGATGAGGCACTTATCTATTCATCGCAGTGTAACACATCTTGAGGTTATCTCTAGCTCTGCAAATATGAGGTGAATTATATATCTTTCGCGTTATCTTAAATATACACGCATACATGCACATACACACAGGAAATGATCAAATGGAGCTGCGTTGCCATTCTGCTATGCAGTTATTTTAGATATTTATTCGTAGTTGCTTTGCTCGTTTGGAAGGATTTCAATATATCTAGAAATTCACCTGGAACACTGGCCGTTACAGAATGGATAGAATTGTAGGCAACTCTCTTATCGTTTCTGTAACTGACGAACGATAAGGGAATTATTGTATTCATGCTTATGGTTCATTGAAAACGATGGCTATTTAGACATTCGGATTCGTACAAGAGTACAGTAATGACGATTTTTTATAATCTCAGTTTAATTTGAATATGTTTTGATGAAGATTGCGCGGTAAATATGTCTTGGAAATGCATTATTTAACACATCATAAAATATTTGTTTTATTGCTGTTTATAATAATAATTCAAAATATATACATAAACTAATAATACATTGCTTAATGATAAGGCTTCTAACCAGCAGACAAGGCTGCGGTAGTGTGGTAAAAGAGTCTTGAATTGGAGGATTGTAGGTTCGTAACCCAGTTCCCCTAAAGTTATTTCACATAAATGAATCTGGAACTCGTTCAAAATTTACTTCTCTGAATGACATTAAGTTTTGAGAGTACCAGTATCGGCTCAGGTATCATTTTTACCATTTGATCATGGGTTAGAGCCATCGAGTTACTCTTTAAAATAACCCTCGCCTACATGGGAATGGACTATTAATTCATCTAAACAGAATAAATAACAGTAAAACTAATGAACACATCCTAATCAACACGTCGTGCATTGTTTTTATATTACTTACATGTTATTTTTTTTCACTATTGTAAGTGGAATTTTGAGAATTGAAGAGAGAAAATCAATAACAAACTGTAAAAGTTTTTAGTAATGTGGAATTTAACGGATTGTTGATTAAAACAACTTATTGTTTTGCTCTATTATCTAATTAGAATCATCTTTCCTTTCTAGAATATGCCGTTCTAGTGAAATAAGAGCTCGCTGAATTCTTGAGGGGTTTAAGGATTTTGTGTTATTTTTGCATCCATTGACAGCGTCTTTGAACGATTTAATTTTAGCCTATACGTTTAAAAAGTGTTTAAGAAGCGAAAATTCGATGAGCGTATGACGTAACGGCACGACGATTAAGAGGTTAAAACTCAGATATTCCATTAGTAAAATATTTGAATTACAAGAAGCAATAGCTAAGGTAAGAAGTGGAATTTTTTTATAAAAATATTGTGCTTAAAAAAAGAAGTTTACAAAATTATTTAATATCTAGAAAAGAGCACAAAATTATTATGAATGATGTAAAATTTTTCAAAAACATATAAGACTCATCTCATAGACAGGCATTGATTTCTTATCTAATGAACAAAATTTAAACATCAATCATGAAAAATTAATTAGCTATTGTAGCAACAGCATTAGTTTATTTCCAAAAGAAATATAATGATTTCTTTTCTTTAAAAACGCATCTCATGTACAAAACGACTGATTTAATGAATTGAGCTCAAAGCAACTATTTATAGTTTGAAACAAGTTTTCCAGTTTTGAGTGAATTCGAGTTACCTAATAAGAAATTTTGTTAATTTGTAAAATTAAAATCATATAAATGAGAATATCACCAGCATTAAAATTGGATGGTATTTATAAATGAGAATATAATTTACATTAAAATGAACTTCTTTAAGTTCCTCGTGCTGTTCTTAAAATTATACATGCTTATAAATTAAAGAATTTGTAATTTCATCAATATAAATTGAGTACTTTTCAACTTTCAAAAATTATCCAGGCAAGATTATCTTATAATCAATGTTTTGTATTATTTCCAGTTGGTTATTTCTTATTCTCATGTACATTACAAGAATAATTTTTGATACTTTCAATAACATTAAAAAAATATTTATCAGTATATGCTAAGCATTAAATGTCATTATTTATTATCCTTATGCACAAGAGTTGGAAATGCTATCATGGTAACAATATAGTTATCTATACTTATAATAAAGCTCAATGTGTGTGTGTGTGTGTGTTGGCGCTCTACAAGCCAGACCATTCAACCTACAGCTACCAAATTTGGCACGTGTATACCTTGGAGGCCGGGAATGTGCACCTGGGCGTTATTTTTTCGAATTTTTAACTAGAATTTTATTAATTTAAAAATTAAGCGAAATTTTGACGTGTTTCTGCTATAACTGCCGAAAATATTACCGCACAAAAAAGATTTTTACATGAAGTTAAAGATAAAAAATTTATCTTTTAAATGATACTACTGTTTTAATCTTAAAATTAAATTTCTATTTTTAATGAATTTTTAAATAAATATTTTAACTATGTTTTTCAATAATTTTTTTCGTCAAAAATAAAAATGAGGATTAAGCACGTTTCGCATTCATAAGAAAAAAATAGCCTTTTTTAAAGTGTTGCCATCACATTGATTAAAGCTCTAACTGAAAATAAATCTTTTTGGAAATGAAATCTGCAAAATTATAATTTTCGGCAAGTGTCTGTAAGAAATGAAACAAATATGAAATATTATTTTTTCTAAAAAATAAATTCAAGAAAAATTATTTTATGATCTTTTACACTCTCTATACAGGGTGTTTATTCAGTCCCGGATCCATTTTGATATTTAATGACTCATAAAATAATGAAGATGTCAACAAACTTATGGCATTTATTGATGGAATAACTCATATATTTTCCTTTTCAGGTTTGAATATTTTTACTTTTGTAAATATCGTCTGCGCGTGTTTTTAATTTCAGATAATTTCATTTTCCAGTCTAAATATCTGTATTTTTCTAAATATCGTCTGCTTATTAATTGCATTTTTCTCTCTTTTGTTTTTGGCAACTATTGAAATGTTATGTTTACTTTTGATGTGTTCGTTCTATGTAGTACTTTTGTATGTGATGTTTTATTCGAGCGGAAATTAAGGAGAATGCATACACCACAAGAGAAAGCACAGATTTTATGGTTGTCATAGAGTTAATTTCCAATCAACTAAATCACTGACTTTTAAGAGTTAATTTCCAATCAACTAAATCACTGACTTTTAAGAGTTAATTTCCAATCACTTAAACTGACTGATTTATTAAGATTTGAATATCACTATTCAATAAAAAAAGGATAATTTTAGATTTTTCATCGATCGTTTCAAAGAAAATACGCCAATAAGCGCGCAGGTTTCTCAAGACTAATTGGCCTAAGATTATGAAAATGGTGAGTTTTTCTAAATTTTTAACATTTAAAACTTCATAAATAAGTCTTAGTTGATCGTGGAAAATAGAAACATTCATTCATTTATTTAAAATTTGGTGTGTCCAGAATATTTATCAGAATATGATACCTTACTGCATTAAATTTAGACTTCATAATTTTTGAAATATATTTATAAGCAGGAACAAATATTATTATTGATTTCATTTCAATCCTTTTGAAAGCAAAACTAAAAACTGAATTTTATACTGAATCTCAGAATTTTTTGTTGAATTATTGTTTGAGATATTACATAAACTATGAAAAATATTTTGTAGTTAACATAAGACTTAAATACTGAGCGATTCTGTTTGCAATACTCATATTCAATAATAATAATAATTAATTAATAACAATAAAGATGATTAATAAAATAAAACGCTTGGTTTTATTAAAAAATATCTTAATATTAATTGCAATTTCGTCATTTACATTTTTAATTAAAGTTGAAGTTTTACCAGAAATGGCAACAAATTAGCAATATATATATAGTAAATTGAACGAAACGATCTAAACAATATAAGTTTGGTATGACTATCAAAATTTGAAGATTAAAAATGTTTTGTTTGAGAATCCTTTAAGAGACCAGTTACTTAAAATATTTAATTGAAAATTGTAGCGAGCGGTAATACTGGCGAACCGGCTGGTCGCCAAAGGCGGCTAGTATTTAATATAAGATAGGTATCAGTATTCAATATCTACAGTCCTTCAATGTAGTCGCCAGCTTTCTGTATAATTTGTTTCCCACAACATGGAATTAGTTAAATACCTTATTCAGTTCCAGTTTTGCTGATGTTTGGGATGGAATGATCCATTCATTTAAAAACCACTGGGACACTTCAGTACTATTGCTGATAAAGTGTTTTGCTCGCTGGAGCTGGAACTTTCCCTACTCAGATTTGAGCCCATCTGACTATGATTTAATGTAAAGGAGAAGGAACTACTTCGTGGTCGAACTGCTTCAGAGACTATTAAATCAGTAAATCGTTCCATTCGAAGCATCAGCAGAAATGGTACTGAATGAAGTATTCAACTAATTCCATGTTGCTGGAAGCAGATAGTCTAGAACGCTGATGATTACATAGATGAACTAGAGGTACTGCAAGTCAGTACCTGTCCTTCAATGCACTCGCCAGCTTTCTGTATAATTTGTTTCCCGCAACATGGAATTAGTTGAATACCTCATTCAGTACCAGTTTTTGCTGATGTTTGGGATGGAATGATCTATTGATTTAAAAACCACTATGACACTTCAGTATGAGTGTTTTGCTCGCTGGGGTTGGAACTTTATCTACTCAGATTTCGGCCCATCTGACTATGATTTAATTCAAAGAAGAAGGAACTACTTCGTGGTCGAACTGCTTCAGAGATTATTAAATCAGTAAATCGTTCCATTCAAAGCATCAGTAGAACTGGTACTGGATGAGGTATTCAACCAATTCCATGTTACGGGAAACAAGTTGTAAAGAATGCTGATGTTTACATTGTACTACTGCAATTATTATAAACTTGTACCTATGTTTATAAGATGTAAATATATTGTTACCATTATTAAATTTTCAACCTTGCATTATATCATTTTTTTCATAATCCTTTTAGTCTTAGACATTTTTAACTTCACTGACTTGGTACAACTGTCCTTGATCCGTTTTATTTAAATTCTTAAAATTACAACCACTCGACGATGACAATCTAATAACAGAATAAATTTAACCGAAGCAATTTCGAAAAAAAAAACATTCGTTGTTGTACCAAAAATACTGAAGTTATTTCCATTCTAACTATTAAATTAAAAAAAAAATTAAAAAATCCGAAAAAAAAATCCAAATTTAAATACAAAACTCTATTTTTACAATCATAATACAAGTCTAAGTTTGTAAAAGGAATGCATATTTCTACATTTAAAGAAGCAAAGAATATTTTATAAAACGGGTTGAGCTATTATTAATGAATTGCAACATCTGTGGTATAGAAATGCTGCTTTCGTTTCGCAGCCCTGAATAAAAATTGATCTGAAAGCAGCCATTCAATTAAGAATGCAAAGCTGTAATTCCAAAGAGATCAAAGTAGCTGAAAATTATAAAAGAAAACAATCGCTAATTAACAGTTTTTCTGGCGCAAATCACTCTTTCGGGATGAAGTGTTCGTTTTATTTTTAAGAACAAGAAAATACGTCGAGCAGTTTAAAGCATGTGAAACGAAAGACACTGTAGTAATTTTCTTCTTGCACGGTCCCCTGGGGGCCAGCGCTTGACTTTCTCTTTAAAAGATGTGAAATGCTAACTAGATTAACAAATTCAACAGGCGTTGACGTAGCAATTAATGTGTTAAGTAATTAATTTTATAAAGCAATATTTAGCATCGATATTTTTAAATTAGAAATTTTCACCAGCAGATAGATTTTTACATGTTTAATAAATTGATATGCGCTTTCGAAAATATGGGCATAAAAATTGCGAAGAATTATGTACCTTATACAGTGTAACGAAAAAGAACTTGCCTTTTCTCTTAAGCATAAATATTTTCTGTATTTAGGAATACTTTTAAGATTTGTTTTATCTTTATTTTTTATATCATTTGCTAATTAGTGCCATTAGAGATTTGTTTTAGATCCTGTAATGGATAATTCATCGAAATTGGAATGTCAAGAAAGGATAATTATAATGTCAGCCCCCTAAAAAATCATGAAAAATATTTAAGTCTTAAAGACTTGCCTACCTCAGTATAACAACAACACATACTAATAATTTTGACAGTTTTTTAATTAGTGATGTTTTATTAATGTCGTGTATTCGACTTTGAAGCAATAATGTTTTGTTTCGCTTGATTAATATTTGTTTTTTTCTTGCTGTATTTTTTATGTATAATATTTAAAAATAAATATAGAGATATTTTAAAGTCATCAAATATGCCAAATAGATATACCGTATCTTTTTCAATAAATTAAGCTATATGCTAATTTTGATTTTATACTATATCATAAATTGTCGAATCCGTTTTAACTCTCCAATTTATGCTAATATAAACATCATTCGTATTTTAGTATTTTCCAAGGAGAGGGCAGTGATCAGCGCAGAAAAGAAAAATCTTAGATTGCGGGATACTGCGTTTTCAGTTGCGTGTAGACATGTGCAACAGTTGCAATTGCGTGCATTTACTAATATTTACTCATTACATGGTAAAAAAAGTGGAAAATTGGGTTCACAGGCAAAGTGTGAATTCATTTCTTTTTGGTTTTGTTTATTGAGTGCTTGGTTTATTTTGGATGTAATTATATTTCTTGCAAGGAGTTGACTAATTAGATGTTTGTAAGCATCCATTTAATTGTTGCATCAGATTTTAGTATGACATTTGTGTGAATCTAACAGCTTGTTTATGCTTCTTTTTTTGCAAAAGTAATCAAATATTGCTGTAAAATTTGTACTTTGTTGAATGATAATTATTTTTAAATTTTTACTACTTTTTAAGGAAACAAAATTAATATCTAGTAAATCCGCAAATATATTAATTTCACAGATATTAGACACTACTCTATACATGAAGCCACTTTCATCTTGGTCCAGTGGTTAATTTCTGAACTACTACGAACAGACAAAAATTTCCAGTTGAAAAAACGATTTAAATGAGGTAAATTACGTTGTACTTTGTTTGAGTCAATAAATACACTTTTAAAAAGTAAGGAAGGCAGAATGTTTTTACATAGTGTCCTGATCTTATTAGTGATATCCTGTTAAAAGGTTTTGATATTCTAATGCATACAATAAAAAAGTTCAATTGTTTAATGATTATAAGTGACATAGTAATATTTGTTTAAGGTAAATTTGAAATAAATACAAATTTATTTCAGGGAATAAATATCAGCTTTTGAAAAAAATAAATGAAATGTTTGGTCGAAATTAAAAAGGTTTTTGCAATTTTTTATTGGTTTTAATATTTAACAGAAAAGCTTAAAACATATATTTAGCTTAAGTATAAAAAATAGAAAAATAACACAACTTGTTGAAAAAATCTAAACCATGTTTTTACAGAATGAACGTTGCTTAAAATATTGTTATAATAAACATTTTCATGAAATTGAATTAAAATTAACTTTACAGTAATATTTGCTCAAAATGACTTTCTTCAGTTGAAATATAGAAATGCACCAGTTAAATAAATTCTTGCTCGTTATGTAGCATTGTAGATGTAATGATCTGAGTTATATGCCAAAATAATAGGGACATATGCCATAATATAAGAGATACATTTCATATAATCAAATTCCCTCTATTCATGTTTTCTGTTTCGAAAACTTTATTTTTAAGCAATCTTAAATGAAGTATTTTAATGGACTTGAATCTGGCGATCGGGGGAGCCACTCATAAGAATCCCCATATTCAATGATATTAATCCCATATATATTGAGAAAGAAAAACATAGGCAAAAGGATTTGTGAGCTTAATCATGCTTCAGCCATACTCCTGACAAATTCCATCTCGAAACAGACTCCTCCAAATAATCAGATAATGGCCCAGAAAAAATAATCGTATATTTGGCAGATGTTAAAGCATCATCAAAGAAGGATGATTCAATTATTGCATTCTTCCATTTTCTGTCAAAAACATTCACCTATCAATGCACTTGGTCCTATATCGTATGTTACAAGGATTTCCTAGCCACTAAATGTTACTATTATTTAAAAACTTCATCTCATGAAGATTTTCTTAGCAGAAAAAAGTTTGTATTAGGTTCTTTATATCTGAAATTCTCTAATAATGAAATATCAATATTTTGAATAAAATAAATTCCTGGAATGAAAAAAAAGACAAAGTAGTCATTTTTTCAAATTCAAAATCTTCATATTAAAATTCTTAAGCATATTTTGAGTTCATATTAAGTGTATAGAACACTTATGATTAGCGTGTGTAATAGTGGAAGATTGTAACTTCTGATTTTAATTTCTTTTCAACCAATAAAAGATAAAGTCTTATTAATTTATTATGTTATAAATATAATAATTTTTTTTGTAACGTAATCCATCGTTTGTTAATCACATTAAATGCAACACAGAGTTCAGTAATTGGCTGAATTAAATATTTTTTTTTCAATTCTTAGAAATACCGTTGTTTTGTGTATGAAAAATGCCATGAGATTTTTAAAAAATTGTTTAAAATGCAGTAATAAGTATACTTACCAGTAAACATTCTGAGGTATTCTTAATCTTCAGGGTCAGTAGTGAGCATGCTTATCATTTCCATTTTCGCCGGAATGGTCAGTAGTAAGTATATTTATTTTCCAAAATTTCATAAATTAATGAAGTAACTGGAAAATTTTTTGTATTCTCTTTTGCTAATATATAGGTGTGCCATAATAAATTTCAACAAAATTTTTTGGAGTTGTTCCTGAGTTACGGATAATAAAGCATTAAACAAATATTAAAATATGAGACAAAAAAAAACCCTTCTAAATAAATAATTAAATATCAAAATTCTATTCGAAGATTGGTACTATGTCTTCATGCTAAATAATCGAAGGAAATCAAAACATAATATTAAGTTAATACATAATTTCCATTTGCGAGATTTTTTTTGCATAATTTTTATTTACGAGATTTCTTTCCGCATAGTTTCTACTTGCGAAATTGTTGCATAATTTTCATTTGCCTTTCCTTTCAGTGATCCTCGAGAGGAATTTAGTTTTTAAAATCGTCTAAAAGAGCAATATTCAAAGTTTCAGAACTTGGTGATTTTAATCGTTGAGAAGTGGATTTTTTTTTGCTTAAAATGTTAGTTTGGCAAAAATATTTTTCTAAATATAATTTAAGCAGCATTATCGGACACTTTTAAGTGCAAAACAATGGAACATTTTTATTGCATGCGCTATGCAATCAAAACTTTTTGATTGAATATTTCTAATAGAATCGACAACTTTTGATAACTTTTTTTTTCAAAAGTGCATTTATTGATTCAAACTTCATAAAATTAATTTTTTCTTCAATGAAAGCATTTTTCTAATAGAAAGTTTATGTATACCTTCAACAATTTAGAAATTAGCTGTTGTACCACGACTATAGTGCTCGTCCTGTGTATTATTATTTTAATTTTTGTATATTGATCGGGATATATTCTTATCCCTCGTCAGTTGGCAGAAATATATCTTTTCTTAACAAAGTTAATGTACATTTGAGCCTACGGATTCTGATTATTGACTACAGAACTATAAAAATGCATGTTTTACTGTTTTTGTTTATTTCATCTTTCCTACTCTGTTGTATTTCAAAGTTATTTTTGAAATTGGTCAGCATTTCTATTCTGTTGTATTTACACTACACTTAAAACCTGAAACTCCTTGCCAGAATCAGCAGAAAGCAGTAAATTATGTTCATCAACAAACTCATTATATTTTCATTACATCACACGAATATTAGAAGTTTATCCCGAATTTGGGAAAAAATATTTTCAACAATCATTTGTAAATGTTCATAATCATTAGTGTCTCTCTATTTTATTAAAATGCATGCTATAGAAATTCCGACTTTGAACTTATAAAATTATTATTTCATTTGTCATTTACATACATTTGCTTTGATTTTTTATAATTAATGTCTACTAACTTCATTTTTTTACTGAACTCGCCGCTTTTTGAATAAATTATTTGCTACAGAAGCGCATACATAGTATGATGCACATGCTGAGTATATTTGAATATTTTTCATGCAGTGTCTTTATTGAAGTAGTTTTCGACTTTATATCAACTGTTTATTCTAAAAGCACTCAACGCAGTTTGACCAATGCACATGTTTTTGTTTCATAACGGACAGTTAGAGCTCAATAATGCTCTAATTGGTGAAAAACAACTTTGTAGAATCAAAATAAAAAACAATTTTATCACATGTTTCAGGCAATGCTACCAAAAGGTCACAAATAGATTTTAATTTTCTAGATCAAAGTATTAGAATACTAATAATACTAATAAGCAATCTGTGAACCTTTAATGCGATGATTAGATAATTATTTTAGCAATTATTATGCTGAAAGCAATATCAAGGTAAAGATTTTGAGAAAAATTGTAATTGTCAATTGAAAGACTAAAACGTGAATTTCTAATGAGTTTTATATTTTGTATAACTGTAAGAAGTAGTAAACAGAACTGTTATGAAGAATGCGATTATGTCTGTATTTGAAATAAAAATTTCACTTTAGAAATCTTTAAAATGGTCTCATAATCCTGTTTTTGTTTTTTGAAAAGAAGTTTCCATGACTGTTTTTGTGACGTTTTTGTAACTGGGCGATATAGTCAGCCATGACTACTTTCTTATGGATGCTACCATTATAACCTCTTCACATGTTATTAACACATCGAATCGCATAATTTTTTTAAAATTAGAAGGTGAGTTAATATAGCAGTGATGCCCCAAATCGAATGTTTCATCAAATTAGAATATAGAAGAAATTTAACCATTGCATTTGCTTTGCTACATAAATGGTGCAGCAAAGTCAGTATTAGAAGCATAGTTTTAACTTTTGGCTAAAAATTAATATTTGTCTTTCAAAAAAAATTCATCTTAGCCAAATTTCAGGAATGATTTAATATTGAAATGCAAATGTACTTTAAGGCATAGTCACTAACGTATTTAAGAGTTTAAAAATTTTTCAGGGCACTACGTGCTCATTTGAAAAAAAAAAAAACCTTAAATTAGTTTAAATAATCTTCAAAAGAGATTAACGTTAGCAAAAATAGTTTTCATAATACTAACATTGTTAGACTGTTTTTTAGCAGGACGTTTTGAAATTTTTAAAGTTATAGTAAATCACTTTATTTATAAGCCATGACTATTTTTCTTATGGTTGTTACCATAATGATCTCTTCACTTATAATGCAAACATCAAATTAGAGAATTTTATGGATTGACAGTTGAATTAAGATAACAATAATGCTCCAAACAGGATGAATAGTTACAAGTCAACAGAAATTCAGCTGTCAGTGGAATAAATTTTTATTACAAACTCAGTGCTCTAGAAATTGCTATCTATTCGTAAAAAATTCGCAGTGTCAAAATATCTTCTAAAAGAGTAAAATTTATCAAAAGTCTGATTTTTGGAATAGTATAATACTGAATTGCAACTGTATTTTAATTTTTGTAGTTAAGAGCCTTTAAACTTTTACGGTACTGGATGTTTATTTACCAAGCATTTACAAAAATTCCATAGTGGCCGAAATATATTACAAAAAAGAGTCATTTTTAACGAAATCCACTTTTTTAGGTGTAGAATATAATTTAGTTGGACTGTTGTCTTCTAACTTCACTCATTATGTTTGCTATCTCGACAAGAAATGCTTCGCTTCCAGATGAAGTCATAAAACCATTTGATGGCCTTCTATCTGCATTACCTTTAATGCCTGACACAGCAGTAGCCAAGAAAAAAGATTTAACACACTCGTACGAATTATTTACTGTTATCCCCAGGGACATCATCCCCGATGTTACACTGATATTGCGCACTGAGTAAGCGCTTTTAATCTGAAATAATGCTGAGCTTTGCGTCGGTCTGAATGTCATTTTTCGTGCCCTGATGGCATTCCCTAAAGGGTTTCCTTAATTTGCGATGTCTAAAGGCAAGGAATGTGGACGAAGGAAGTCACGCCCCTCGCTGGATGCACTTCCTCGGGAAGAATGCAACTCAATTTGGGTGAAGGAAACCGTCCAGAATGAAAGCCTGGATTAACTTCGTAAACTACATAGTTAGCTGTGTAGCCACTAACTACTTATTGCAGAGCTGGGTTTAAACTGCAATGACATGGCTAACTCATTTAACTCGAGAATGAAAGAAAAAAAAATTCTGTATAGAAACCCTCATTTACTTCTTCGCAAATAAATCCAGTATCGGTGCTGTGACTGTAAATCTTCTTTTGTCTCCTTTCATTTTAGTATAGCTTTTTTAAAGGACGACCATATTTTTGCATACTTTCATCAATTTGATATCTTTTGCTTTTGAAAATTTCAAGTTTGTAATGATGAAGGGATTTTGTTATCGATTTTTCATTCGTTCCTAGATGTATTTATTATTCAGAGTTTAATTATCAGTTAATCACTAATTGTCGTTAATCGAAATTTAATTAGTTCTAATTTAATTTCGAATCTATGTGAGAGGCGCCATCTGGTAATGGATTTGGAAGACAATAATTATAAAATTCAGTAATAATAATGATGATGAATTATGAAATTCATCTGAGATTAAAAAGAAAAAATAACAAAAATTTAAAATTTAAAAAAATCCTGTAATTGATGAGCTAAAAAGTAAAAGTTATTAGGTTTACTGAAAAATAGAAATGTCAAAGAAAAAATTGTAGAAACCTGAGGAGTGGAAAAATGCATACATTAAAATTATAATGAATATCAAATGAAAGATAATGTGGCATAAAATGCTGAATGAAGTAATTTGTATATATGTTGTTCTGTTTTTATGGCAATTGCGACGTGTAGGAACATATTATATTTATCGCTCTTTTGTTTCCAACTTGCTTTTCGTGAGACTAATTTGATCATATATGAGAGCAAATTTTAAAAACCTAATAGTTTTTATTTTTAAAAATTAAAAATAAAATTTTTTATGTTTGTTTTAAATGAGTTATTTGTTATCAAGGGGAAAACATTAAAAAAAATACACAGTTTCAAATATTCTTTTATCAAAAACATTTTTATAAACTTTGAAACTCTAGTCTAGTTAGGGTTGGATTTCATCCAAAATTTTGATTAAACCGAATTTTAATATTTCGTATTTGCAATTCAGTAAAACCTATATATAAATATAATCTGATTTTCACGACTGGTTTATTGTATAAAAAATTAATTTAAGAAAGATATAACAATAAGAAAACTTAATTTTAAATTAATCACTTACATATAAAGGGTGATTATGAGAAAATAAACTTGTTAAATTATGCATATTCTTTATATTACCGAGTTTAGATAGAAATAAATTATAGTACTCTAATTATTTATGGAAAAAAATTATGGCTAAGATTGTTCTTTTTAAAGCAATGCTAGTAAATTAGATTTGTCCTCAAGGGGAAAACTTTGAAACTTCACCAAATCTTGGATTAAAACTTGTGCACCTAAATTTTTTTTAATGTATGAAAAGTAACAACCGAAATGCAATTAATGTTGGTAAAAATATGCTACTTTAAATTTTACAATATTCAGAAATGAAAGGAAAAAAATGGGCAAAAGTTGCAAGAGAAAAACATGTTGAAGAACAAGATTAATTGTTATTTTTAAAAAGAAAAAAAATATTTATCCTTATTATTTTAAATCCCAATAAATCCGTTCCAAAAGAAAAAAACACCCCTTCTTACTTCAAAAAAGTATGATTTATCTGGAAAAAAAAAGGAAAGAAAAAATGATTTGTCCATTTTCTCTGAAATGTAATTTAGTGACTTTCAAAATAAATGAATACTTCAGCACTTTTTTGAGAATATGCATTTTGACAAAAATATTGAATAATGCAAATTCGGATCATCAAATTCACGATTCGGTCACGAGAGTCAGGAAAAAATTTGAGAGTTATTAATTTAAAAGTCACTATTTCAGCATAAAATGTACCTGTAACAAGTAATATAATCAGCAGTAGATTATAAAATTTCACTCCCTCTTTGAGATATAGATATTTATACATGGTTTCTTGTAAAGGAATTTCTGTTCCCTCCCTTTTTTATAAGTATTTGAAACGACATATCGAATTACGAAATTTTGAATTATAGAATTCACGGTTAAGTTACATAGAAGATACTTGGAGAGGTATAAATTTCAAAAATAACTCTTTCAATGAAAAATAAACCGATAAATCCATTGGTATAAGAATTGTAGAGATCACTGATCTAGTTTCATACCTATAAAATTTCACTTGCTTTTTTAAATGTGGAGATTCATATTGATTTCTTTTGCAATCTAATTTCGACATTCTATTCCTTGTATCTTATATCTATTTTTTTTTCTTGATTCAGATGATTCTCATGTGATTTTCGACGTTTCGTAGAGATGTTTCATTTAAGCCAAAATTACATGGCATATCATCAGACATAACTGCACATTGTTTTAGACTATAACGCCATTGCCCTTTTCCTTGTACGAAATGCGTGATAGATTTCAGAATTAAATTGGTACTACGCATTCGATGTATATCACACAAACATGAATCGACTTCATCATATCTGAAAAAAAAAACTATAGTCAAATTGTGGCAATTACATTCATGAATAATTATCAACTGCTTTAGAGATATAAATTTATCTTTTAAGATATTTTTTATTTATCTTTTATCTTATAAATTTATCTTTTAAGATATTTTTTTAATTTATCTTTTATCTTATAAATTTATCTTTTAAGATATTTTTTTAATTTATCTTTTATCTTATAAATTTATCATTAAAAAAATTGTGTTTTTCGAAGATTTTTAAACTGCCGATAGTATCAAATAGGCCGAACTAAACAAATATCTCACTAAATTCGTAATCAATACTGAATTTTGAAATTTTGAAGATCAAAGTTTCAAACTCTATTTTGACATTAATTTTTAAATAAAACCTGTCGTAATCCTGGAGGCATGTTTTTCACTTTATTTCTGCTTGTATACAATATGTTTTGATTGCATAGATTCGAGTACATATTGAATAATAATTTCAAATTAGTACATTTCAAAATTTTAAGAACATAAAATATATTTTAGCTTTTAGTCAACTTGTTGAAATCGTGGAGTGAAAATGAAGAATCATTTCCTTGACTGTTTTTAATGCTGCTACCTTTGTAATGGAGATAAAACTATTTGAATGATTACAACAATGAAATAAAATGAATATATTAGAAATGTCTTTGAATTTGTTCACGAAAATCTTACTGATGATGGTAGAGCAAAACTTTTAGGACCTAAATAGATAATAAAATTATTCTCTTATCTATCAATGTGGCGAAATTAAAAAAAACTTTTGTACGTTTTAAAATGTAATTTTATATTCAAAATTAAACCTTTAGTAATTTAAATATTATGTAAAAATGCTCTTATTAATCTTAGTATTATACCAAAAGATAAATTGTTAGTAATAGCAATATTATATGCAAAAGTAAGCCCCTGGAATTGTAGTGTTATATACAAAAATAAATTTTTAGTGATCCTAGAGCTATATGCAAAACATTTCGTAAATCGTAACGTGATACACGAAATTTTCCTTGTAAATCATACCAAAGAAATCAAATGAATAAAAAATAGTTTTAAAATAGTTTTTTAATGCAAATCCTACTGGATATAAACAAGGTTAACTTTCATTCTTTAATTGAATTGTTGTTCAATAAAATTAATTATATTATTAATGACACTCTCTGGCAAGAATTTTATTGTACTCTTTGGTAATTAGTGTTATATGTAAAATAAACAATCGAAGATAAACTTCATGCCCCGTCATTCATATCAATATCGAAATGTATTGTTCTTTTTTAAATGTTCAACATTTGTGGACTGAAAATATTATAGATATAATCTTTTTTTCCGGTTATGAAATAAATTTCATTCTTAGAACTTAAATCAGAAAGCAATTTTGCTTTTAAAGAAAAATATTATCATTGCTGCTCTGTGTCATCTGTATTCCAACTTTACTCACGTTTTACCATAAACCTCAAAGCAGTTTCATCTACCTTTTCAACAGCTATCGGTCCAAAGACATAAGTTCCGTTACCTGAGTGATTATCAGCTCACGAATGCCTTTTGTAGATAAGGGCAACTTCTGTCAATAGCAAAGAGAACAACTCGAAATCCAGAGTTACCGTTTCCGTGTTGAGTGATTTTAACGAATTAAAATTTATTATTAAAATAATTTTTATTCGTATACGTTAAAGATGAAGATGTCAGCTGGATATGCACTGCCCTTTGCTGCTATATTAGGTAAAAAAATCAATTCACTTTTTTAATATACTTTCTGATGTTTATTGGCGATAAATCAACGATTGCGACACGTGATGCTATTAAATGTTTTGCAATTTCCCTCACCATAAATTCGACTATTTCTTTCCATAACCTTGGGAAGCTTCGACGCTGAAAAATATCTATTCGAATAATTTATTTGGCAAGTTTTATTATATGATAGATAGCAGGATATATTTACAAATTTGAAAAATGTTTGATAGTTTTATTAATGTTTTGCTTCCATATAATTTTTTTGTTTCTGAATATTTTCATAAGCACTGCATAAGTTTTAATTATTTTTTGACAAATTAGAATGTCATGATTTAACAAATAAAGTATTTTCAAATATTTATTTCTGTGAATATTTGATAAGGACACAATGTTGCTATAATTTTTAATGCTTATATATAAAATGGTTATTTTGATAGTTTGATTGTTGTAATAAATTAAAACAAAAAAAAAATGAAAAAAAAATCTATTATTGTATAGAGAACACATAAGTAGATATAACTGGCATAAGAAACATCTAAAAAAATAAATGCTATTAATTTTATTTCACTGGAATATTCTTATTAGCTAAATAAATGTTAGTCAAAAATTAAATGAAATGATTATTCGCATTACGTTTTTAAATAATTTTATTAATTGAAAAATAATATAAAGAAAAGAAAGATATAACGAATAAAATAAAAATTTGGAATTCAATATTTTAATGAAGCTAGATTTATTCAATATTGAACTACAAAATGATAGATATTTTTTTCTTTTAAAATTTTATCTCTTAAAATTTACACCACTTTTTATTTCTTTAAAGTCATGTATCCTCACTTCATATTCGATTATATCTTATATATATATATATATATATATATATATATATCATATTCGAAAACCTTAATTTAAATTGAACCGACTCTTTGAGCCTGTAATAAACATTAATCAAATTATTAATGTTTATTACAGAATTATTACATGGTTGAAAAAAAATTGATGACCACTTTTAAAACTGATAGTTATTTTCTAAATATTTTTGTTGATAAATGTAACATGCTTTCTCTTTTAAAATCATTCTTCAAATCCATATTATATTCTTTCAGTATAAAATTTGCTATGTTTCTCTGTAATCTTCTTAATTCTTGTCGAGTTTTTAAACTAATCTCTTCTTCAAGTTTTTTCTCTTCTCAGTGGAATATGTGAAACTTTGTAGAGTAGTTTTTCTTTTACAACATGATAGTTTTTTTTAACTGAATGCATTTCTAACGTTTCTCATTGCGTATTAAAATATTTTTTTAAAGAAAAGCACACACATTCTTTATATAAAAGAAATGAAAGTTTCAAATATCGTTAGAATAATTTAAAAGAAGGAAATACTTTCATAATGTTTTTAGCAATATAACAATAATAATTTGTAGTTATATGTAATTTAGCAACATAATTTAATAATAACGTAAATTTTTAGCAGCACTCATGATATGCTTTTTAAAAACATTTATTAAAATAATGGACTAGTTTCCTATATGAATGATAAAAATTGAAAAAAATATTTTTTAAGCTATTTAAATCCAAAAACGTATTTCATATCATTTTCAACAGGATTTCAGATTTTTTTTATAGGAGTAGCAAATTTAACATTCAAACAAAAATTAATTTACGAGAGAAATTTGTTTAAAAAATATTTCTATTTGAAAACATTTATCACATTTAAAATATGTAAACATTTCGATGCATTTCGCAACGTTTTCAAATTCCATATGTTCTATTATTAAGATTGATTACTTTTCACTTGAGTCAGAATCATAAAAAACAGAAACACCTGAAGCGATCTCATTTTTGCTTTCCATTTATTTCACCAATAACATAATTTTCAGGATGAATCTTGCATAATGAAGGAAAAAAGTGAAATATTTCTATTAAAGATCAAAATAAAAATTATTGTGTATCGCCTTTTCTCTTTGATTAATTAAGTGCAGACAAATGGTAAATGACTTTTTGCATAGGATTTTCATAATTCATTAATTATCTTTATTTCATTAAAAATATGACCTCGTGTTTGTGATATAAAAATTAATTATCAAATAGCTGTAAAAGTTCAAATGGATCTTCGAGTGAAATAAATCTCATTTGCACGGGAGATTGATTTTTTATTCGATTTTTCAAACTGCTAATTATATTGAAATCGAAATTATCATCTAGCAAGTGCTTGTTACACTTTGTAGTAAAATTCGATAATCAAAAATAATAATTTAAAAAAGGGCGTAATTTATTTTCAAAGCCTGAATAATCTAATAAAACAATTTTTACATTCAAAGGCAAATTATTTTTTTAATTTTAAAGTACTTCGTTTATATGTATACCAGATTGCCTTTTTTATTAATAGGATTTAGTTGTTCATAAGATTTTTGAAAAGTTGGTGCCTTATCTTCATTTTATTTTGGTATGCTTTTTTTTGGATAGCTTTTTAATGTATGCTTCAGAGATACCTAAATATAGAATTATTATTACTTAACGCCATAAAATAGTTCATACATTTATAGCCAAATGCTGAATTTCATTATTTCTTTCCATTAGTTTTCATGTACATTACAGAGTTATCAAAATGTAGAGCGCAAAAATATCAAAATTACTGTCTTCGATTATTATTGTTACACAGCATACATTTTTCATATTTTTATAACCGAATGCAGATTTTCGTTATTTTTTTTAGCTATAATTATGTAAATCTTTCCCTTTTTAAACTATTCAATATTACTAAATAGATTGACTTAAAAAATTAAAATAAGTTTGGAGAAATATATTAAGATATTTTATTAAAAATTAAATATATTTGTTTAGAGATTAAAAAAATGTATGGCAGTTTTTTTAAATTCATATATCAAAATTATGGAAATTGGCTTCACAGCAAAATTCGATTTTTTAATATGCATTATTAATGTTTCACAACATAAAATAGTTCCTATAACAGATTCCCAATAAACCTCCACTGCGCCAGTTTTGTTTTATATTCAAAACGACAAGTGGGATTGTTAAAAGAAAAAATCCAAAAGAACGTCCAAAATGCACATGGTAGCATACACAAGATAAACGCGTGCTAGGATATGAGTCTTGAAGCATTAGTTTTACATTGCACTCTCTTCTTAGATTTTACACATAATTTTAAGAAATGTTAAGAATTATCATTACGATAGACATTTTAAATATAATCTAAAGAATGGACACGAAAGAACTTGGGCTACCATACGAGTTTTTATTACAAATTCCTATACAAATATTTGAAAAAATATGGAAACATTGCATAATTGAGTTGCTTTAAAAAACTCGAAGAATTTTTGTACATGAAGGAGTCATTTAATTTCTAGAAATATTTCATAGTAATGTAAGTTTGAAGAAATAGAAATATTTTGCGCTTTTGGGTATGCGTCAGTCGATTTTGACTTAACCAAATAAAGAATAGACAGAAAGGTGTTTAATTTTTAGAATAGAATAAATCTAAACACTTTATTTTCATTTACCAATTTTCAGTAATTTAGAAAGTTTTAATGTTACAAATTATTTCTTTTAAAGATAGATATTTATGCTTTGTAATTTAAGAAGTCCTTTTCTTGAGCACTGTCTATTATCCTCTAAAGAGTAAAACTATCCAAAAGTGATAGACCTGCTTTTCTGAAAGTTATAATGCTTTTGTACAAAAAGACACATTTTGGATTAAATCAGTTTTAGCGATTAAATATTTATCTTCAAAAATATTATATCAATATGAACAACTGAAACTCTGATTTATATATTTTCATAGTTTTTACTAATAATAACTTTAACTTTCAGGAAATAAAGCATTAAATTTATATACTAAATTTAAAGCATTAAATACTACGAATAAATTCCATTTGGCAGAAATACCTACGAATCAATAAAATAAATTGTTGCATTGCTATAGATACCAAAATATAATTTTAGAATCCATTGCACACTTGCAGGAGAAGAAAATAAGTGACATCACAGCACAGGGCTAGACAATGTGCAGTTATATGTTAGATGACATGTTCAGTTACGCTTGCCATGTGACTGACGTCAGGCGAATTCATTTCATTAATGGAACAGCTTTCACTGTTGACAGAATATCATATAATTATCCTTTTGTTCAAAAATTACTCATATAATTACTTCCAATAAGAAATACTACATAAACAGTTTAATGAAAGGTAATATTATTTTTATTTAATAATATTCTAACTGTTTTCACGGCATTATTAGAGTTATATCAATATATCACTTATGATCAATATCAATGTGGTTATTGCTTAAAATATTATTATAAATATACTATTTTAAGTAAATTCACAAATGATTATTCATTGAAGAAACTATAGAAATAGAACTATAGAAATTCTTAATTTTTTTAACAATATGTTTGATTAGTGTGAATTAAATATGGTCTGCAGGAAATGTATGCATTGAAAGATATTGAATTAAAATTATATTCTGAACAATTCGCTAAATTCTTAGCTTAAATTAAAAGAATTTAGTTTGTTAGTGAGGAAAAGAACATAGAGCTGTTAAAAGGAAGTAAAATCTGAAATTAATTTGTTTCAATCTAAGTATTCTAAGTTACTGGATGATCAAAACGAAACTGATAAAAAAAACACCTCCTTACTCTGTGTAATGATACACAATATTGGAAAATATTTACAGTTTTGCCTTTCTAAAATTAATTTTTAATAATTTGATAATTAATTAATTCAATAATTCATTCGTTAGATTTCTGGCTGGAAGAAAAAGAATTTTTTTTTTCGAAATTTTAATTAAAGGATGTAATTAAAATTGCATTGAAAAAAAACGGAAATTTCGTATAACTGTACTCAGAGCATAATTCTAACAAAATTATTAAATATTAAGAGGTTAAAATAAATTTTGAAAAAGTGTTTTTTCGCATACCCTTATATTTATTTAAAGAAAAACAAATCGTGGACTTACTCAATGACGATAATCTTTCTTTAAATGTGTGGTTGCTCCCTCGAAGAGAACATCTTTTTCGTATTGGACAGCAGTGCCCTCTATAGCGGAATTCCTTTACTACTGTTTTGTTCATCGTAGAATTTCTAAAACAGGCTCTGGTGTAAAAGTAACATAAAAGTTTCGCTGATTTCTATAAAATCACATTACACCCTAAGTGCTATTTAGATTGCAAGTGCCTTACATTTCTTGAAAACAAATGAAAAGCACTTTTTTTTTTCAAAAAAAAAAAAAAATTAAATTCATTGAAAAGACAGAAAAATGTACTCACTATATTAGATTGATAATAAGAGTGCAAATGAAAACGATAAAAATAAACTCAGATTAAATGAAAGCTGGAAAAATAAAAAGGTTTTGGTTGCTTTTTTAATTAGAAATTCTCTAAAATCCTTTAGAAATAAATACATTTGCGTATACGAATAAGAAAGTGAGGAATAATATTTTTAATGTCACGAACATCTGCTTTGCAGTAAAAGAAAGAATTGTAGGATTTAATTTTAACTTGTGTGTTGTAACCAAATCACTTTATTATTATTCTTTTTTTGATGATTTATGTTTTGATTTTTTAAGTTTTTATTAAATCTACCATTTGTTTTTAGATGAAACAATTTATGAGAGAAATATGTGATGAAAAGACTATGAATTAAACTAACCATTTGATGCAGTTCTCTTTTTTTGTTGAAACAGTTTGCATGCACAAAAAAGAAACTCTTCATTTGTCAAATTTTTCTTGATTTTTTTCTATGCTGCATTTGTCCTAATTTCATTGTGTATTTGTGCTCCAAATTTGTATTTTGAATAGCTGCTTTGCTGTTATTATTTCACAAAAAAGATATATTAAAAATATTTCTAACTTTCGCTTTCCTTTTTTTCTTTGAATGCAGCTTTTATTGAATGTATTTTTTAATGTATCTTTTACATGATTTTTAGTTACTGATATATATTTTAAACATAGTTGAAATTTTATGTATCATATAAACATTTTGAATTCATGCCATCTATATGGAATTAAGACTAGCAGAAAACAACAATATTTCTTTTTCATCTAAAATGATGTAACCTTACTCTGTAAGTGTCATTAAGACGTGATAATGGAAATTAGATGAATATTTTCACGGATAGATTATATCAGATGAATTTACGGATGAATATTTTATGATTAATGGGGAAAGATCTTCGAAACTATCTTACCATAAAAGTGATTTTACATCAATATCGGGCAGGAATAGATAAGAAATAATATATGACATGAATGAATTTCTGAGATTAGATTGTAAATAATTTATCGAAGTATTATGTTACTGAGTTGTTCGAATTTATTGAGATGTAATATTATTGAGTTAATATAAATTTATCGAATTATTATTTGGTTATTATTTATTTGTTGAAGCATTATATTATTGACTTATTAAATATTTATTGAAGTGATGTAATATTGTTGAATTACTAAACACTTACTGAATTATTAGATTGCTGATTTTTAAAAAAATATTACTTATTAAATTATTGATTTATTTATTGCATATTTCGAGATTTTCTGAAACATTATACGATTGAATTATTAAAAATTATTAAAAATATTATTCGGTATCGAACTCCAAATTTATCGTCCAATAAAATTAATTTTAATACACCAGGTATGAACGTTCCAGAAGTAATAAATTAAATATTTGAATTAACGATTGTAGATTAGAAATAATTTATTAAACAGATTGTGCAGTTAAAACATTTAGTTAATTCTTAGATAAAGATCTATCCGACTCTAAACTATAACATTTGAATGCTATCCGAATCAATTGGGCATAGATTCCTGTGCTCTCCCTTGACGTGTCTCAAAGCACTTAAACTAAAGTTGGTATGAAACCCATGCAGAAGCTCAAACAGAGTGGAAAAGCGTGTTAATGACTTGTTCCATTCTATTTCCATGCAAAACTGCAGCAGTAACTTTCAAAACGGAATAACACATGCTGAAAGTCAGAAATAGTGCAATTGCTGTGAAACATCGTGTACAAGATCCTTCAGTTGACGTTAAGTGGTGTTAATTATTTGCTTCAAGTTGCCCATTGAAAGAATGGACAGCTTAAAACGCTCGTTGAAAGCTCTTCCTTCTTTTAAGTGCAACGAAATTTAAATTTATGGATTTATTATGATCTAATATTATAAAATATTTTTTAATTAAGTTATCTGAAGAGGCTTCTGTGTAATTGTTTCTGATATATTTGGTAGAAGCAATGTTAGAAAGAGAAAGGAAGTTTTGAACTGAGAGAAAAGAAGTAAAGATAACTAGATTGAAGTAAATGTTATCTTGTTCAGTTAAAATTCGTGATTCATAATTTTCACTTTTGAAATATGAAAATTGTTCACCATTACGAAATTCCAAATTTTTTGATTTGTATTGTATACCCAAGCTGTAAGAAATTTGTAAATAAAAATATTACCGTTTCCTCTCTAAAGTAATGTTGAAGCTATAGAATAATAAAAATCTCTGTTAGTAATTGGAAAGCGAAAGTAGATTATTTCTGCTCCTCTCCGCAATTTACTTTTCTAATTTCATAAGGATTTAGGTATGATGGTTAAAATGTGTGAAAGTGAATAAAATTAACGAAATTTTTCAAACGAGGATGTCACAAATTTAGATTAATAAGTGGTTGAATTGAGGCAACTCTTGATTTTTCTTAGCGAAATGAAGCTATCGAAAGATTTTTGATGTATCTGTTAATACACCTGGCAATACATCTTAATTCCTATTAGGAATAATTTTCTTAGTATGAATTATCTTTCTATCTTCAGCTGCATTCATATTAGCCATAATTTGCCTAATCATTTCTATCTTCAATTGTAAGGGACTTAATTATGAGGAAATTTCCCATAACTAATTCCAAGGGTTGGGGATAATTCATATTATTTCCAAACCTTTTGAACTAGATGGCCCATCTACGAACAGAGCTGAGATTCTTTCCTCTTCCACAGATTATCCCTCACCAGTTCAAATCCAATCAAAAGGGCTATAGTTATCGAGCTTGCATGATAAAATAGGCAAATATTATATACATCGCATTTTAAAGTATTATTTTTAATTATATTTATGTATACATTATATATTATTTTATTGTAATCAATAGAGATTACAGATATATAATTTATTAACACTTAAAATAATCTTCCATTTTCTTGCTGATTTGTTATTGTATTTATTTGGTTTAAAATCTCATTTATTCCTTTCTCTCTTTTATTTTGTGAAACGTTTTCGGAAAGACCATTTCTTATTTTCTTCTCAGTTAAGAAAAAGATTGGATTCACAAATTTTTAAAAAATTCTATTTCATTGTCCGTAGTCCACGTGATATTTGTAGTTATTGAGAGTTCAGTTATTTGGGTTAGATTTTAATTTTTTGGTAGATGCGAAATCATGGATTCAAGCTATTTTGATTTAAATGCGTTATTGTTGCCATAGTTGGGTGCTTTTATGTGTTTTCTGTTATATTATTTTGATTACTTAAGAATTATTCATTATTTATATTTTCGTTAATTTTTTAGGTTATTTTATACAATTTAGGATTATTATTTTGATTTCTTACTGTGCAACTTATTCTTAGCTTACTGTATTCTTAGCTTTGAGTTTCAGAATCCTAAAATATATTGTTGAATGTGTTGTCCTATATTCTTAGGAAAAAAATTATTAAATAACGATGAACTGAAAAAAAAAATTGATTTTATACAGCTATTTGATAAAATGAAACGAAACATTTTTATGGAAACATGGACTTCTTAATTGTCTTTTTTACTAATAGTGAATACTCTTTTTGGGTCATCATAGAATTAGAAAATTTGTATAAAGAACATTTGGGAGTTTTAATATGAATATTTAGAAGTATATAAAAATAAAGTATACAAGACATCTAGACTATTTTGTTGTTGACAATAAATAATTATCAAATTATTTTAAAGCAAATACATAAGAATAATTTGACAAATTAATATGTCTGTGACAGTTAAATCCCCCTCCCAACCCCCCTGTTTTTCCTTTTATAGAGATCCTATTAATCAATATTATTTATATAAAGTTCATCATATGACATTCGAAAAATTAATATTGCTAACAAAAATATCTTGCAAAAATCATAACGAATGCTGTATTGATGCATATTATATTTGCAACTCATTAGTTAGAATTTACATTCAAAAAATTAATAAAGATATACTTTTTGAGCACTAAAAATAATTCAGGTGTTCACATAATTTTTAAAATATCAACTCACATTTTTATCTGAATACTCAATTCAAAAGAAAAGTAGCAAGTTTTTTTCTAGTCTCGCAATAAATGTTCTTTGAAAGCTGAGTATCTTTTAATTCATACATAACGTTAAAAACCTCAAAATAAAGAGTAATGGGAATTCTATAATATGATAATGGTTAACTGTTTTATTTCAATTATCTGCATTTCTGCCGCAGGTGGTTTCGGCATAACGTACAGCAAATTTAACTATGTCGAGTTATTTCTTCTTTGTGACTAATTTATTTTGTTTTATGTTTTTAAATTTCAGCAGTGTTACTAAGTTCTTTGAAAATTTTCAGTAGAGAATTCATTATGGATTTTTTTCACGAAAGAAATTATTCAATTTTGTAGCTCATTGAACTTAAGATAGAACCGAATCGTTTTGCTTTCTTTTTTTCAGTTTTCCCTACAGAAGTACATTTATTTTTATAATGAAGTTTTGCTTTTTTAAGGAATATTTGTAGAATTTTAATATTGGAATATTTTATTTTTATATGCTATATATTTAATAGTATAAAGGTGAATGAACGCTTGAGCAATGGTAATTCAGGAATTATTTCATTGGAACATATTTGGAATGGTGTAGATATCAAAATCCTGCGATAATGAATTGAGAGGTATTATATAAGTGTCTTTAGAACTTCTGATCATTAGATCTATTAACATTTTGAATCCGTTTGAGAAATAAACATGCATTTAATTTTTAATATAAAATTAGAAAAAAATAAAGGAAATTTAAAGATTATAAAGAAGAATTAACAGAATAAATCATACTTGTATGAGGAATTTCTAAAATATTTAGTTTAAAAAGTATGCTCTCACTTCTTTTATATATTTACATTAGAAATGACAATAACATGTATTATCAATACAACTTGCTTTTTAATAGCGAGTTTAGTATCTCTTAGCATTGCTAGTTAGTATTTTTTTAATATCGATAAATGAGTAAAAAAGTACAAAAAGTAAAAATATTTGAAATTAACAGAGAAATAGGATTAAAATCATATCATAAAAGTCATAAATTTTATGATAGGTAGAGACCTTTTAATTTAAAAGTAATCTTTCTTTAGGGAAAAAAAAAAGATGCAAAATTTTTGAAACGAAAGATCTGAAATTTTTTGCGTTTGCTCATTAATTATGTGCGTTTTAAGATACTCAGTTTTAAGGGTTTATTATTCTTAAAAATTAATCCAAATATTGAAAATTTGAATGAGTTATTTAATCTTGCTTAGTATATTAAGCAATGAATGACAAATGTATTTTTCAATGCTCGAAAATATTCATAGCAAGTGGTATTTACCCCAAAGAAAAAATTAAGCATTATTAGCGAAAAAATTGTCATAGTAGTATAGTTCAAAGCATTTATCAGAAAGCATTTCAATGAGTTCTCATACTGTTGTTCATTATAGACTTTTTAAAAATATTCTCAGAGCTTGAATGCATAATTTGGAATTATTTTTTTTAAAAACAAAACTTTAATTTCATTAAACGATCTAATTATATGTACTGAGACAAAGAATATTTCATTTTTAGTAGAAAAGAAACTAACGAAATATATAAATAAATAATAAATAAACATTAATAATAAATAATAAAGAAACATTAAAGATAAAGAAATATGAAGATACACCCCTTCATATTTCACAAAAAATTTCCTTTTGAATACAAAATGACTGCTCGATTAAATAATTTTTTGAAGGATATTTTTTTTAACGAAATATATGATACATAAACCACCCTGGGTTTAAGCTTCTAAAATTTTTATTCAGGGTAAGAGAAATTTACGAAATATTAAATGCATTCTGAATGAAAAGGAATACATTATTAATCTTATGTTCCTAGAAACAACAGTCACGAAATTAGCAATGGATGATAAAAACTGTTTCATTATATTAAATTAATTAGAGTGGCAAAAGGATGTTATAACATTCTTAACTAAATATTGAAACATTGTTACAGAAGTGATTTTTTTTTTCAGTTTCGAGACAGAAACTGTCTAAAAGATTTTCCTATTAAACCTCTAATATTTAAACTTAAATATATATCACTTAAGGTATAGAATTTCCTATTTAATCATATTTATTTTGGGTATGCTTTGTATTTTTTAAAGATATATCTCACTATACTCATATCGCATTTCATATCTCATTTTACTCATTTCGCAGTTTGAAAATGTTTTAAATGATACAGTTTATCACTTAATCTTTAGATACAAGCTTTTTTCTTTACCTTATACAGTGGCTTCAATTTGTTTGGAATGGGCAGATGCACAACAGCGTGGTAGCTTCAACTTTGCTAAGAAGACTGGAGGAGAGAGGGAAGGTGAGTTTTTTTTTGTTTTTTGCCAACTATTATTCTTATAAATAATTAAGATAACATCTCTTTCCTTTTTGCTAGAACGATTAGATCCGTGTATAGGTATTCTGTGTGGGAACCGATTTGTCTTCTTGTACTTCCTACACGTTTCTCGGAAAATCACCCAGGAAAAGAGCTTCGACGTATTTTTGTTCCTTTTATTTTCAGATATCGCATTAGTTCCTCTGTTAATTCTTAAAGGAAATCTAAGATTTTTGAAGTGTTGCTGAACCGTATTAAACAGAAATGGCTTAACATGCATTCGTTTTAATGAAGGTTATTAGATGTCATGGTTGCAGTACATCAGTATATTGTAAAATTTTTTTCTATTGATGCCTTCTAGCGTATGAATTATAAGTGGTAGTAAAAATGTTTAAATTTTTACCAATGAGGTATGGTCACACTTAAATATATTCACACATTTTCTCGAATCCACAAAGCGCAAACGGGGTGCGATTGAAGAAAAGATGCAGATTACTTATCTTAAAACAAGATACATTGAGGTCGATATATAAAGTAACGATGATGAAGCATCCGATATTATGAATGCTTTTTATTTTAAATATCTTGGAAGTTGTTAGTTGTTATCTTGAAAGTTATTTAATATTAGATCTTGGAAGTTGTTTTGAAAACACATTTTCATAAGTCGATGTCACTAAAATAGTACAAACTATAACCCCAATTTAAGATTAAAGCGACAAAATTTGATATTACAGTTTTATTCGTACATTAAACACAAAATTTATTCACATATTAAATACAAATACACGAATTTTTTTATTAAGTATTCTCAAATCTCTTTCTAAACAATTTCTTTTCTAACAATATAATGGAATTCACTTCAAATCATTTTTTAAAATCATGCCTTTGTTCAGATGAAAAAAGCACTTTGCTCTTTTATTTGGTAGCTTATGAAGTTGTTACAGAACATCTATACACTTTGATCACCGCTTGAAATTGTAGTATCCTGTAGTACCTCCAGTTCTCTGATAACGGTTGTTGAAGTCCTATTTATACCCTGAATTCGACGGCTTAATGGAAGCAATCAATTCAGCGATGCTTTTCAGAGGCAATAAAGCTGTGCTTTTACTGGTTATGTTCAATCAAAATATCAATAACCGAGCTTTTAGTATCTAAGAATTTCGGTATGTCGGTAAGAACTAGCATTTACAGTTATTTGTCTATCCCTAGAATTGGTCGTTTAATTTAAAGAGGTAGAAAATCCTGAGAATAAACGAAAAAAATACACATTTGTGATTTTTTTATCCTTATGGAGAAAAAAATTAACAAAAAATAAATAATAAATAGTTATTCTAAATGTTATTTCTGTTTTTAATATGGAGAATCAGAATTTTTGTACACTGATATGTATAACGAAATGTACGGAGTCTATACGTGGATTCAGGCCTATTGCAAACAAGATAGTTAGTTCATCAGTAAGACAGATTTCGTTTAAATGGGCAATGAAAGATTTTTGCATTTACTTAAGGATTTATTTTGTTTCCTTCTGAATAGCATAGCATAAAACATTAAGTACAACAATTTTTTTGAGGATGCTAGTTTTTGAATTATAGAATGATTTTTATATTAATGTTCCGTTCTCAAACTAGACATAATCTGTAATGGATGGGTTACGCGTAACACGATATTTTTATGGTAACCCTTGAAAAAAGATGTAAATTTGGTATCTCTGTATTGTTTTGTTCCAGAAGTTTCAACGCTAAGGTTCCTCTACCATCTGTGTATTCATCGCCACACCTGTAATATATATTATGAAATTTATTTGGTTTTGTGTGTAATACCTTGAAGTTTGCCCGATCTTTATAGAATCTACATATGTTTTTGACACAAAATTCAAATCTCATGCTCACCAATAGAGTTTTCTCTACACCTATAATATATATTAGGAAACTTATTTGGTTTGGTGTGTAATACCTTGAAGTTTGCCCGCTATTTATCGAATATACATATGTTTTTGACACAAAACTCAAATCTCATGCTCACCAATAGAGTTTTCTCTACACCTGTAATATATATCAGGAAATCTATTTGGTTTGGTGTGTAATATCTTGAAATTTGGTCGATCTTTATCGAACATGCATATGCTTTTGCCACAAACTTCAAATCTCATGCCCACCAATATAATTTTCTTTTCGAATCTACTCAGTCTTTATTTGCATTTTTTTCATTTAGATATGAACACGTTTCTTTAAATAAAATGTAACGAATATGGTTAAACAACTCAAAATAGTTTTGAATTGAAATTTTTAATTGAAAATTGATACACGAAAAGCTATATTTGTTAAATTAGAATTTCTTTGTAGAAATACCACCCCCCTCCAACTGCAACTAAATAGTTAAAAAACATTTGTTATAATTTTTTTTTATCAAGCTATAGTTATAGTTTTTTATATATAGTATGCTACAATATATAGAAAAGAGTCAAAAAAGAAATTCGTTACACAGTGTAAAACTAATTTTTTTTTCTGATAAGAATTGTTTGTTAAAAGAAAAAAATTAAAAAGTTTAAACTACTCATGAGATAAACTATATATAAAAATAAGAAAATACCGCATTAAAAGCGTATTTGTTGAGGACTTTCGAAGATGTACCTTAGTTTTTTACAGGCAGAAACTTCTATAAATAAAAACAGTTACAAGAATGTACTGTTGTGTTATGAGGCAATAATGACAGTTAAAAAGTACTTTTCCCTTCGATCTAAAGACTAAGTTCTATTTTTTGATGTAGAATTCGCTTGAGATTATCAGCCTGGAAAGTTTTCTTCTCTTTTTCCAATTTAGACTTTCAATAAAGGCTTTGAAGTAATCCTTTGACCATTTAAAAAATCTCATTGAGCCAAAAACGCATTATCGAAGTCACATAATCTTTACATCGTGACTCTAAAAATCTGGAAAGATTATCTCACGAGAAATAAGACTTTTTAAGAAAGGCATTTCTTTCTGAATCTAAGAAAAATCAAAGCCCTAACTCCAGTGTAACTACTATAGGAGTGATACAAACCCCTTTTGAATCAAACTGGCTAATAAATGTAGAACTTTTAGAATTGTAGTGAATTATTTTCTTAATTGCTTTAGGTGGAAAGGTATAAAGAGATTTTAAATGTTTCATTGTAACAGCAGGATAAAAAAAGTAGCAAGAAGTTTGTTTTAAGATAATTATATTTAGAAACACTATACACCCTTACAGTCTTAATAATATTGTGTACTGAGTAGGTGGAATAAAAAACAGACTTCTTAGTTTAAAAAATATTTTTTTCCCTCTCTTCTTCCCAGATATTATCTTAAATAGGAAAGACAGAGTAAATATTTTGTATTCTATCCAAGTTTCAATTCAACAATTTTATTCTCTATTGTATCGTTATTCATCAACAAACATTTACAATGTGTTGAATAATTTATTCTCGTTACACAACTTTTAGTGATTGTTATTCCTAAAGTTATGTTCCTAAAGTTCCTTATGAAACATTTATACTTTTCTGCGTGACACAATTTCATTCCATGTTTTCAAGTTTTAGTGATTGTTGCTCATAAAGTGACGTGTACATTAATAATGTTGTTGAGTAATACAGTTTCACTGTGTACATTCAAGATGAATTTTATTTAATACCATCAGATTGTTCTTTTATAAAGCGTAGTAAAAATGAATAATATCTGCTTATTATTATCCCTGAAAGCAATATTTTTAGCAATTAAAAATTAATTAATAATCTAAGACTGTAAAAAATTAGAAACTTTGCGGTATAATTCGAAATTAAATTATATCTATTCTGTAATAGGTTTTACAAAAAGAAAAAAATAACCTTTTCAAATAAGCAGGAAAATGAACATTAATAACGATTTTAAAAGATCGGATATCTTGACGAAAAGGAAATATTTTCACTATTAAGACAATTCCCTATAGGAAATCGATGGAAACATATTTTGTCACCTTACTTCCATTTTTTCCCAATTCTGACTAAGAATGCTCTATATTTCTTATCACTAGCATATTAAGATATTGATCGATTCTCCAGGATTATAACAGAGCTAAAAATATATGAATAATTAAAATTAGATTGGAAATGTCAAAGAAATACTCCTAATTTATGTAAAAAGTACATAAAATGTTCATTATCTGAATTTCAGTTAGGAAACGTTCAGTAATAATTTAATGATTTTGTTATGTCTCTTTCAAGCCACCAATAAGCTCGAAGTAACCGCCTTTAAGATCGAAGAAAATAAGAATAGAAAAGGCAATCGAGAACAAGTAAAGCAAAATCATTGCTGAATATTAAATTTAGTTGCTTTATTGTAGGAGGTGCTCGTAGCTGATGCGACTCTTATGTTGATGAAATCTAATATGAAAAATAAGGAAACTTGACAGCTTTTGTAAAGTCACATATGGCAACTGAAGGGTAAAAAAACTCCTCATCCAGGAGGAAATGTAAGACAAAGCATATTACTCGAAAGCATTCAAAAGAAAACTCGCACTTTATTTTTTTTTTGAGTGAAACACGATAGATAATCAGATGGAGCACTGAGTAATAATTATATTAAAATTAAAATTTAATATCCCAATAGTTTATTTAAACGCTTCTAATTAAGCAAAATATTCTATCCTAAGTACTCTTGGAACCTCATGAACATTTTTGATAGTTGTGTTACAAACTTCTTCACGGAACCCATGAGACTTTTATTTGTCACACTAAACTTCATTAAGCAACTGAGCTTATTATTATTCATTGATTTGTTTTGTATGTTATATTCTTACTTAGCTCAATAATATCACTCTTAGAGCAGCATGGACATTTCTGATCCTTGTGTCACAAAACTTCTAACTTTTTCACTGAAGCCATGGACTTTTACTAAACTTCATTAAGCAACTGAGCTAATTATCATTCATTGGTTTGTTTTGTACATTATATTCTTATTAATATCAATAATATCTTTAAAACGAAATGCTGAATCATCTTTAGTGCTCATTGGATGATCATGAATTCTTCAAGAATAAAAATAAAAAGGAAGAAAAACATATTATATTTGAGGTTGAAAAAAAATATTTTCATGTGCATTTCATTTTGATGTAAAGTGAAAAACATTACAAGATACGAAAGTTCGAAATCATGAAAGTTTTAAATCGCATCTCTTGATAATACTGGTAAACAATATTTTTGTCCCCCACTAAGTAAGCTGTAATTTCTTTATTTTAAGAGGAATTAAGAGGATTAATTTTGAAAAATAATCTGATATTAGAAATATTCCATTCCCCACAGATTTTTAAAAGATTAAGAATCTTAAAAAAATAACATTTATTAAATATATTTATAATATAAACTTTGGAATTTGGAATTTTAGTATTAATAAAGGGTTAAATAAACAAATATAAATCTTAAAACTAATATAAAACAATGAAAACTGTTTGTGCATATTTTGAAACCATCGGTTTTTAACGAAATTCTTCATCAATTCCAATTTTACATGTAAAAATGAAAGAATAATTTTCTTTTTAAGAATTTGAAGAACGTTTTTAATATTTTTTTTACCTGCAATATACTGTTTGCCCTTTGGTCACTTATTTTTGATATAATGTTGATATTTTGTCAAACTGTCCCATTCACACACGAAATAGCACTACTTTGTATAACTTAGTTGCGTACTTATGAGAAGGGCAATAACTTTAAAATCTACATATATGTTCTAGTTATGATGCGAACAGACGATTATATCTTCATACGATTCTTTCATTATCCAAGAATATGTTATTGGAACAGACTGTAGCCATATTCATTACAGAGTAACAATACCTTAAACTATTTTTTAAGACATCGAAGAACAATCGCCATTTTTCTATTGACAATTTAAAACAGACATTAAACTGCTTATATTGTTACAAAGACACAGATCGCCTTTTGTGGGAAAAAAACCCGAATATCGATTTCGGAAAATAGACATGTTAGTGTTTCTTTTTGAAGGAGACTTCAACCATAAAATTTATTGAAATTCTGTTTCTAATCTCCTTTCATATGTTCTAATGGTGTATTGAATAAAAAAGTATATTTGTAGATCAAGTGCATGTAAAAGAAAAATGCAATACATCTACAATTGCTATTCGATCGCCAAAACTTATAAATGAAATTCTTAAAGAGTGGAGAGTGATCGAAAATTTTTACAAACATATTCATTTACATCTCCTTGAAATCTATACGAAATACTTAATGTTATTAGAGGAACAGAAATTTTGCTAATACTTAATTTTCAGTATAGTGTCCCAAATAAATTACATTAGTATAGGAAATCCATGTGAGTTTAATAGCGTTGTTCGTAAATTAAGTAATGTTAAGCAATTCTTTATTACTTTTATGTTTAAAAACCGAACAAAGCAATGATTTTCAAAATATAAAATGCAATCTAAATTCGGAAGAAGAATATTAAGATAAAGAGCGAGAGAGCCTTAATGGACTTACTTATAAATAAGCCATTATTTCTAAATAAATAGAGCGCTAATACTACTTGCAAAGATAAATATAATTACTAACAGCTGTAAAGAAATAAGTGCACTATACAAAGTAGAAACGAATCAAGTGTATTTTGTTACACTCTATTTTGAATTTTAAAGTACTTAATATAAGACAGATTAACTTTTCATGCGTAGAGAAATTCGAGATTTTACGTTTTTAATCTTATTTATAAGCTAAATTTTTCTAAACATCTTGTTTGTAGTTCTTTAATTTTTATCTTTTACTAATTATGCACAAATATAAATTTATCTATATAAAACTGGACTACTGTAAATATAAATAATTTGAAACAGAAATATTTTCTTTGATCTAGAATGCGAATTTTACATTTATATTAAAAAACTTGAATTTATAATGAACTTATTAAAATGAATAAATGTATTTTATTCATTTTATGGCATGATTTTAAATGTATCTTTTAGGGCGTGATTTTTGAATTTATTAAAAGACGAGTTCGTTACATCGTTATTTTTATAATAACTGATACATAACAAAGGATTGGTACAAAATGAATTATCTTAACATAAAAAAGATATATTTTCAAAATTATATAAGCTGGACCTTGTAATTTCACATTATGAAATATTTACAGTCATTTCAAAAATAGCATTGTGTAGATTTAAATTAACCATAATAATTAATACAATAAAGATTTAAATCTATAATCAATGGAATAAATTCAGATTGATAGCCAAGAAAAAACTACAACATATGTCATATAAAAAGATAAATGAGAAAAAGTATTGACCTAGTCTTCTTTTTCTTGTATATCGAGAGGAATGTTTCGTTTAAAAGTAGAGAAATATGGCACTTCTTTCCTCATGATTTATTCAACAAAAGTGGTGCGTATATATTAGAAAGGAAATGAAAATTGTATTTGATTGGTTAGTGATAATCATATTTAGTACACATTCTTTATAAAATTGCATATTAAATGTTGTTCAAAAAAACTTCTAAATTTGGCGGATGCTAAAGTGTTCAGATTTTCAAGTTTAATGACGAGCTGTCTTCTATTTGAATAATAGAAAACAGTATGAATGCGTTTTATATTATTCAAAATGTTTTTAATTGAATCTTGAAGAGACAAGAAGTAGAAACCAATACCAATGTACATTTGTTATTATTGTTTAATCCTTATAGTATATTACTTTACAAATAATCCATAATTTTTTTATTATTACTTATTACTTTATATTTCAGAACAATGCATTTGTTAATTCTGATTTATCTTACATATTTGCATTTAAATCAAAATTAAATTATAAAATGTTACACACAACAAAGAAAGGATGTAAAATTGACATTTATCATCATATACAACAATCGCAAATAATATACAGCAATTTGAGAATAGATGTAGCTAACCTATGCAAATATCTTTCGCCACTGAAATGTTTTGAATTATTTCGACATACCAAATTTTGATATAATTCAGGCGATTGGTGTTTTTTGTCATTACTACTAATAAAAAGTATAAAATATACGCAAAAAATAAATTACAAATGGGAATTTAACGTCATTTTAATCCGTCATGAAAAATGTTATCATTAAATATTTTGTCAATTCCTTTCTCAAAACATTTTTTTTGCAGGTGATCTGACTCCATCTGCCATCGCTGGAGTAAGCATTGCCTGTGTGGCTGGAGTTGCAGGGTTGTTTGTCACCGTATTCTTCTGCTACTATGTATACAGACAGCAGAAACAACATGATAGCAGTTTTAACAACTCTTTTGATCCTTCTCGGAAAATTTAGATAAAATGTCACTATTCACTTTGCATACACCTAAACACATCTTTTGTCATCGAATTTCTGTTTGAAGTTACATTGGAATCATATAAATCATGCCTTTTTTTATTTTATTATATGCATGTTGCGAAGAAATTCCTCATTGAATTTCATAGAACTTTTATCGTCAGTGAACATAGAGTTTTTATCGCCTTGAAGAAATATTTTATATATACATATTATTACTGATTTATAATGTTTTTTAATTCATAATTTTTTGAGTACATAATTATTTAGAATTTATGATACAATTTACTTAGTTACGTAAATGAAGACTCCACATTGAAATAAATTTTGTTTACAAATATGATTGTTATACAGACAAATATTCATTGGAAAAAGAGGGAAGAAATCCTTTTTAATGTTAATTAAATTTGAAAGACTTCATAATATTTATGTAGCTATTCATTATTATTCAGTTAATGTTTTGATAAATGTATTAGATGATATACTATGATAAAATTATAATGTTTTTCAATTCATTATTTTTTTGAGTACATAGTTATATAGAATTTATGATACGATTTACTTAGATACATGTAAATGAAGACTCCATATCAAATTAAATCTTGTTTACAAATATGATTGTAATACAGACAAATATTCATTGGAAATGGAGGGTTGAAATCCTCTTCAATGTTAATTCAATTTGTGAGACTTCATAATCTTTATGTAGTTATCAATTATTATTCAGTTAGCGTGATGATAAGTGTATTTGATTTAATAAATATTTGAATTATTTTTAAATTTCGCAAATTTTATTTCCATAATTGCATCAACACATGCTGCATCAAGTATTCTTAGCCTTTAAACTTTGAAATAAGCGTTTAAACTTCAATAATAATAAGCGTTCTCTTCACTTCTAACGAATAAAGAAAAACTAGAAGAGACAACTAGAATTTCCTAGTTTTTTCAAATGTTAAAAGATTAGAAAGAAATTGAATTACTGTAAAGAAATAAATTGGATAACTGTTCCTAAAGCTATTGGCGAGATTTAAAGCCTAATAAAGTCTAAATGCCTTTTTTATTTGAGTTTCAGAACCAAACGATTGTTTTCATTATGAAAGTTTGTTAAAAAATATTCAATTTTTATTCCTATTCATTTTTTTGAGTTCAACTTTTGGAAACAAGTACAAAATAAAAATATATTAATTAGCTTCAAAACATGCTTAGAAAATTGGAAAAGAATTAGCTGTTCGACCTGCAAATGCTGGGAAGCACGCATAACTAAAGATTTTAAACAAATTATTTGTTAAACAGCTTTTCATGGAAGACGCATTTTAATGATTTATTTGATGATGCGGTTAACACAAAATATATTGTCTTCAGCTATATTTATTTGATATGCTTTCCAATTCTGAAGTGTTGCTGATAAATAAAAGGATTTCTTATGTAAATGTGTAAATCAGCGATCAATTGGCTTAATTATTTGTTATAAATAATACATAACTTAAAACATAAAATGTTTAAAAATTGAAGCAGACAAGAATGTTCGAAAAAAAACACAAATAACAATAGAAAATGAAGGCGTTTCTTTTTTTTCCACTTTAAGACAAAGTAAAACTTAAAAAAAAGCGTAGTACAATTGCAGAACAAAAAGGAAAAGCTGAATATTAAGTTTCTATCTTTTGAAGATTGCCATAAATGAAAACGACGCATTATTCAATTGTCAGCCGTTGAGATATAATTTCCAATTTAAAATATATAATAAAATAAATATAAAATGCTATAAAATATTATGGATAATTGATGTAAATAACTATTTTAAAGGCAAAAACAACTTTGAAAACAATTATTTAAAAAAGTTTCTGAAACTTTTACACGTTTTTATTTAATTTGACTCTTTCTGTGTTTATAAAGATATCATTTTGCAATCGAATTTTTCGTCCAATTTCTGATGTAGTAGATCTTTAAAATTGTGTGCATTTATATATTTTCGGTGACAACTATGCGACAATCGATTATTTTAATTAAATTTTGATCCACACGAACGCGCCATCTGGTAGCAAAATCGATAAAATATAGAATTATTCTCAGTTTTCCATTTCGATACTCCCAATATTTATGTTTTTATATTTATAATAATAAATTATAAATTAATGGCTATAAAATTGAAGATAATTGTAATGAAGATTTCTATTTCATAGTGTTCCAATGAAAGTGTGTTTTTAAAACCTGATTTATTTCTTCATAAATTTATCAAACCATTCACGGTTTGTAAAAAAAGAAAAATTCAACAGAGAGCTTTGATAAGTTTAACAAGTCAGATTTTAAAATGTAAAATATTTATTTTATATAATTGAAATTAAGATTGTTAAATCAAATATGCAATTACATATATTATATATGACACTTTTTGAAAATCCCAACAATAAGCAAGATATTATGTCTTCATTATAACATATTTTTGCAAAATAATTAATATATCCATATAAAGTGTTTTAAAGTTGTAAATAAAAATGTAGTGCCCCAGAAGCATTTCAGCACATTGTCGAAACTATGCTTTTATTTTAAGATATTTCAGATAATATATTCTAAAATGTTTGCTTTGAGATACAGCCGACAATATGCTAAGAAATGCCTACTCTGTATATAAATTAAAGAGTAGAACAGTTTACTAAAAGAGAACACGTATTTGGGCTTAAATTTACCTCTCAATGCTTAGATTCTCATTTTTTAAACCAGGAAATATATACGCTATTTTTAAATGAAAAATACAGGTGCCCGAAAATTATGACTACGCTTTCAAATATTTATCCCAGATATAGAAACAAAGATATTCAATTACAGTATTTTATGTTCCATAAAAAATATCAAACTATTTTTTTGCAATGTTTTACTGCACGATTTCAGTGCGAGCATCATAATTCGCACGACACATCGAGTCTATGCGGGATTTCTAGCCACATTCTATAAACATCCTGATAGGTCGCTGCAATTCGACATCAGTGTCACGAATTAGGAATTGGTATAGAATGTTTTTCACATTCTATATTCACAGAAGTCAAAAGGTGCTATTTCTATCTAAGTGGCGGACTTTCTCTCCCCATCCAAGGCCCGGGGAAATTTTCACCCTTCCTAACTTCCGTGTGATGGTGCTCTACTCTGCTGGAAAATAATATTGGTTTGCAAGTCCTCTACGAAGGAAATGCGAAAATTTCAAGCGAATCAAGGTAATTTTCCGAGCGGTCAGTTACTCGGAAAAGAAAAAAAAGCCCAATAATTCTATCTGGCAGTAAACCGCACCACACGTTTACTTAAGGGCTGTTTCTTGCTTCCTCCAGTACGGAATGAGGATTTTCTAAATCATGTATTCGATCATTGTGTCGGTTACTAATATCTGATATGTGAAACTTTGCTTCTGAAAACATTCAATTCTTTTGTAATGTTTTGATTTATTACAATGATTTGTAATATTTGATTAGGGTGAATATTAATTTTTAAAACTAATCCATTTTTTGTAATATTTCTAATGCAAATGTGAAATTTATGTAGTATATTTTATTTATTTAATGCAATGTAATGCTTTACATTTCATTAAAAAGAAACTTTAATCTTTTATTTACGAGACTTAACAATCCATAAGTAAAAATCATTATTTGTTTATTTTTGAAAATGTAACAATACTTTTCGGACACCCTGTATATTATCTCTTTACTGTAGGAAGCATCTCCTTCATCGTATTTGGAACTTTGGTCCACCTACTGTACTTTTTTGTCCTATACTATCTTTTTTCTAAACACACTTTATGCCTATAGCCATTTTACAAAAACAATAAGATAATTCATCTTTTTTCAGTACACTTTTTGGGGTAATGTTAATGCTATAAAAATAATATTTCAATATCCTAACGTCAGATATTTTTTTTTCTTATTTTGTTATTTCATAAAAAATGAAGAAATAATAAATAAAGAAATGAATATTGAATAAACCATTTTATTCAAACTAATTTTAAAATTCCAATTTCACTTGCTATTCAATTGAATTAGGAAAATATCTGAAAGTATAATATTTAGAAATTGAGTGAGAAAAACTGAATACAAATTAAATAATTTATTTGAGGTTGTTCTTTAAGGTTATTGCTACAATTTCTAGTTGTTACTTTCTAAATTATTTTTAAAAAGGAAAATAGTAGAGAACTAAGAAAAGCCTGCCATAAATAACGTTAAAAGTCTTTTATCGGCACTAAAATGTTTTGGTAATTTAATAAAATTTCAATTATTTAGAAAAAGAATTCAATAATATAAAATAAAAATACCTATATGTCTAAATCAAGTATTTTATTAATACAATTTTTTACTTGAAGAATAGAATAAAATACATTATTTACGACCGTTTTTGAAAACAGTAAAACTCAAAATTGAATATCAGATTTTGTTCATTCTTTCATATTTAATATAATATGAAAATTCTGACGGAAAGTATTTTCTTTAGCATCTTTTATTAAATGAAATTTTTATTTAAACGATTATTTTTTTAGTATGTAAATAATATTTCAATGTGAATTAAGCAATTTTGAAGGAAAATTTCAATATGGTGCCAAAATGAAATTCAAAAATAAAAAAAATATTCTATAATTTTAAGGCTCATATTATTCTATTTGTATACTAAAAAATTTCACGAAGAAATTGTAGAATAATGTATAGAAATCTTTAATTTAAAAAGGTGTAAACATGTTTATATGACTCCCGAGTTGACTGAATTAATGAACTCGCGTCGATTCGAAAAATATTAAGATATAAAAAATACACAAAAATGAAATTTGAAGGAAATACTAATACAAAGAAATAGTTCTTTAGAAATACATACATTCTTTGAAGAGAATGAAATAAAAGTACTTATTTACAAACCAGAATTTCCAAACACAAAAATCATATTTTAATTTCTGCTATATGCGCCATATTTGCTTTTATTAAAAATTCTCTTGTCGACTTTTGCGACATAAAAGAGATTACGCCATGCATTTTGCATATGAAAGAAGCATTTTAAGTGGGAAGAGAATAAGAAATAAATATTGAAGATACGAAACTTGAGACTCACATTATTTCAGAAAATATTTAGGTGATGCCTTTATTTTGCATATCTAAGAATTTTGAATATGAAACATTTCATATGTTGCTTTTTCGAAGATTTGTTTGCAGTTGTTAACGTTTCGAATATATATGATTTTATTTTAGCTTATAAACATTTTATTGTACTATTCGAGGCAAACGCAAACATTTAAAATAAAAGTCTGCGGGTCTGAGATCATATTTTTATCTGCAATGACTTACGATAAAATTGCAAAATGCGGATCTTAGCCTAAATCTTTAATGCTGTCACTTAGGATACTTAAGAGCGGAAGAAAAAACTTAACTAAAATACAGATGAAACTGTCATTTTAGTTTATATGAAGATGAACTGCTGGAGAAAGAACAAGGATTTAATCATTAATGAAGAAAATTAATGCATCTCTCATAAAAATATGTGACATATTATTTTTAGTTTTTTTAAAAAATAATTTAAAATCAAGATATTGTAAAAATTATTTAATAAATCCATCATTTTTATTTAAAGATGTAATATTTTTTAAATATATACAGTAAATAATAAATATATAATTTATTTTTATTTAAATATATAGAATTTTTAATAATCTTTTGTCGCTATAGATTTGACTCAATGTTTAGTTTACATACTTTAACAACAACAACAACAACAACAACAAAAAACATTGAATGAATTTAAATTAAATATGCCGGAACTTTTGTTCCTTGGTTCTTTCAGTGCTAACGCAACATTTATTTTATGTAATTTTTCTATATATAAATTCAAAGTTAACATTTTCATAGATGATCATTCCAAATGAAAATAATCATATGATTACAAAAAGGTAGAAATTCTTAGCATATTGCATTTCTATGTTCTGCCTGTTTTGAAGACTTACGGTTCATATATAGTCTCAAACAAGAAGGTTAATAAGAGTGCATTAATTCCAGCGAAATCCTTTAAAGATATCCAAAAATATGTTTTGCAATTTTATTATAAAATGAAGAAAAACCTATAATTAGATCTTTGCGAGTAACGAAACAGATATTAACATTGCTTTGTATCAGAATAACATGAAAAGTGTGAAGAAATCCATAATTTTATCGTCATTTAAGTGAATAGAGTGTTGGTTCAAATTCGTCGTTGTAATCTGACTATGATTCAAACTTTCGAGGTCCGTCTCAAAATTGCCTTCCAGCTACTTTAAAGCGGGGGCGTTAATTTAACAAAATTATACGAAATTCTGTAAATTAATTTGGCAATTTTATTCCATATTCTAACTTTGATACACGAATTTAAATTACTAAATACAAGAATTCCATTTTATGAATGTACTTTTGCTTCGATCTGTATTTATTAAGCACATATGGAATGTTTGAGAATTCTGTGCAAATATTTAACTCGTAAATAAATATGAAAGACTAAGATACAGTTTTCAAAGTCAGAATATTGCAATTAGATGTAAGATCTAGCAACAGAAAATATTGAGTAAATAGAAGGTTTAGTAATAAATAGCATTCGTTCCTTTTCAGAACTTTTCGCACAGCATTCTTCATAAATTTCAATTAAAAGTATTGGATTCGTAGAATTTCATAAGGATGAATAATTGAAATCCTATAAAGATGACAGTTTTTTTTTGAGGGAAAGAATCAGTACTTTTTTCCTATGTCAGACATGAATTTTAGTTGAAATCACAAATTCGTGAGCTGTCTCCAAGCACCTTGTCAGGGAAAAGTTCTCCGATGCACAAAAGCAATAGCACAATTCTCCAGCTCATCGCTATTCCTGACCAGAGCAATGGCTAGTTTCATACATGTACACCTCGATCTATACAAAGACATTTATTATTATTCCCCCCTTTATGTATGACGACAAACGTTCATATTTTCTTGCTGCTCTTCAAGAAATTCTGCTGGCCTTCAAAGACCCTCGCTTCATGTGAAGCACGTACCAATAAAAAATTCAAGCAGTTAAAGGAATAAGGATGGGGTAAAAATTCTGAAGGAAAACACGGTCCAGACTGTGAATGTGGGCTCCGACGCAGGTCCTGTTCGGATATAGGATATATATATATATATATATGTATATATTTTTTTTTGAGAAATAGAACAAATGAAATGCGATCTGTAAGAAGGAAAGGGGAAAGATTTTGTTGGTGTTCTTTTGAGTGATGTCAGTCAAAGTCTACAAGAGTTCTCAGATTCCTGCCTTATGATTGATGTGCCGTTTATATCTTGTAACGTTTTTTAAATGCAGTGAACTACAAAGGAATATTTCCTGGAATTTTCTATTTATAATAACATAAGAAAAAATAGCGTAAGAGTTAACCATCTTGTTAGTATAAAATAGTATGAACAATGGTATGAAATAGTATAATTTCTTTAAATCAAGTAATTAATCAAAATAAATTTCCCATATCTTTTTTTGAGAATTAAGACTAATAAAATGTTCTCGGTTTTGAAAGAAAAGAGAAGGATTTTATTGATGTTGTTTTGAATGGCATCAGTCTAAACTTGCAAGTTTTCAACTCTTGTCTTAAGATGAAAGTGCCGTTAATTTTTGCCAATTACTATAAACCGCCTACTTCAAAATTCAATTTCATTGAATTACTAGCTCTAATTAATTGAAATCAATTTCTCATATCTATCTTTATTTTTGAGAATTAAGACTGATAAAATGTTCTAGGTTGAGAAAGAAAAGAGAAAGAATTTATTGGTATTCTTTTGAATGACATCAGTCTAAACCTTCAAGAGTTTCAATACTTGTCTTATGATGGATGCGTCGTTAATTTTTTCAACTTTTTATAAACTACCTACTTCAAAATAAAATTTTCTTGAATTACCAACTCTAATGTTATAAAAAAGTTAGCATATAGTATGAGCTAATTGATTGATTTTAGAATATAAAATAAAATAAATCAATATTTTCTTTAAGCCAAGTCATTAATTAAAATCATTTAAAGTTCTTTCTCTTATTTTTTCCAATCATTAACTCGTTGTAAGTTGAAGTGAAATTATTCTTGGAATGTTGATCCAAATATTTCTGTTTTAATACACCAAGAGTTAAAAAAAAACTCTAGTGTGCGTTGTGATTTTTTTTTTTTTGCTTTAAGCGTTAAAGGCAACTTTAATATGCTTTACTGTGCTTTCTTTTCAATCAAACAGTTAATTAATTAAAATTAAATTCTTTCTTGGCTTTTTTAGATAATTAATTAATTATATTTTGAGATGAAGTTACTTTTGGAATGTTGATCCAAATATTCCTACGATAGGGGAATAAAAAATTTCACTATAATGAAAAAAAAATTAGAAAATAATACTTTTATTATCCATTTATTTTAATACCATTCTCCATCAATTTAAGCATAAGGGGGTTAGAAATGAATATAATTTATTTTAAATTAATGCCCTACCTAATTTCATGAATATTTATAAATTCTCTTGAATTTGCTGCTATTTTGAATTTTTGATATCATTGATTTTTGTAAATTTGAATATTTATTTTTAATTAACTGAAAATTATTCTTATTTCCTTTGTAAACTTCATCTGTTTGATTGTCTTTTTAGTGTGCCATAAAATAACTTATCGAAACAATTAATAAAATTTATATGGTTACTTATGCCTCAGTGGGGACTTGGGTAGCATTTAATAATTTATCGTTAAATTTAGAGAAAGAAAGAAAACATAGAAATGTCAAGAAAAATTTCATTAGCTTAAACACGAGACAGTGGTAGGTGTTTATGTATGATGGAGTGGTAAGGAGAGCAGGATCCGTCTGCGATTCTTGATAACGTAAAACTTGGCGAGTATCAAACTGTGTCTTCTTAATGATTGTGCATTAAAATCCTGTTTAATCAATATTGATTTACAAGAAGAAGAAATTGGAATATTAAAGTATTTATTTAGCAGAATAATAAAACATTAGTTAATATTTTTTTAAAGCTAAGGAGTATTACGGAAAAATGTTTGGAAAGATAATCAAAGAGCTTAAAAGAAGGCTTAAAGAAAATCTTTTTACTTTCTGTTATGTCAAGTATAGAAAGAGAAAATACGGTAATCTACACAAAAACTTGAGCTCATGGTTTTCACGAATTTCTACGTTTTAGAATACTTGAATTTGAAAAAACAACTTTAGAATTACATATATGTTTCTATTTGTGAACTCAAAATAGCCACAATTTAGAAATTTTGTATGTGGTCTTTACGCTAAAATTATGGATTTCTTGTAAAATTTGAGAAAAAATCCATCTGGGTCTATTTCTTCGACTCTTAGCATGCAAATGCGACAATTCAGCAATTCAAAGAGTTAGATAGTAAAAAGTTGACATATAGTTTTAATGTTGGGGTTGGTTGTTTATATTTATTTCCATTCTAGAGAACAGGAAAAAAATTTACTTCAAAAACTCAACAACCTAGATGGGTGAAATTTTGTATGTGATCCTGAAACCAAATGTGATTATTTGTGTGGGCCCAATAGGCGACAGAGAATTGGTTCAAATGCATACTTGATTTGCGTCATTGCACTATGAAACTTAAAAAAAGAAGATCGAGCAGAGAACATTCCCACTTATTTTGGTTAAACTTATAATTTGAATAATGTGAATCACGAGAGCCTCACAGCTAAGATTACCGCTCTGAGTAGATTAGATAAATTAGCAGAGCATTGGTTTCTTAAAAGACTGAGATGTGTTTCTTGTATATGTGCATGCTTTTTATATGCATTGCATTCATTTTTGTGCGAATTCAAATATTATAAATTTTGAAAATCAATCTATCTTCCCATTTTTAATAATTTGGCTTTCGGCAATGTCCTTATCAGACATTCCTCAGATTATCGAATTCAGTAAAGAAATGGAGATAACATACTTCTTGAAAATGCATTTATCATTTATTTAATCGAAATTCAATCATTAGTTTTAAGTAAAGGAAAATACTTCTTTCCAACTTTTGAGGAAGAAATAAGACTCGAGGCATTCATTACTAATCCAATCTAAATATTTAATGGAAAGAACAGAAATTTAATCAATGGAAAACTAGTTTTGTATTTTGTCTATTTTATGGAAAATAAACTCTTCATCAAATCCACAGAAATAAGAATTTCTCTGATAAATTCAAGACGTCGGTTGTTTTTTAGTCTATTTATCGGCATTAAACAAATCGGTATTTTCAAGGATGTTATCTTCTAGATAAAATTTCCCTTTACCATCTACAAAAAAAAAAAAAAAAAAAAAGAATGACATATCTTGTTTTTCTACATATATTATTTATCACATTTTGTATTATATTGATACCTACTTGCCTTACTATCTTATAATGCTATTTATTCATGTTATTTTTTTTTATATAATTATGTATTATTATACTCATAGCATATTACATGATTAACCACTTAACTGTTTTATTTTCTTTACTATCTAAGATGACACCTGCTATTTTAGGAATATTTTCTTATTTTGATTCAAATGGAAATTCATTGAATACTTGACTTATCTATGTATTCGGAGTAATTTTAATATTAAATTATAATCTTTATAAACGGTTTATTTTTTGCTTACAATTATCAAAATTCGATAAATCGATGCACGTATGGCACTCGGGCAAAACAGTTAAGCGGTTAAACTCATATTTTAACAAATTGTTTATGTTATTGATAATGTTTTATAATAATAAAAATGTGATAATTGAGAACAAAATAAGAAAAACTCCACTTAGGGCAAAGATTATATAAGTAGTTGGCCATATGAAATGATTCCCAATCAGTTTTAAAAATAAAGATGAACGTCACATGTTTTCAGTGCGAATTCTATACATTCTAGTGATATTCAACTGTAATGCAAACAAAAATAAGATATTAATATTTGATTGCTGATTTACTGTCAACATCCGAAAGACAAATATTTATCACAGAGATATAATCTGGCAAGCCGTGAGCTCTTGTAGAAGGTGCCCAAATAAAAGGAGATTGTGGTTCTAGTAGCTTCGAGAATTTTCTTGTTATTGCAATGTATGTGAGGAGAATGTGTTTATGAGTATCGCTGAACGAGGAAGAAAAAAGACAAAACATGTTATAGATTCCTTCGCGTGCGCTCAGTGTGCTGCAATATCGCCAGAAGATGCTATTTTGGAACATATAGTAGAATGAAGAATGTGTATGAGATTGAAACAATTTTCATACAAACTCTATTATTGTAGCGTAATAGAATGCCAACCCCTACCTCAGGAAGATCACCTGATTTCGATGGGACAATGGCAAATAATTGTTTCGTTTGGGACACTATTTGTCACTCACTGCCTTGACAATGTTGTCTCAATTGTTCGCATTAAGGCAATACTGGGGCAACAGCGGAAAGGCAACTATTGGGCTCAATAGGTGACTTCATGTGGACGCACCTTAAGTGTATTCCACGAAATGAGATGAGTGTATGATTGTGTATGTGAAAAGAAAATGGTTTATGGCGATGTGTCCTTGAGCAAAAAAGAAGCGACAAAACAAGTAATGCAGTGTTATAGATTTCTTCAAACATCAACACCACGCGTTGATTTTCTATTGTTGAATATAAGGCCAAAAATTATTTAAAAAAATTGCTAAAATCCAGGAAAAGTTTGCTTGATTATTAAATTTGTACCACTAAAAAGACATTTTTTTAAATTTTGAAATGTTGAATAATTTACTTTTGTGCAATATTATATTTGGAAGTTATCGTGGAAAAAACCTCAAAACTGAGCATAATTAATTAAGATTCTAATTAAAATTTAAAAACAATCGTTCCGAGGTGCACATTTCCACCCTCCAAAGTATACTATATTGCTGTAGGTCTGTATAAAGCAGTCAGGACTATATAAAGTAAATATACATATTCATCTTTATTATTATTAGTATATATATTATTCCTAATTTAAATAATGTTTAAGTATTTAAAGCTTTTGTGAAAAAAAATAGTTTATATATAAGACTAATTAAAATAAGTTCATTTTTATTTTAATGATTAGATTTTATAATTATGGTTATTATAACATTGAAGATAAATAGTTAAAGTAGAATTAATAATATCTTTAACAAAACAAAATATGCACATTTTAACAACAACAACAGCAAACAAAATTATTTAAAGCTTTCTAAAAGATATATTTCATAATTCAAGTAACTTCATCATTATTTAGATAAACATAATTAAAGAAAACTTTTAACAAAAAATATTTGCCTATCTTTGGAATCGCCCATTTTATTTTTCAATTATTATGTTGACAAGTAGACAAATATAATTTCAAAAAATTGTTTTGGGTTTCAGATAGATTCATTAAAATTTCGAAATTATGGTTTATAATGTTCACAGTGGTTTTTTTTTGCATATGGGTTAATAAAAGTGAGATTTAAACAAATTTGGTACATAATCTTGTTCGGGAAACTATTTTTATTATAAACAAACTAAATTGAAACTTAAATCTAATTAAAAAACAGTACCCAATGCTGTATAATCTAAAAGAATACAAAACCCTATCGTCATAAAACTATCAAAACAAGCGCATTATGCCATAAAAAATTTCTGAATGTTTTCTTAAAAAATTATCTATTTCTCTTCATAAATTTATCTATTTATGTTTATAAGCGACATTATGTCGTAAATAATTATTAAATGTTTTCTTATTTTCCTTTTAAAGTGGTATAATTATGAAGCTTTAAACGTTTTAACTAAAAATGAACAGTGGTTTTAAAAAGAAGGTGTAAAAATATACATATTCCCAAAGGATTATTCTAAAGCAACTAAGGTACTCGAAATACTATTTAAATGCTTTAAAAAACTTTTCCGTGTGTAATGTATTTGGAATGAAAAAAAATAACGAATAGTTAAATGCGAATAATTTCTGCACACTGAATTAAAACAAATAGTTTGTTCTAGTATGTACTTCTTCCTGAACTGAAACAAGATTCAATGTTAGTTTTTATAATCCTTTTTCTTATTTCAGAGGGATTTAATTAATAATTCAGCAGAGATTTTAGTTCTTTAAAACTAAAGTTTAGCAATTTTCCTGAGATTAAATGCTTACAAACTTTTGGCTGCTTTTAATAGAATTTACACGGGGGAATTCCATTTGTTTGTTGAATTTTTTTTTATTTACTCTCGGATTAAAAAGGATGTTTGCTATTGATTAGCATTCATATGATTCTATCTATGGTGTGTATAAAATCTTATGAATATTTATTGATTTCAGCCATAAAATATAGATTAATTCTTTAATGCTATCAATATGGATTTTAAACGGTTTTTCTAACCTTTTTTATGTTTATAAGATGGAATTTTATAATCGATTTTTCATTTATTTTCTGATGTTCTTGAATCTTTGAAATTTTGTATGATTGTTTATTCATGATGATAATACACTATTTTAAGATTTTCAGTTTATTTGATTAGTATATTTAGATTTTGACTCTATGCTAGGGGCGCCATCTGGTTGTTTGTATTTTGTATGTAAATGTAAGTAATAAAAATGTATTTTAAAAATTTGTTATATAAATTTATTTAGACTACATAATGAATGAGTCAGATGCATAATTCTCATTAATGTTTCCAAAATTGAATAAAGGTTCTTCAATGATCATTTTAAAAGACTGAATTGAACGTAGACCCTTTAGATGGTCCCGTATTGCTTTCATTTTCCCGTATTCGAAATATACTAATAGATTAAATATAATTGAAAATGTGAAGAATTAAATGAATTTCCATGTTTAGAATTAGCCCGAAGAAGACATTGTTTGTTATCCTATCTCTCTGCTTGTGAGCACCATAGTTAAAAATTAAATAAAATGAGCTATATTAATAAAATTTGGCTTGTATTCTTTACTCTAAAATATTTTGAAATTTTTAAAATAAATTTCTGTTTATTTTCAAATGAGTACTCTAATGAAGTAAAACCCGCAATCAATGAGATGGACAAGATTCTATATATTACCAGATTATTAATTGATATCAAAATTTGTAACGAATCCTTCAAAAGTTGACTATTTATTCATCAATTCGTGTGTTGACTATTTATTCATCAATTCGTCTCAAGATAGATAGTCAAAAATGGTACAAGTTAAATCGATGAATGTCAGTAATTAATCATCGCTACAATATTATATAGCCTGGTATCAAATTTTTGGATGAAATCCTCCAAAGGTTGGATTGTCTATCACTTGTGTATTCTAGTGTATCTGAATGCTTTTCGAGTTATCGCATATACTGAAGGTCATATACTGAATGAATTTCAGTATATGGCCTTTAGATTGAAATGCTGAATTTGTGTTACATTTTTTGCTATAGATTGGTTATTAGGAAGGGATCATAAATGATAGTCTATTCTCTTCACTAGTGTAGTGGCTCAAACTCAGAAATAGTCATATTTTCGTATAAGTACCCTAAAAAGTGAAAAGTATAATAATCACACTTTTTATCATTCTAATCAACATAAAAGCATAATTTGTCAACCATTATCCTTGATTTTTTTACGATTCCTTTTAGTTCTGATACGTTTTTTTTATATATAATATGTCATTAAATTATTCTAAAATAATTGATTGAATAAATCATATTTCAATGGAAATAATCAAGAATTGATTATTTCCATAGTCTAAGTTACCGCTAAAATAAATATACTAAAATTCGACTGACAAATCAATAAATTCTATAAATCGCTGTGCATTGATTTTATATTTGATTAATATTTTTTTGTCAGTATTTGGAATAAATGGTGACAAACGGAAAATAGTCAGCATTTTAATGATGCATAATGTTCAATATACATCATCTATAAATTTAAGGATTTTTAAAAAAAATGAAGGGAATGAAATATCAACAACGACATTTGAGTTTTGTATTTTCTGTTAAACAATCGCTACTGAAAGGAAGCTTAAAGAACATTCTGCTTTCATGCAGCAATATAGATATAAATTGGCATTTTGTTGTGTAACTGAAGGCTTTTCCTTTGGGCAATGGTGATATATTTCCTTCCCTGCGGTATCCAACTGTTAATGACAAGGGTGTCCCCCAAAAGTAATTTCTTTTCATAGAGCTTAAGAGAAGAAAAAGCGTAGAAGGCTTAGACCATTCGTTACTGGAAATATAGGTTAGTTTGAGAGATACAGTTGAAGAGAAAAAAAAGGATTTTTTTTTAAATATCAGATGAACGTATTTGGGTATTATTTCTTAAATGGGTATTTTTTTGAAAATATTAAAGGAAAATTATAAAAGTGGTTGGATTACTGGTTTTTTATTGACTTTTCCAGACAACCAGTAGTTAACTCAAAATAAAAGCTTATTATTTCAAAATTAACAGAGGATTAACTTAAAAATTCAAAACAAAGATTTATTACTCAACAATATCATCAGTTCAGTATAAATTCAAAAAAATAAAAAGTTTACCACTCCAGAAATATTAATAGTTTGACAAATGCAGAACAAAAGCTTGCTTCTCTAAAAGTATTATCGAGTCAAATTCATTTAATAACAAAGATTTGCAATTCCTACTTAATAAATGGTTTAGCTAAATTAAAAATAAAGATTTACTATTCAAAAATATTAGTAGTCAAAAATATAAAAATAAAAGTGCGCTACTTCAAAAAAATATCAGTAGATTAATTAAAATACAAAACTAAAAAAATATCAGGGGTTTAACTTAAATTAATTTCAAGGTTTTTTTCTGACTTAACAATATCAATCATTTAATTATATTCAAAATAAAGTTTCGCTACTTCAAAAATATTAATAGTTTAACAAGTTTAAAGCAAATATTTACTGCTTAAAGATTATTGCATTTTAACTTAAAAATTTAAAACAAATGTTTATTTGTGTAAAAGTATCAGTAGTTTGATGTAAGTTGAAAACAAAAATTTGCTGCTCAAAAAACTCAAACAGATTAGTTTAAATTCAGAAAAAAAATTTAGCCATGAATTCTTTTTTCAGTCATATCTCAAAAATAAAAGCAAGAAAAATAATCCTTATAAGAGTTTTAATTTTCACAAATGATGGAAAATTTAATAATTTCAGAGTGAAAAGAGTTTTTTTTTAAAAATTCATTGCTCCAATTCGATTATTGGATAAAAGTTTCTTTGAAAAAACTTAGAGCAAGCCAGAGAAGAATATATCGGGAATAAAGCTTAAACTGTTGCAGCATTTAACTCGGAAATAAAGCAGGCCTGGATGAAAAAATTTCTAGAAAATAATTAATTTTTTGAATGTTAATTACTGAAAAAATTATTAAAAAAATTCCATCACTACAATTTTATCATAAATTTGATTTTTACACATTTTGTATATTTAATAGAAAAGTAATGTTATTTGTATGAATTTATAAAACATATTTTTGATTTTAAATAATAATTTGCTTTATATCAATTCCTTCCATGAAAGAATAAACCATTGTTAATATTGAATTCTCTTCTAATCAGATAAGTTATACTATGTTAGACTCAAGATAGTGAATAAAACCTGTGATTCCAAGTTAAAATCATGTTATTTGCTTACTGATAACTGTCTATCCTCTTGCTACTTCTTCGTCACATCTCTCTACTTACTCTGTTTTTTTTCATACTCTACCATCAATATTTTTCTCAGTAGTGCGTACACATGTATATTATTCTGAGCTTTGAGCAGGAGCGCTTTTTACTTTTAGTTTTTGCTGCGGTGGGGAGAAATGACTTCCTGAGGATAAGTTAAAAACAAATTGTTTCTGTCATGTTTGTGTTCTCTATACATTAATAAAAACAAAAACAATGGGACATTTTAGACTTTGTGGAAAAGTACACATTGCTCCTTTTGGTATGAAATTTGAAGATGAGAAGATACTGAACCTGAAATCAAAAGTATTCTAAGGGAAAGATTGATTAATCCATAAAAGCCTCCATTTCCACTGCTCCATACAAAATTAGGCTCTATAGAACGAATTTGTAAAGAAATTTCACTAGAAGGAGAATGCTTCAAATGCCTTTGTGAATTTTTTCCAGGCGTATCTGAAACAAAGTGAAGGGAAAGGATTTGGTATCAGGTAATTGATGAATGATTAAAATTTTGAACTCATAATATAATAATGTTTTTTTCATATAATAATAATATGAAAAAAAAAACAAGAGAAAGAAATGTTTCAAACTAGTAATAAATAGCTTTTTTTCGAAGAAAAGTTGGTAAATTTCAAGATATAATATGTGGATAATATGAGAAGAATGGAATATGAGATGCAATATGAACTTAAAAGCTCATTTTTTTCCTTTTTGCACCTGAATTATGAATCTGAAAATTTAAGTACAATCTGCATAGAGAAAAATGAAAGATTTCAGCAAGACGCAAAGAAAACTGGAAGGTGATATCGGAAAAGGGGGAATATCAGCATGATTGTTGACTATTGCTTGAAACTGTTAAATGATACTTTCATGTAAGTTCACAAAAATGAGAAATGAAAATAAAAAGCACCCAGAAGAAGATAAAATTCTACCATAAGGAATTTTACACTTTTTCATGAAAACATTTGCCACTTAACTCATGAGAGAGCTAGGATAAAAAAACAAAGTATGCACTTAAGAGATCATTAAATAAAAATAAAAATAAAAATGCTAAAACAATTTGATCTGAGTTATTTCCTACAAAATATTAAAAAAATAAGTGATAAGGATAAAAATCAATTTCCAGTTTTTGAATCAATATTTAAAGTAATAATAGAAATAAAAAAAAATCGATCAAAATTAAAGCAATTTTCCAAAAAATATTTTTTTGCTGATCTGTGTATTTTATTTCATAATAACATCAAACTTTATTTCATTACTAGCCGCCTTTGGCTACCAGCTGGTTCGCCAATCTTAATGTTCGTTTAAATTTTAATAATTAAATATTTTACGCAATTGCTACTTTAATAGATTCTTTATCAAAATATTTTAAAACTTCAAATTTTGATAGTCATATAATTCACTCATAATATTACAAAAAACTTCAATCATAACGTAATATGTATCTCTCTAATTTTCTGTTAGCTCCCTTAGAATTTATGCTTTAAACTAAAGTGGAAAGAATTAATCTGCAATTAATATAATAATATTTTTTACTGAAACAAAGCATTTTTTTATAATACGATTACTGATAACAGAGTCACTGAGCGTTTAAACTTTATGGCGCTAAAGAATATCTTTCTTAATTTATGTAATATTTCAAGAATTTCTCAACAAAATTTTCTCAGATTCATCATGAACAGATCGATTAATTAACAATGTTTAATTTTAAATGCATCAAACACTAAGATAATAAAATGAATCGTTTAAAATAATCGGTCGAAAACAGGTTTAAAAAACTACTTATAAAACGATGTACTTAAAACTATAAGCATATACAAAAAATATATAACTAGCATAAATACAATTTAATTACAAAAGCATGCAATTAACCTAAAAATAATTTAAATCAAGAATCATCCGTTGATAATATTGTCAACAATCAGAACACAATGCGCATGCGTGAATTTTCAACGCCAGTTACGGTGACGCAAATGCGTGAATTTTTCTACGCCAGTTACGGTAACGCAAATGCGTGAATGTTTCTACGCCAGTTGGGGTAACGCTATGCAGATTACACTTTTTTAATTTCCTTTATTCTGTGTTATTTTAATTCAAAAGTACTTCAGAATGAATCTGAAAGATCGATTAATTAACAATGTTTAATTTTAAATGCATAATCGGCCGAAAAATGTTAACCCTAGCCTCATTACTGTTGGAAAAAAAAAAAAAAAACTGAAGCCTTACTCATTTGGCGGTGGGGAAAATGGAAGAATTTTTTTGGCAGGAAAGTTAGTTTTTAATTAATAATTAAAATTCTAATTAAAAATTTTTAAAAAGAGACCCCAGGTGCACATTCCCAACCTCTAAGGTATACATGTACCAAATTTGGTAGCTGTAAGTCAAACGGTCTGGCCTGTGGAGCGCCAACACACACACACACACACACTGAGCTTTATTATAAGTATAGATAAATATAAATTTTTTTCATTGAAAAAGGCTACAGCAACTGAGAATGGTGTTTTGAAGAAGCAAGGAAATTCAAATTTTCAAACTCCACTATTATATGACTCCTATGAGGAAGTACACATGAGCAACATAAAAAAAAAGTGAAGAACCTTTTTCCCTTTTATACCTTTTTTAATGTTTTTTTTCTTTTTTTGCATCACATATATTAAAGCGTTATAGAGATTTTATTTTTCACTTTTAATTGTTTTTGAATTGAATCTTTTATCTATTTTAAAATTTAAATTCATTTTACTAATCTATGAGACACTTAAGCAACAACAGCCAAATAAACAAACAAAATGCTTAATGCGAAATAAGAAGAAATGCAGCAAAAAATAAATAAACAAAAAATGCAAATGATGTTAAAATAAATACTTGTATTTACGTTAATATTAATAAAACCTATTCAAGCTGGAAAGGACATAAAATCAAACAAATCATAAACAAAGTTATTAAGCGTTGAATTATTTAAAAAATAAGCATTTAATCAAAAAACTCTAATTCAGATAATTTTCTCGTTCTGAGTTTTATTTAAGAATTGTGAGAAGATTTAGGAGATCAAATTAAATGAAGAAACCCTTCTTTTGAATTCAATCCAACATTATAATAGATATTCAAAATATTTCGGCACATCAACAAAAGATTAATTTACTTTTTTGTTCGAATTCACATTGTTGAAAAGCTAATGAACATATTGTATAGACAAATGTCTCCTAAAGGGCGTGATTTTCATTTCAATTCTAACTTTGAATTTCGAAATAATTAGTAATGAATTTTTTCTGTGTATCCGAAGACCAACAAGAAAGTGGTATTTTACATATGTGATTATGTATCAAGAGATAAATCTTTGTTTAAGCGAAATGTCGAAAAATAATTTATTTAATACCTTCCAAAATCTTTGATTATTAGTAAAAATGTGGTGATCCTATTTTTTTCTCTGTAAAGACACTAAGATAATAATGAAATAAAATAAATAAATTCTAGTTATTTTTCAATGAAACTATTAAATTCACCCACTAATACTATAGTATTTTTTGTGCAGACGATATTATCTGGATTTTATTATACAATAAGGAATTAAATTGGATAGTTATATTTTCACTTTAAATAGAGTGTTTTTGTTGGAAGCCAGTGTTTAATTAATTTGAAATACAGAATTTAAGTATCGTAGAAAGGTGGTGTTGTATTTTCTTTGACGTTCGAGTCAGAGGTCATCAAAGGTATTTATACATCCTTTGAAAGGTATAAATAACTTTCTAAGCCAGCATTGATTATTTTCCTTTTTTTACGACATTCTTAATACCTCGCTGCAATTGTGTATTCACCTAGTTTGAATATGGGAAATATTCATTTAACTTAAGGGAAATTTCTGTGTACAGAAATTTGTAAAAACTTCAGTTTTGTATTTTGTAAGAGATAGTCTTCAGTTTTATCAAATTAAATACCTTTTTGTGAACAACTATGTAGTTCAATGCATTTGTCTCGGATCAATATTTACTGAATCATAATTGAAGTCAAGTATTTAGGGCACTCTGTGATGCAAAGATTTGAAACTTGAAAACTCACAGTTTATAATTATTTAATGGTGGTATATTGGTAATTCTTGGCAAATTAGAAATTTAATGGTGGTAGCCATATAATTACGGCTGACATAACATAAATATGTGCTTGAAATATTTATAAATTTTGAGTCATATACAAACTTTTGCTGACAATATTGAGCTGTGGAATACCTGAAGCATCATCTGTTATATTGAAAATACATTTGGAATAGTCTATTAACTTTAAGAATCTCTTCTGCGATTCAGTAACAAATGCCACTATTTGGTTCCTTCATCAATGGAATCAAATGGTTCGAGCATTTCTGTTAAGCACTGCAATATCCGTTACATTACAATTTCCCTATATCCAGATGTTCCTTCAGAACATGTCTTAGTTTGGGACATCATTACAACACAGATTCGAATTGCCGACTAATACACGATGATTTACAATGCATCATGGCATCTTTGTTTAGATTTGGTTGGACGTTCAAATTTATAAGGAGGTTATTTAGGATTAGAACTAACGTATAGTATAAACTAAAGACTGTCAATCCATTTTATATTATGCATACTAAGTTGCAGCTATTAAATTTCCAACCATTTCTTTTTACACACAATTCAGTGACACTAGTTTGGAAATGGTTGTTACATTAAAACTATATTAAATTAAAAATGTATTCTAATCCAGATAGGGCATTAACGCGCAGGAAATTTTAATTCGATTTGCTTTTTTTCAGTCTTTTTATTATATTTTTCAATGTGCAATATATGTGTTTTATAATTATTATATACATGTTTATAATTGTTATATGGTAGAGGAATTTATTCCAATTTTGATGATAAATCTTTTTTTTCATTTATCTTTCTATATAAATATAATCTTGCCATTTTTGTATTATAGATAAGTAAACTGGGCTATAACGTAACTCATTTTAAGAGTCTCCTTTATAAAATGAGCTTTTCTGTTACTAATTAAGCCCAGTTTCATGCTGACATAATGTCTGAAATAAAGGCTTTTAAACTATCTAACCTTTCATATGTCATGTCTTAGTTCATCTCGTATCAGCATTATTTTGAAACACAGTCAAAGTCAATTGTGGAGCTACATTGTTTTACTGAACGGTTTCACTAATTATTTAAATATGCTCTTTCATCAAAGAGCTCTTAATATCGTTTCGTTCAATTTCTTTCCCAGAACGTTTGTAAAAAAGAAGGAATTGATCAGCAGAAAAAGAAATATCAGTATTATAAATATTTATTTGGGAGTTTAAAATCATTATTTGAGAGTTTTAATTCAAACGCTTTAAAAACAATAATGTTCGTAAGTAATTATAGTAAAATCTACGGGAAGTGACTATTGGAGGGGAGGGGGGTAATGAAGAAAATTTTATATATCAAAATAATTATTTATTGCCTTTTGCTGTTTATTACATCATACAAATTAGTGTAATTAGGAATAGAGGATTAATTAGAAAATGAAAATAAAATTATTTTTATAAAACTATTATTTTAATCACACGAATAATCATTAATAATTGCGGTAAAAAGAGTAACTGCTTCATAAAATCATAAAACACATTTTAATAAATAAATTATTAGAATAAGATTACAATACTTGATTTTTGTTTCATTTTTTTACATATTTTATTGCAAATTCATTATAATATCACTACTGGGTTCTTTTGCTAATTCGGAACAATAAATAATATAATTAAAGAGATTAATTTCTCTTAACTAATGCAAGATCTAACGCAATTATTATTACTTTTTTATAATTTTACGTCTTTTTTACTTTACTTACAAACTTTTGGCAAGGACATTAAAATTTTCAGAACCGTAACAACATTTGAATATAATTCATGTAAATTATTTTTAAATAAATTTTGTTATATTATGAGCCCTGATGGCAAAAATTAGAAACGAAAACAATTTGAAACAAAAACAAATTTTGTTTCATTAAATAAATCAATGGAATCGTATTTAAGCCTTTTCAATTTTTGAAGATAATTTTCAATTAGCTTGCGATTATTATCAAAATTATATTAAAAAAAAACGTTGTCTCATGCTCGTGATAAGTTTTGAATCATTTTTTAAAAGAAATAAAGACATATTTGATTGTGTCTAGAACTACAGTGCCGGTTCCATGTGTTTGTAAACATAGGAAACTGTTCAAATTTGATTTGGATTGGCGGATATGGAATGTGTATAAATTATATAATAACATTCAAATGTTCGTTTTCAGATTCGAAAACTTTCCGCTATTTTCTGTGTTTGTTTAGACAAAATAGGAGTGCGAGAAAAGATGGCGGAGGCCTGGTGGCAATATTTCTCCTTCGAAACCGGAAGGTTTTCATGTTCGAGACCCTATTTCAACGAAGAACTGTTTGGAAGCGGGACTGGTGCAGACCAAATTCGTCAGGGCCTAGAGCTGTCCTGCTGGTGTGGTGGGGAAGGGGGATGCCAACTCATGTGTTGTCTTCATCATCTGACCGCGGTTCAGAATTACTAGGTCCATCCCAAAATAGCCCTGGTGCGGCTTCAAAACTGTGCGTTAATATAACGGGACTGAAAAAATAGAAGAAGGAGGAAATGTTTACATTTAACAATAACTTGAACTCTGAACTTGTCTCTGAACAAAAATAGTGGATAACTTGCAATATTGTCGGGAAAAGATAGCAATTCACAATAAAATACTTTAGAGCAATTTTTATTTACTATAAGAAGTCTAAACATAAAACATAATATTCATGTTCTGAATTTTTTGCTAATTTCCCTTTTTCACAAAATAATAATAATTGTTTTAATGATAAAACATTTTTTTATTATTTGTTATTGAATTTTATGATAACATTTTGAGTTAACAACGGTAGACATCTCGGTCAAATTTAATGATAATATGTAAAATTTTCCTCCAGTCACTCTTAAAAGTTTAATATTATTAATTTTTTTTACAGCTTGAATCAGCCATATAAGCAATCAATACGCAAGTTTAAGTTGAAATGAAATTGTAAGGTCAAAAATTATACAATTCTCACTTAGAAAAAACACACACACACAACCAAAACTGAATGGCGAATTATCTAATAGGGGGAAATCAAGACCAAAGAATGACGAAGAATTTTGGAATTATGTTCACCCTTCTCTCTTTCACTCCTTAGAGAGGTAAAATCATCGAAAAGTGGTAGTTTCGGGGTACTGAAACGAACAGTATGTACATTCGAATTAAAATAAAGAAGACACTTTTCTTTTGCAAAATCTGTTAATGGTGTGGAGTGTTTCGCTTTTACAATGTTAGGATACTCCTTTATAAGAATTTTTCCTGTTTATAAGAATTTGTCAGTCAATTATATTCACCCGTTCAATGAAGGACTTTCAATGCACTATTTATTTGTAGATGAATTATTTTATATGGCACTTCAATATTTATTCTAGAATGCATATTATCTTTTCTTTTGCGAAATCTGTCAATGGTGTGGAGTTTTTCGCTTTTGCAATGTTAGGATACTTCTTTTTATAAGAATTTTTCCTGTTTATAAGAATTTGTCGGTCAATTATATTCACCCGTTCAATAAAGGACTTTCAATGCACTATTTATTTGTAGAAAAATTATTTTAAATGGCACTTCAATATTTATTCTAGAATTTATATAGTCTTTTTTATATTAATCAAATGAGAAGTCCAGAAAGCTCAGAAAAATGAAAGATAAAAATTTAATTTTACTTAATAAGGTTTAAACACTTCTTTTCATTGGGAGCCAAATTTAGTTTATTTTAATTAAATCCCGTTCTGAAGTTGCATTAGAGATATTTTGGGACGAATTTTGTAGCTTCACTACCAAGCCTCTTCTTCTTATTAAGTCTACTCATAAATCTCATTACCATTTATTCTCCTATTCCATTTAAGTCAAAAATTTAAGAAAATTATCAAATACATACAGGCTTTGAAAATGCTGTAACAGCCTTATTTAACAAACCAAAAATTAATCTTGTTAACCTTTAAATAACGAATTTCATATGAATGCCATTATCAGATATTTCTTTGCAAATGCGATTTATGTCAGAATTGTAAGAAAAATATCAAAGAGACTCTAACAATAGAGATTTAAAAATTATTTAAAAATTAATGTTAGTGTTAAAAATGCATTTTTTATATGAAATAACAAACGGCACAACTTAGATGCCAAAGAAAAAATATGATTTAAAATTTGTTTAGTAATTTGATCTGTATTTAAATATCTTTGACAAAAATTTTTATTCAGTCCTTTAAGATCTTTTCAGAGAAATAAAAGGCTGAGCATAAAACAATTAAAAAATATTATTACAATACATCATTTATCATTTTTAATGTAATTAGTTTTTAAGCAAAAACAGTTGAAATATTTAACTGATATTTTTTGCAAAGAAATGCACAATTTTTTTTAAGGCTATGATAATTTGAAGCATAATTGTGCTATGTTTCTTGGGAAAAATACTTAGCCCTTCTTAAAGCAAAGAATCTATAAAAAATTGGCAAAGTTTTTATTAAAAAATATAGTAGATTCTTTTTTACCAAACATAAAAAGAAAATGAAAAATAGCAAGATAAACTTCCTAAGAAATGCTCAAATAATCTTGTAATTCCCAGAATAAATTTCAGGAATCAGATTGTCCCGCTGAATTGTTTTTTTGTCTAAAGATTATTAAGATTATGTAGAATATACTCAAAATAAAAATTAGGGTATTTCATACTGTATTTTTATTTATTTATATGCTATTTTTTAATATCCGTAGAATCTAAGGAATGAATATATCAATTATTTATCTGGTATTTTTTCAAAGGAATGAACGTTTTTTTTGTTTATTAGAGTTGAAACAGAATTGTATTATGTTTTCTAGATAAAAAATAAAAAGGGATAAAAAATAGGACATTTATTTTTCTACTAAGAAATTTGGAGTTTCCCCCCTCTAAATATAAAAGGAAAATTATTTTTTTTAATGGCAAGATTTACTAGCTAAGAAATGGTTAGATAATCTTATAATTCCCTAGAAGAAATTTCAAGAATCAGATTTTCTCACTGAATTCTTTTTTGTATAAAGATTATGCAGCATATACACAAAACAAAAATTAGGGTATTTCATGTTGCTTTTCTGTTTATTTATATGCTATTTTTTATATTAGTAGAATCTAAGGAAGGAATATATCAATTATTTATCTGGTATTTTTTTCAAAAGAATGAACGTTTTTTAAAATTCTGATAGCATGAAACATAATGGTATTATGTGTTTTGGAGAAAAAATAAAAATAGATCAAAAATAGAGAATTTATATTTTTACTAAAACATTTGGAGTTTCTTTTCATCAAAATAAAAAAAATAATTTAAAAAAAATGGCAAGATTTTGTGGCTGAAAAATGGGCAAATAGTCTTATAATTTCTTAGAATAAATTGTAAGAATTAACTCTTCCTGTCCAATCCTTTTTTTTATAGGAAGACTGTCAAGTATATGTACATGCCAAACAAAAATAAGGGCGTTTGATACAAAGGAAGAAAGAGACTAAAGCTTTTCCCTGCTGTGGAAACAAGAATTTCTGTTTTTCTAAAAACAGAAAAAGCTTACAAAGACAACATTAGGAATTCTGTTTTCTTTGGGCCCTTTGGGACTCCGATTTCGCTGCATGCATGTGCAGAGGTCTTACTTTTATACATGGCTTTGCAGAGTAAGCAGCCTTCGCCTTGCCCTCACGCGTATTTCAGATTACTACGCCAACAGACAATTTGTATTTCTTTAGTTTATATCATTGTTATGTTTATGTCAGATTTCCCTGGAGTTAAGGAATTTAATCCATCATCGTGCTGTACACAAAAACAAATATTCATCCCGACATTGCAAATATTTTTTGCAACTTTTAGGCAACTTGGGACATTATTTTTCATTAGTTATTCATGATTTGTAATTATGAATTATAAAATGAAGACACTAATTTTTTTTCCGCAATACTTTTTTTACTGTCAGACGAATTTCCTAACTTAAAAATGGCAGATATTTTTTGCAACTTTTTAGGCAACCTGGGAAATTTTTTTTTCAATATTTATTCATGATTCATAATTATGAGATATAAAATGCACACACTAATTTCTTTACGCAAAACTTTTTTATTGGCAGACGAATTTCTTAAATTAGGAATTTTATCATATTTTGCAATGTTTGTGTCACACTGGTATTTTAAATTTTTTTGTAAGTAATTTTTTTTATTTGATATTAATGGAGTATAATGATATGGTTTGTTGAAATAAGCTTATATTCTACAAGTATGAAATTTGGTAGAATTTAATGTTTAAAAGTAAATTGAAATTTGGAATTTGAAATTTCCTCATTGAACGTTTTTTTTTTTTATCATACTTATCTGGACATCAATTTTTGATACATTTGGAGGTTTTCATTTTAGAAATCATCAAAAAATGTTCTCAACTCGACTTTCTCCTGTAGTTACACACATTTATTTTATTTTTTGTTTAATATCACGATTTAGTCAAGGAAATTGAGAACTTTGGAATATATTATGAATTATATTTTCATTTTAGGAACTTCATTTTAGGACATTCTTTTGTAGTTACACAATACGTTGCGTTTTGTGTTTATCTTCGCGATGTAGTAAAGGAAATCGAGTAGAAACTTTGGAATGTATTATGAGGTAAGTTTCAATTTCAGAAACAAGTGGAAATGCTCTCAACACCCTTTTCTTTTTTAACTATACAATATTTTAAGTTTTGTATTTAGCTTCGTGGTGTAGTAAAGAAAATCGAGTAGAAATTTTGGAATGTATTATGGTTTATGCATTAATTTTAGAAACTAGCGGAAATTCTCTCAACACTATTTTCTTGTTTCATTACACAATATGTTGAGTTTTGTGTTTAGCTTCGTGATGTAGTAAAGGAAATCGAGTAGAAATTTTGAAACAGGCAAAGCAGTTAGAGTGTTATTGATACAGAGTTTGCCGGGACAATATTTATTTCAGGTTTTTAAAACAAACACAACATTTAAATAAAACATTAAACATTTAAATTCAGTATGGTGATAAATTTGCAAGTATTTCAACTAATAGTGAAACTTTATTCTTAATTAAGGAACAGGACCAAGGACTTTACACAAGCTTTTTTGAATGAATTGTTCATTGCACTATCGTTGTCGATTTCCCCCAAAATCCTCAGTGTACACTAGCCTGATGCACATTAGAGTAATCATCAGCATGTAATGCCATTTTGCTGGGTTGGTATGGAAATAAGAAGCGTGGGTGTCGACTTAGGTTCCGTTCTCATCATTTGGTCAAGATTCAAAATGATAATGAAATAAAGTTATATTCTCTCCCTAAATGAGACATTTCACGAAATTAAAGATTGAATCTTTCAAGTCAAGATAAGTTTTTCGGTAAAACAACAACAGTAACAATTATAGATTAAGGTAAATATCAGCGTAATTATGAAAGCCAAGGGAAGAAAACTCGATAATGTAACTGCGGGCGTGTTCTTCTCTTACCTTTTACATATACATGTACGATATAATGAATTTTGTGTTTAACTTCGTAATATAATAAAGAAAATCGAATCTGAAATCTTCGACCATTTTCATTTTACTTATTGATTTCAAGTCAATTCAGTTCAGTTATATTAAAGCCCCGTTTTTAAAGTAACACTAGGGCTATTTTGGGATGGACCTCATAATTTTGAACCCCAGCTCAGATGATGAGATGACGATACCTGCGCTGGCACCCTCTTTCCAAACTTCCGTCCCACCCCAACGGGATTTTAATTTGTTGCATCTAAAACTTTATGAAATCTGAAAAGTTGGATTCAAAACTACATACCAAATTTCATTTATCTACCATGATGTATTTCTGAGTTAAAAAGCGTTTCCATACATGAGAATAAATAGATTTCTCTGGTAAGAGTTTTGGACAAACTTTAATACTGAACATTAATACTGAACTTTAATACTTTTGGTGGAAAACCAAATACAGAATTCCATTTGTCAACTCATTCCATTTTTGAATAATTGGATTCACAGACAAAATTCCCAAACCTTATCTTCTGGGTTCAGAGAGGTCAGAAATATTTAATATATGAAGATTTATCAAAGTCTGGGAATAGACTTTTTTGATAACTGCAATATTTTCATATAAAGAACTTCTCGTATTAGAAGTCAAAAACTCTTAACATCTTAAACAAATATTTATTGCATTTCATCTAGACGCTGAAATATCAAGAGACGACATCATTTCCTATTGCATTTAATTATAAAACATATCCGGTTTAATTTTGCACTTTGCATGGATATAGCATAGTGTAATTAATAAGGTATCGGAGCAAGAATTTTACTTTTAAAAACTTATCAGCAGTAAAAAAAATAGAGAAAATTTTTCGGAAGCATGTTCAATATAATTTTGATAAATTTTGCTGACTAAAAGAAAAATTAAGCTCGAGATGGGATTTTCATTTATTTAAAATAAAGCAAAATTTTGACTACTTTAAATTTAAAATCTAATGGCTTTTCTTTCAGTTATTTGAAATAAAATATAATTTTGTATATTTAATCTCAGAATCTAAGGGTCTTCTTTAAATTATTGAAAATAAGAATATTTTTGAATACCAAATCTCAAAATGCTCTGATTTTTTTCAATTATTTAAAATAAAGTATAAATTTATGCATTTTGAAAATCTATCGACTCTTTTATCAGTTATTTGAAGTAAAATATAGTTTTGAATTCTAATCTGAAAAGGAATTATTTCTTCTTTCAATTATTTAAAAAAGTATCATTTTGAAAATCTAATCTCAAAATCAATTGTTTTTTTAACAATTATTTAACATCAAGTTAGAGAATCTAATAGAGCTTCTAAATCTAATAGCATATTTATATTTTTGATTTGTTCAAAATATGATTCTTCCATTAATGGAGATTTATAAATTCTTATGGTATTTTAAATAAGGTTTAATTTCTAGTATCTGCATTTCAATTCCGGTGTCAAATTTTTGTTGTTTTCAAAAAGGAAGTAACCTGTTCGAACTTCATTTTGTTATTTTTTAAGATGAACATGTATTCCTATATTATTAAAAAAAGGATTCAATTTCGAATATCCAAATTTCCGTATTTTAAAATATGTCACACTTCAATTTCGAAAGCAGAAGTAATTTGTTAAAAATGTTTTAAAATACGTACTGAGTATTAGTTTAAATTTATTACAAATTATTTTTTAGTAAATTATTTTAGAAGAAAATCTTATTCTGAAGATTATTTTGTATCAATTATTTCGTGACTTCTGTTCCAATTATTTTATAATATGGAATATAGCATTTTTTGTTTGTTTTATCCATGCTTATTGATGGTAATATAGTTATCGATTTATAAAAGATGATAACAAAATAGCTTTTACCACCAGCTATTTACCACATTTTACTACCAGAAATAAAAATAAAAAAACTTTGTCAGTTTCGGAAATTAAAATAGATTTAAAAACTAAAAATAAGAATGTTTTAAGCGATTGACTAAAATTTTATGGACCTCTTAGTCTCAGAATTTTTTAGCAGTTATATTTGTTTTTTTAAAAAATTATGATTTGTCTTTTGCATAAAAAGGTTCATCAATGTGAATTATACAGATTCTAGTTACCTGATCTTGTTCTTTGTAACTTTTGATAACGGCTTTTTTCCAATTGGGTGTTTTCATTCGAAAATTTTCATTGTAACTGCCCAGGTTTCATCAATACTGTTAATTACAATCTAGAAATTCTTTCAAACAATTTCACCTTTCATTTTATTTAGATTGGTTGAAACAAAGGGGTGGTTGGGATCCAAATATCTGCAAAGTTTCTTTATTATTACTCTATATATTGCTAATGAAATTGTTAGGTGAGTGTAATGTGTAAAAATTGAACAAGCTCGGTAATTTATAACAATGCCTTATTCCACGGAACGAAGCTTAAAAACACATTATTTGCAGTAATCGACAGCACACAAGCAAACAAAAACGTTATTAAATAACAATCAAAACACAGCAGTGCTGTCAGATCAGTCAGAGAGCTCGCTGATACTCCAAAGAGAGAATTCAAAATTTTTGTGAATGCCTCCGCTTATATAAACTTCATGACAGGGTATAAAATTTTACAGAAAGATCTTTGGTTCTCAGCTCCTAATAGATATATTGTCGGATATCTTGACGGCCACAGTGGCCAAGTGGTAATCTCTCGGCTTCGAACCGGAGGGTTTCAGTTCGAAATCCGATTCCACCGAAAATGTGTCGGTCTGGTTTAAAGAGTGTGTGTTTTCTCCTCGTCATCTGACCGCAGTTAAAAATCTTGAATTTTCAAGCATGTTCAGTTTTGTCGTCAAAGTCACCAAATTCCTTTCCAAGACACCAAATGGTCACAAAATTTGTCGCCAAGATAGGGGGTCACTGATAGGACATCCATTAAAAATATCTATAAATCGCTCTTTATTATGAGATTGCGAAGGGAAACAATATAAACTCAATGCGTATATGTATGAATGTATGTTTGATACAGCATCATTTTCTAAATGGTTGAAGCGATTTTAATAAAACTTGATTCACATTTTCTTTACTAGCACTTTAATAATATTGGTGGCTAAATCCCCTACAACCCACACCTTTACGGAAGTGTGAAAGATATAGTTATAACATTCACCATTTGTCTTGTAAAATGATTAATACGTTTCCTTATGTGTATCTAAAAATATGGCGCTATTCAGTCTTCAAAAAAAAATCCCTTAAAGGAACGGAAGTAATTTTTAGAAGCATTTTGAATGCTTGGGAATCTTCTCGATTTTCCAGGAACGTTTTGGAAATTTCTCTGTTTTCAAGAAATCTGGAAGAAGGTTGTTACATGTCTGGGGTTTAAAGTCACTAAATCCCTCCTAAAATAGCCGCAGTGTTTCTTTCAAACGAAACGTTATTATAACAACTAAACTGAACTAAACCTCATGATCTGCGTTTGTGTAAATGATCAAAACACTAAATCAGATAGGAACTGAAGCTTCAAATATAATAATAGTGCATAATAGATTTTATACCAGCAAAAAGTTTTAAATAAGAAAAATATATTTTTTGGAACTCGAATATTAATGTTTTTCGCTTGTGTTTTGCTCTGTTTTCTAAAATTTTACAAGTATTTTTGTTTTATATTACTCCTGAAGATGAACTGTTGCTGTGAAAGATTTTATTCATCCGAGAGGGGAAAGAGACGTGGATAAATAATAATTAAGATATTCTTAAATTTACTTACATTTGAGAAAACTAAGTGAATGTTTCCGCTAATATAGAAGCATTCACTAGTATGTGAATGCTTATATAAGTTCAAAAATATAAATATATGGAAGGAATTTTGAAAATTGCACAACTTTTATCGCAATTAAATAATTATTCTTTATCCATCGGAATTAAATAATTTTTTTTGTATTCAGTTATTTATTTTACTCTTTATATCGTTTATTTATATTTTCAGTTTATAGGTCTACTGACAGAAAATATGAAATTCAGTATACCATATATTTAAACGAAAAACAATAATTAAAATATTCAGTGAATTGAAAGGAGCATTCACTTGGATTTGAGAATGCTTCAGCTAATATATAAGCATTCACCAGTAATTGAATCCTTATATAAGTTGAAAGAAGTAAATATATGGAAGTAATTTTGAAAGCTGCATCAGCGTTTATAGTAGCTTTTCTGACTTAAACATTTTTTTTAAATTCGTTTATTTACTTTGTTTTTCATTTGAAGTATTATTGGAAAAAAAGAGGCTTTTAAATATTTATAGCTGCTGATTAAACCCGCATAATTTGTTTCCTTATCTATTTGAAAAATAACTTTAATACATTTCTTTGAAATAATTTCTTATACCTTTTTTGTAAAAAATTTAAACATTTAAAAGCAAAGAATTAAAGGAGAGAAATTTAAGCAGTGTTATTTGAGCACAGATTAATTACATTAAAGAAAACTCAAGGCAAAACAAAATGCGAGAACCAATAAGCTTTTTAATGTAATGAGGAAAAGAAACAGTAAATCTGGCTTTTAATTTATAATAGATATTGTGGCTTCTTGTAACAAATGAATGCGAATTAATGTATTAATTTAATTAACCACAAAGAAATACGATAGGCTATTTTGTACTTATAAAAACCTAGCATTAATGAATAAAAAAATCTACCATTAAGGTAAAATAAAAACAAGCAATTAATAAAAGAACATTTTTTTATAAGTGAGAAACTGTATATCTAGATGAAGAAAACATTTTATTGAAAGAGTTCTAATTATTTCTGCGTAATTAAAAAAATTGAAACACCAATGAAAAAGCTCTATTTTCTAGAAATGAAATATTTGATAAGAGCGTAGATTTTTGCTATTTGTGTGTAGAAAATAATTTCTAGATTGAAGTCGCGTTTAAAGAATGCAGATTATTTCTGAGGTTTTTTTTTTTATGTTCATATTTTTGGTATCATATTAATGACAGAGATAGATGTTTTCTTCAAAAGAATTAACTTGGACAACAAATTTTATTTTTGAGAAGATGCACCTTCTTACTTGTTTTTAATAAGGTTTGTTTGTCTATTAAAAAACAAACAAACAGAATGTTTTAAATAACAGTTTATATTTATCAGTTTAATTTCGAAAATGTTGTGCGTATTAATTTCTGTGAAAGGCATATTTTTTTGAAAACTTTGCAATAACGAGCCATTGAGTTTCTTTCTACTAAAATGAATAAATATTTATATATAAAATTCATAATAAAGCAGAATATTTTCATTAATGGAAAATTTTCCATTAATTCATCAATGAGATGGAAATGAAAAAATGACGTGAGAGTTCATGATAATAAACTAAAAGAAAACGCTCAAAGTTTCCGATTGTATAAAGAAGTGTGTATTTAGAACTTTAATAATAAAAACATAAAACGAATTTATGACAGCCAGTTTCAAAATTTCAAATTGAAATGAATAATCCGATTTTTTTTCATAAATATCACATATTTCTGAATGCTGATGGTGATGGTTCTAATCTTACTTGATCTGGCATATCTAGCGAAGTTCTTGAGTGTAGAAGTCATAATGAAGAAATGTGGTATCTTTTGTTGGTCATAGTGACTGACTGCTTGGTATCTCAGGAAGAAATCCAATTTATGCAGGTAGGGTGCCTTCCTAGCAGACTTTTAGGGAAATCTGTATATATTTGTATTTCACTTTAACCATAACTACAGTAGAAAGAAATTTGCTGTTGAATCTAATAGTTTTTCAATTGTGAATGTTAAGAGCACAGTCAGAGGAATGAATTCGAAATCCTCTTCCAAGATTTATGTACATAAATCATGGCTGCCGTAACTCACTAGATCAATGCTGCACCTCCCACTGAAGTGGCACCTAGTAATTGAGGATGAGAAGCTTCCGGCATAGTGGTTGGTTCTCGCCACCCTGGTGGGTACAGAAAAAGGTGAGGGTCGACTCCTCCCATCAATGACAGGCCATAATTCCCAAGGGAAAGATTGCACAGTGGCCGGTGATAACCCTTTGGACTTAACCACAACTCTCACCAGAGTTTCTGTTGCGTTTGTTCGGTCATTCAAGTTTTTTCGTGTGCCTTCGGGCGATAAGAATAGCCGGTTTAAGGTAAGATCGCTTTTGTTCAGTGCCTAATATTAATTGCAAAGACTGCAAGTAATAGTTATATTAACTGCAAATATATTCTGCTTGAAAAAGAAAAAAAAAGATTTCCTAGCTACTAATTGTTATTAGGTTTTAGTAGTTCATATCCCACCTCGGGGCACCAAGATTTAGTGGATGAGAGATTGTGGATAAGTAAGCAAGCTCCCGCTTACTTATCCAGCAAAAATACTTTTTAATTTAAAAATTTAAATTTGAAAGAATAATAGAATATATGAATCATTCTTGCTTGACTTAGGCATTCGTTTGAGTGACAGCACCAATGCATTTCTCCTCAATTTGATTATAAAATAGGGGCATGTGGAAACCTTTGAATTTTAGATAAAGGACAATTCAAGACTGACTGCAGAAGCCTTATAATTTTTCTTTTTAAAAGAAATCTTATCTCAGCATAAGTTTTATTTTTAAAAGAAAACTTATAAGGCTTCTGTAGTAAAAAAAAAAAAAAAGATCAGCCATACAATTACAGCTTTTTTAGAGTTAAAATAAGGTAAATCAAAGATGTAGGTCAGAAATTTGAATGCTGATGCTAATGTACGTTTTCCCAACTTGAGTTTACACTTTATCTTGTGAAAACCGTCTGCATTTTAGCAAAAAATATTTGAAGACAGATTACAGAAACCGGTTAAGGTTTCTTTCCAAAATAAAAATAAACGATCAATCACAAAATTATAATTTTTTATGACCAAAAATGATAAAGCAAGATTTTCAATTAGAAAATAGATTAGATAAAAGAGAATGGTTTATTAATTATAATCTTTAGGTATTAAGTTCTTTGAGCTGAACAGTAATATATGGCAGTACAAAATATTTTAAATATATCTCGCTTTTAGCTATTATTTATATAGCCAATGGGGAATGATTTCAGACTTTCGCTTTCTTAAGAATTCAAAAGAAATTATCATAAGTTCCCCCACCCCCGGCGAGTTTACTTCAATTTTCTTGCAATTTCGTAGACTTAAAGACCAATTAGACAGATTTAGCCAATTCGACAGACTTTTATCTTTCCTTCCTTGTGATATGAATTCAAAATTAGAATCACGTTTAGTTCAGAATTCAGATTTCTTTCGATTATTCTTTGAATTGAAATATTAGCAGTAAAACTTTTCATGATTAGCCAGATCTTTAACTACTTCCATGCATTATAACAGGAGAGTCTCAAGTGGGATTATAAGAATGAATTTGGAATGAAATGATAGCCTGGAAGAAAGATCAAAGGCTTCTTTGTAAAAAGCCGTTAAGTCTTCGAAAATCTTTGGAAGTGATGAAATAATTGATAATAATTGATTTGAGTACCTCCTCAATTACTATAATACCGAATGTGCATAATTGAATTCATTTTATTAGTATTCAGAATTACTTGATTCGAATAATCTGTAATTAATGCATGCGTAAGCTATTCAGGATTGTCAGTAAATAAATTTATTCGCATTTAGTAAGTTAAACTTACCACAGGAATAAATCAATATGTTAAGTTTCTCAGATAATCTTGAACTACGCTTAATTTTGAAATATATTATAGTTATAAGCGCTTTTCGCAGTGCTAATAATCGTTGATCATATTGCCACGTAGAACTATAGTATAGAATTAAATAACACACACAAGAGGTAGAACTAAACCAATTTATTAACTGAACTCAGAATACAGTAACTGACAAATCTTCTGCTTTTATAGAAACAGAGAAAGTTCCAGAATACTCTTCTGGAGACAATAAGAAAAATCCAGAACACTTGTCTGGCAAAGTAAAGAAATGTCCAGTATCTTCTGGAACATGAAATAAAGGAAAACATAAAATCAAGGAATTAAGTATTTACATATACTGTTAATCGCACTGTCTCTAGCGGGTTTCGAACCCAGGTCTCTTGATCATGAGACCAGTGCCATGACCATTCGGTTATGAAGAGTCGACTGTCTTTTTTCAATGTGGCAATATGAATTTGACAAAATTTCATTAAAACTTTTTTTAAACCTATAATTTTATTAGTGTATTAAAGAAAGTACATCTTTTATTTCATATCTTTAATGTATAAATTAATATTAAAATATAATAGAATCTGTAAAATGAGCTTTTGCAAATTCCCTACCAGATGGTGCCATTAGTATGGAGCTCGAATTTAATTACATAAACCATTGAATTGATTATAAAATTCTGAAAAAATTGAAATAGTGTTTTTTTATTGAGAATTCACAAACATTTAAAATTTCAAAACTCTAACACGAGTGGAAAAACAATTACAAAATTCCATCTTTACAGACATGAAACAAGCATTTTACGTATTTAATTTCTAAGAGGAGTGCAGTAAAGTGAAGCAAAGGTTACTGAATACATAAGCATCTGCACAAAGGAATGCCTATTTGTGAAAATGCTTTGTATAGTTTAAAATATGGATAAAAGGATTTTCTAAGTCACTTATTGACAATGCCTTTTCTCCAAAACATTTATCAGATTATCAATCGCACTAGAGAAGTATAGAAAAGAGGTTATTCACATGAGAACGAAGTGTGACTATTTAAGACAGACGTTACTTGATTCAAAATAATCCAGTAAGAGTAATTTCAGAATTGCAGTAAAAATTATCTTACTTTAAAGATTACTTTTAATAAATTTAACTCTAATTCTTTTTAGAAAAAAAAAGTAATAAAGAATTGATTTGTTGCCCCGTTTCCAGATCTGAGGTAACTGGATATTAGCACTTGGCGAACTTGAATATAGGTAACATATATTTATTTGCCCCATACTGTTTCCATTTACCCTTAATCTATAAGTTAAAATGTTTTGCATTCCTTAGTATCCAAACTATTGCTTCAAAATTAATAGTATCATTAATAAAGTAAGAAGAGAAAGAAAAATGAACGATTGAAATTGAAAAATAAACAAATAAATAAAAAAAAACTCAAACATTTTTTGACAAAAAAAAATTTTTTTTTTGAACAACAACAATAAAAAACTATTCAAGAAGATTCGTCTAATTCTAGCGCTACGGATGATGAAAGGTCCATCATTCACGTTAAAGCGATGGTAAAAATGCCAATGATATATCAGTATTTTTAAAATTAACTGCGGCAGCATATGAGACGATTGTGTGATATTTTGATATGAGGATTAAAAATATTGTGGAAAAGGTGTTGAAATTATGAACTATAACATAAAGCTTATTTGCTTGGGTATGAATAAGGAATGTTAGAAAGGGTTAATAAGATACAATTTTTTACAGAAATATAAAGAATCTGAAAGAATTTAGGACATCCCATACCCTAAATAGATGTCTGTAGAACATATGAAAATAATATACTTCAGAATGCATACGATTCGTGATTTACCTTAATTATAAAGACTGTTAACTCATGTGATTCGTATCATTAAATGAAGTTTTCTGAAGAATGCTTGTGTTTTATTTGCTTAAGATAATTTGTCTCAGTATCTTATGGTTCAGTTTTGAAGTATTAAGTATTTTTCTGTTGTCGTAGCGCATTGTTTTTCAGCACTTAATTTAATTTTTTTCATTCTATATAATATATTAGTTTAAATGTTCTGCTGTTTAATTTAATTTGATTAATAACTAAGCTAACAAAAGTAATTTTCATTTAAGAAAATTTAACTAACACACATAACAACTTATACTTACTAGATATTTCTGGAGATGATTATAATCAAAAGTTTTATTTTTGTTGTTTCACACTCATACACAGACACATACCTGCACACACAATGCATGATAAAGGATTAAATAATATGATCATTTCAAATCAATTGTTTTGGTCACCTTCTGTTATTTTTTCTCAGCTATTTGTTTTTAAATTAATATTAACTTACCTTTCTTAATACAAGACATTTTATTACTGTACGTTTTTTGTTTATTATAGTACCTTTCTTCCATTATTTTTTTCTCTGATTGATAGAAGTATAAATATTGGAAAACTTTACAAATTTACTCTATTTATAATTTTTCCTACATTTAATTAGCGAAAAATCACGCTCAATAAGAAGTTTCAGTAAAAAGACTTCTGTTAAATAAAATTTGCTAATGTTTGGTTATGTTTAGAGATGCATCTATTTATTTCTCTCCTATTCAAAATAAAATGTAGAAGAGGTCAAGTGGATAGTACTGAAAGTAAATTATATGTTTATATACACATATAAGGCAAACTATATTTCTCATTGTAACAAAAAATCATTTATTGATTATGTTTTAATGATTTTTTTTCTGACTAAAAACCATCCTGCTCATTTTTTTTGTTGAAAAATTGTTATTGTAAAGTGATGAAAGTTTTTAAACCTTCATGAAAAATGTTAGTATTCTGTCTTATGCTTAATATCTTAAGTTTAATAATCTTTTATATAGAACAAGAGTTATACTTAAAGGAATTTTTGAGGCATAAATAACATATGTTGATGTGAGTGCTATGTTACAGCTTAGAAAGAAGAGTGCATAATTTAACGTAACGCTTCATATTAAGATTCGATTCTTATGAGAACAGCGGGCGATGGGAAGTCTTTGAATGCTTGGAAATTAAAAACATCAGCACATTCTTGAACAGAGCAATTAACCTCATCAGGATCCTTAATTACTGCAGAGTTTCAGGATGTGGGCGGACACCATCAGGAAAGAATGGGGATCTTGTGCATCGGTGTGTGAAAGTGATTTCGTTTTAAGCTAAAGAGATGTCTTACTACACCAAAAAGCACAATCGAAAACGTGGTAAGGGCTAATCTGTTATCATGCAAATATTATTATCTTTTCCTTTTTATTTCAGTAATTTTCACGAAAATGAGTTCATTCCAGCAAGTTACCTTTGGCATTTTTCTGCTTACTTAACAGCAACACATGTCAGGTAATGTGCTTTCCGTCATGAGTCTTATCCTACTAATTTCATTTTACAAAACAACTTGGGCCAGCCACTCTTGTTTGGATTGTGATTCTTCACTGGGTAGATTGAATTCCAACCCATTTCGAAGAAATTCCTCAATTAAAAGAAATTTGAAGTATGTGATAGAAAACCGTAAGCATACATTGAAATCCAAATTCATTAATTCCCATGATTTTATTACTAATGTTTTAACAAATTAAAGTAAGAACATGCAGGCAAATTTAAGCGAACAGAACAATTCATGTGCAAATATTTAATGTGTGAGTATTTCTCTTGTACATTAACATAGTTTGCATATTTGCATTACGCATATTCTGTGGATAAGCATTCACATTTAATGTAATATTTTCCCGTTCTTCAGTTGTGTGGGAATATTTAAAACAGCGTGCAAATGTAAAATACCATGGGAATATAAAGAAATTCTAGAAAAACATGTCACAGGAAATACATTAATTTGTCAAGAGAAGAGATTTGACCTTATAACTCTTCTTTATGCAGCTTCATATTTTGCTTAAAAAACTTAAAGATAAAAAAATGAAAAAAAAAATGAAGGAGTGACGCTCTAGCAGGAAATCTTTATTCATGCTAAAATATCAGTCTTATTCAGAAAAAGTATTCTGCTTTTATAAGAAGTTATATGGATGTCATTAAGCATACTAGTTTCAACACAGGCAGTTTATATCTCGATGATTACTTTTGATAAGTAACCAGGGAAATTTTTATCATTCTAGAAATTTGGGATATTAACGATTAAAGAAGATGAAGTGCAAGACTAAGAAGATTCCTAAAGGTTTCTTTTAGAAATTGATATTGATAATTAGCATTAGAATAAAAGAAAACATGTACCTATGAAATATGTCTTTGCTCAATTTCATATCTTACTTGAAAGATGAAGTCTATGAAGGAAGAATCAATTAACAAAGATACAGAACTGGTGACAAAAAACCCTTAGTTTATTTAATATGCTAAAAATATAATCTTCATTTTGTGATATTCAGAATAAATCTTAAGGAAAAATTAATTAACAAAGATACAGAACTGGTGAAAAAAACCCATAGTTTATTTAATATGCTAAAAATACAATTTTTATTTTGTGATATTCAGAATAAATCTTAAGGAAAAATCAATTAAAGAAGATACAGAACTGGTGAAAAAAAATCTTAGTTTATTTAATATACTAAAAATATAATTTTCATTTTGTGATATTCAGAATAAATCTTTAACTGTAATTTATCTAAAACCGGCGTAACTTGTCAACTTAATAACTAATATTTCTACAAAAGATATTTCTGAAAGGCTGAATTATATTATTTGTCCAAATCAACAAGAATGTTCTCTCTTGGATTCTTTCGAATGCTTATATGGTTTAACAAGTTTTTAACCTTATATAGTGTATAAAATTAAGAATAAATTTGGAACTTTTCCCATCGTTCGACGGTGCCCAAAAGTTGCTGTCAAAAACTCATAGCGAAATCCATTTCTCATGCTTTTTATGTTTTGAAGTTTCGATGTTCATATACACACGGACTATCCATCCAATAAATCAATATCATAAGAAATTAGAGAATATATTTATGATTCTAGAACAAAGATCATATACTAAAAATCACTAATTCTGCTTATTGATATTATGAGTTTTCGTTTATACATTGGAACCAACAGTTCAATTGATAGACAGTCAGTCCTTCAACAGGATCAACAAATTTGATATAGATATAGAATTCTAGTAATAAAGCAGAATTTTGATTAAAGAAATTGAATAGGAAAAAAAAATCAAATTTCATCTATTTAAATCGATTTTTTTTGAGTTATCGTTTTCATGTATATGTTCATGAACATACAGATAAATTTTCTTTTAAATAATTTCAATCGAAATTTGCTGGAAATATATAATTTTGTTTATACTAAATTTTACCTTGAAAAGTTTCTGAAATACAAACTCAGAAAGGATTTTTTTCTGTTATTTAGAAATGAGCAGATCCATCAAAATCTCTACGCAGAATTTTTGTGACCACTGTGACTCTCTTTTTGAAAAGAGAAAGTAAAAATTGCGTTACATTTATTAAACAGAAATATTTAAATTCATTGCAAGACATTGATTTGTTTAAAAATTAGGGGAATTAAATGAACATTCATTTAATGTTTTATCAATCAATTTAGAAAGCTATATCAAAACTCATGCCTCTGCAAAACAATTTCACAAGAGCATATATATCGCAATCCCCTTTCTCTTTTCACAAAAAATTATCTAAATTATGTTAATTTTTCTGTTATGTAAACAACATAACAGAAAAATGTGTACGATTATGTGACGATTTAATTTCAATACATCGCGATGCTTCAGGAAATGACAAAAGATCTTCCCAAGTGCGATTATAAAATGCAATTGAAAAATTGCTTGATATGCTTCCTGCCAATACCATGAATTATTAGGAAGAAAATGTCTATAAAAGCCTTATGAAATAAGTTAATAATGTTTTGAAATAATAAGGGGTATTCTGCAGATCCGCATTCCCCAATAAATGAGTCACCATAGCCTAAAACTTTTTAAGAAATCCTTATACATGATAATTTTATTATTTTTACTATTTTTAGAAAATTTTTAAATTTTTAAACATCATGCTCGAATTACATTAAATTTATATGATTTATACTTCCAAATAAAAAAAAAATTTAATCGACTTTTTTAATTTGGAAGCTTCTGAACGTTTGATAAAAGCAGACCAATACAAAAGAGAAAATTTATTGTTCCATAGTAGTTCCAGTTTATTCTCACATTCCTCATATTTTATTTCGGAATGATGAAGATTTGGCTTTATTCCACAGGGTCTGCTAGGATAAAGTGGCTATGATTTGGGCCATTTTTCAAATAAAGCCATGTAGCTCGTATGAAAAATTTTGAGCTTCTGTTTTGACACTAAAATCTTTCTGGTTACTGTAGGAGTATAGTTACGTTGATAATATTTCTTAGTTAACCTCACACACTTTTTATTTAATTTTAATTCCACTCCATTACAGCTTTAAAACATAAATTTTTACTGAAAATCATGGAAAAAAATCATTCAACCTACATATAAATTTCTTTTAATATTTTCTTCAACTCTGCATTTTTAGGTTTCCTTAAAACAATTGCAAGTAGAACTGAAATGAATAAAAAATGAGTTTTATGAACGATTTTTGCAATAAATAAGAAATATATAAATTCAAAATATTTAAATTTCATATGTATATTGAGAATTTCATTTATATTTTACCAAAGCCCATTTAATTAGAAAAATCCAACAAAAATACACAGAATCGTCTCTCAGTTAATTTTGCCTTGAATTCCATGTCTGTTGTGGAGGAGTTTTATTCTTTAATATGCGTTCATATTTTCAGACTTGTGACCACGAACTACTTTTGAAGTTAAATATCTCTTAATTTCTTTTATCATGCTTTATTTATCTCTTTAGATGGAAAAAGATTGTTCTTGTAAAGTAGTTGCTAAAATAATATCGTGTTTCTTTAGCGATAGATTTTAATATTATTATAATTTATTAAACTTAATTCCGAAATTATTGAATATCTACATGTACTTACACATGCACACTGTACAGGGTGTTTCAGAAAGGGTGGACCAAACTTGAAAGAATATAACACATGCCATATCAATTATTGCCTGATAGTGAGAGGGATCGGAAAAGAAATATAACGGAGCTGATAGACAGCTGAGTGTAAAACCAATTATAAAATAAGAATAATTTAAGGAATTCAAAATTATATACAAAAGGAAGGAATACAAAATTAAGGTGTATGTACACACTTGAAACTTTGAAAATCGTTCAAAATATCGAATATTTTTTTATTGCTTAATAATGTTCTCTGATCCTATAGCTTTCAAATGGTACCAAGACGATGTCAATATTCGAAATTTTTATCGGGTTATAATTATCTTTCTTGAGGTGCTTTCATTAAAAACTCTAGTTACGGGGTTTTTAAAACTCATTTCATGATGAATGATATTTTTCCACTATGTTGTTTCATTCAAACAATCATAACTCAACAAGAAATTAACCAAATATAGTTATTTATATATCAAAGTAATCTGTATGAAATAGCGGATGTTTTGTGCCTCAATTAAAGTTATATTTATAGAAATAAATTTTTAATAGCTATTGAAAAGTTAAAATTACAGAAAAATCTTGCCTTTTCTATTCACCATTGATGAAAAAATTATTTTAAAAAACTATATATTTTTATAACTTGATTGAGGCAGACAACATGAAGACTAATATTAGGCATAATTTCCAACTAGAATTGTGTATCTGTACAAATTCGAATTGATATCTTGTTTCAAAAAACAGGCTAATCAGCTCATTAAATATTATTTAATTATTTAATAATTAGTGTAATATATTTTTCTCTCACTAAAATGAGTTTAAACATATATTAATGACCTACTGTGAAAAAACTGGATCTTTAAAGTTAAAATTAAAAAAAAAATCTTCTAGTGTGTACGTACACCTTAAAATACAATAATTACAGTAATGGCCCAAAGAAGCATCAGTAAACTTGAACGAATGTCTCACAATGTCGATGAAGACATCAGCTACCTCTTGAACAGATCGAGCATGTCACATAAGCAGCCAAAATTCTGGACATAAAGTTCTTTTCAGATTCAAACTGAATATCATAGACAAGATTCTTGAGATATTCATGGTAAAAAGGAGAAGAGATTCAAGCGAAACAGATAACGGCGATTATGAAAAATCTGGTATGGAGCCACCTTACTTAATGAATATACCAGAAAAGTGACATCTAGATAGTTTCTTATCACTCATTCCTTATAATCGGTTACTAGATGAAATTTTTACACATTAGTTCTTTCTTCTTCATCTGGAAAGCTACAACCAAATTAGCATTTTTAAACCGGCTTCGTAATTAGTATGCGTCTTATGCGCTCCTATTTTTCTTTATCAATTAGGAAAGTGATTATGGATAATACTTCGTTTAGCGTGTACTACCATATCTGAAATTTTTTTCAGTCATACTTTATTATATACTTAATGAGAATATTTAATATAATTCAAATAGTTTTATAGTATATCTTGTTCCTTTAGTCTATATTTCAATGGCTGAAATAATACTTAAATTGAACATTTAAAAAAATCATAAAGTTTCATAAAATTATTTGACACTTAAAATAGCACAAGGCATTCTTGTCTAGCATTACAGGTATATTATGTATTCTTGTACTATTTTCGAATTTGTTCTTAAAACGTAGAACAAAGATGACAATCATTGATTTCATCATCAAATGAATCCCTTTCCTTAAATCAAAAATTCAAAGAATATTATAATATGAAATAAATTGGGAAAAATGTTAATAGGTAAAAAAGTGTTCAGTCTTTCATAATTTTAGATGCCATTCATTATTGTTTTTTAATCTGAAACTTGAAATTACCGACATGATGTAGTCACTTGAATTTGTATTCTGTTCTTAATTTCTGTTGAATTTTGTTCTTCTACTAATAATGGATTAGAAAATGAGCTCAAACTTGGTCTTCAAAAGCTGTCGGTACTTCTAAAATTTTGTAAATGTTAAGAGCCTATTTCATCCATCGACACATTAAATACACAGGGATTTATGAATGATGTTGATATGTCATCAGGACTTTCTTGGTCTCTTTTTGACAATAAATATCAAAACGCAAGAAAAAAATATTCGAATCCGTAACAAGTACTGCTAAGTCCTAATGCAAAAAGAAAAATATTTTTAGAATGGAAGTGCTATAGAAAATATGGACAAACACTCCAAAGAGACGTATATAATATAAATAATGAATGAATGATTGAATAAATGATGAACTTAACACAATTTATTTTTGTTCTTTCAAATTATATTGCATATTTGTACACTTTATACAAATTCATTGAAAACCATTATAATCATTATTCCGACCTTTCATTTTTCAGTGATTGTTTGGCATCAATTAATTTCATAATGGAGATAAACCATGATATAAAAAGAATTTTGGAGCATTTTTGGTTCTTGAGGTTTGGAAGCGCATGCATCAAGAGCAGGGCATGATTACACAGGGTATGATTTATAGCATTATCATCGATTTTGAAACTTTTTCTGCTTCTTGAAAGTGCATCAGATATTATAGATATCTTATTCTGTTTTTCATTATATTTTTCTCAGCTAATTACTGTAACGTGCAGAAAATATTAAACAATTAAATTTCTGTTTTCGAAACGGGGAACATCTGAAGGTTATTTTTTTAAATTCTAATTCAGAAAAAAAAACATTTCTTTTTGAGTGGTTGTTGGTTTTAAAAGCTGAGCGTTTTTTACTCACCTCTGGTTTATTTACAATGAACAATAGGCAATATTTAAAAAAAATTAGGCTTATAACATTTTCTTCTGACAATGAATTTTCTTTTATGGTATTAAAAAAGCACAAGCCTTTCTCCAAAAATCAAAACACTAGCTTTCGAATATGAAATGGTATCTTACTGCAGCAAATGCAGTCGCCTTCTATCTCCTGTCACATACTATCATTCTAAAACAATCGGGTATACAAAGAATCCAACCTGGCATCGATGCCAATCCGAGCAAAGAAACTTCACATTGATTATGCTGTCAAAGGAGAGTAAGGAATAAATGGTGGCTTCTCGACAGCTTTCCTTTCTTTATGATTGCAAGTCTTAACACATTTCGGGCGCGAGTTAAAAGCAAGGAAACGAAAAGCTATCCATCTAACACAACTCAGTGTCTGAACGTGACAGAAGTCCTCTTTGCTGACTCAAGCCCCTTTGAAGAACAGGGGTGTATTTTCAAATTCCACTTTTCAACGAAGATTCGAAAGAGTTTTCGCCAGGTTTGTCTTATTGCTTGCCATAATTTTGGATTATAAACAGTTTTAATTCAAAATTTAACCGTAAGAGAAAAAAATCATTGCATTAACGACATGCAATTTTTAGAAAAAGAATTATGATAAGTTTTTGTGAGAATGTCAAATCATTCTCGGCAAAATAAATAGAATTCGTTTCCTTTTGTTATATTTTTATGTTGCTCAATAGCTAAGTGTTATACAAAACTTAAGCCATCAATTAAAAAGCTTTCTCTAAAGTATTCTAAATAAGTTTTAAAGATGAGAAGTTTAAATAGAAATTCCTATAAAATTAATAGCATTCTTAAATATTTGCAAGACAAATAGTATAGAAAAGTGAATTAAATATATAGATAAAGCATGACTTAAAAATTCTTATTCAGTATTGCTGTGACCCTAGATGGCTCTTATTACTATTATATATTCTTGTCTAGCCTCTAACTAGAGAAAATGACAAAACTCATTTTGCTGTCTTTAAGTGAAAGTTCTCTAAACGCTCCAGGCAACCAACTTAAGGTTGAACTAATTAGAATATTACGTCAACAGTTTGTTGAAGGTTTCACTACTTTTATTCTATTTATTGGCACTTTCGGCTATAGACAGACTATCCAGTCTCATCTATATAATACCCTTCACGTTTAAGAATATCTTGAAAAATGCTAAGGATAATCCACCTTCCTGAGGATAATTGATCAGAACATAAGCATGAATTTTCGTTTTCTTAAAATTTAGCTATATAAATATAATAGTTAACTAATTTAATATATAATAGTTAACAAACTTTCTGCTATGCCCATGCATTTTATATATGTTAAATGAACGTTTATTAAAATCTGTATCCCACAGTTTTTTCATTTATAGACATTGTAATTCTATACAAAAATTTACTGGAATTCATAGACATCTGAAGTACTTTAAGGGTTTTAAATTGGATCAAATTTGCAGCGCATTTTCAATACAAACAAATAGTGCCATTTAAGTCAATAATAGGGAAAATAAACCAACCAGGAGGTTAAATGCATTCTTAGTGTATTAACTACCAGAATGCTTCCATTTTCTTCTATGTAATATGTATAATGCTTTTAATTTTGTATTTTTCAGTATTCGCTGTAGAACATAAAAAGCTGCAACAAAATAATCAATTTACATTCCGATTTAAACGGTGTTAATAAAAATAAGCAAGAATAAATATATGAATCCCATAATTTTTTACAAAAGTAAACACTATTTCAAAAATGGTGAGAAAAACAACAGCAGTGATTGTAATATGATCTGTAAAATTACTTAAGGTTTTATTTTTAATTTGCAAAGGGTGACAGGAATGAAAAATGCATATAGTATTGGTTTATAAGTTTAAATTAATAATAAATTCACATTCAACCAGAAAATTCACTGTCCGTTTAGGAGTAATTCATCTTATCTACAATAGGCAGGTATCTGAAAGAGTTCTCTCATATTATCATTCAATACATCCAGCCGATGTGTCTGATTAGTAAACATGATTTTTCCTATGATAAAATATTGCTTGTTAGTACATTGATTATTGATTAGCACTAATTGTATTAATTATTTACGTTACATTTTATAAAACAGCTTTACTGAAATTCAAATAAATGGTTCAAAACAGTAAAAAGTTTAACAGTAAAAAGATATTGCTTTTTGAAATTCATGTTCTGGTAAAGATTTCTACTTGTGGCAAACAATGAAAAATTAATGACCATTTAGATGAATTCATAAAGAATAAAAACTAATTTAATTTTTTTTTACTATTACGAGCAGCTTTTTTCCAGTTAATTCCTTTTTCCGTGTTTCCATTTCATGACAAATTTTCATTTTAGATGGCTTCATCTTTTTACTGTTAAATTCTTACCTTCTTCAGATATTGTTCGACAATATACCTATAAATACGCGCACTAAGAAGGGTTGTTTATTTTCTTTCAGCCATTTTGAACTGTGTGGCGGAATATATATCTTCCTGATAGTTTTTATTTTATGACCGTCTATCTACCAATCTGTTATTTTTCATTGCTAAATCCATAAAACTCATTAAAGCATCTATTACAAGAAGTTTTTAACTACCGAAATATTTTTATTATTGTTTAATATATTTGGCACATGTCTGTAAAAAATTAATTACCGAAAATTTTTCAACAAACAGTTTTAAGATTATGTTCTATAAGAACTGCAAACAAGTAAAGGAATTTAAAGTAGCTTCAAGCGAATTTCGATGTGTGAAAGTTGAATTTAAATTTAGATAATGAATGAAAATATTGTTTCATTAAAAATATTTAATATACGATTTAATTTTAGATTTTTATCATATATTTCGTTTTAATTTTTCACTTCAGTATGAAATTTTCAAGATATTTTTGACTATTTCATAAAATAATTCTTTCTTACTGTAAAGGTACATGGGCCAGACACAGAGTCTATACAACAACATATTTCCAATTTTTAAAACTGTTGTATCTTGTATCTTAATTTTTCCTTTTAGAAAAAATCAACGAAACAGGATAAAGCATTAATTTAAATAATACAATATCTAGCCTCATAATTGCGATTATTGAATTTGCGAGAAAAACGATTATTCATATTAATATAATGATGTTAGCTACTTAGATCTTCAGAAATTTTAAAAGATTTCGTAAGCTGACTGATATTTTGACAAGTTTCATGCTAATAAATTCAGAGTTTCTGAAAACTGATTTTTGAAATAGAACAGTCTTTCGTAGAAATTTGAGTGCCCATTGGAACAAAAATTTTAAAGTTTATAATTAAGCATAAACTATTACAATAAGAATATTTCGGTTTTTTGAAATTAGTTTTAAATCTATTACTGACATGCAGCTAATCGTTAAAAATTATTAGAAATCTAGAATACAATGTAATATTGAATAATTATGAAATGATTTATAGAAGTAAGAGATTCTAGAAGTCAAAATATTGACGAGATTTAGTTGATATTTTGGTTCTTAGAATACATCATCTGTCCTTAGAATTCCATCAATCAATACAATATTTGACTGATCAAAGCAGAAATTAAATTTGAAATGAATAAAAAACTTTTTAGTTGAATAAATATCCTGTTAAAAATGTAAACCTTTAGATGCCTTCTTTAAAAATAGCAAAACTATTATGCTTAAAGGAAATAGTTAAAATATTTGCCTAAATATAAAATCCCATGGCGATAAAATCTTCCTGACATTTGGCATCACATGAAATGGCTTACGTTTCAGACGATTAGATCCTTAGTGCTAACAAACAGCTGTCACACAGAGCAGATGTTTTTGCTTCCAACTGAGACGTGGAGGATTAAAATAAAGTGTTCTGCTGTAATATACAAAAAATGTATGCTGTTTGCAGATGCGTCAAACTTTTGCATAAAGAAGTCAGAATTGTTCCTGATACATTTTTATTTCGCTCATTTTACTAGGAATCATGCTAATTTTTACTGTTTATGAAAATAAATATTTCTTAGTGTATGCTTTATTATTATTTGTTTAATTCTTTAGAAATAATCGAATTATTTGTATGCTAGGAGGATATTCGTAGGAAGATATAGTGTAGTACTATATTTTTATACATATTTTTATTTACGTATATTAATATAATATAAATAATACTTCTATTTTCAGAAAAGTGTGCTGGATTTTCCTGAAATATAGTGCTTTTTTATTTATGATTGCATACTGGATTTATAGGATATACAGGATTTCACAACAATACCAGAGGGTCGAGTTATCTCCAATAGGAGCCGGGCAATGGCGGTGAATACTGCGGTTTCAATCGAAGCCTTTTGGATTTCAATCTTATTTTCGAGCCCTTGCTGTCGTGATGATGGCTGTCAAACTAATCTGGATGCTTTGGCAAATAGGAAAGAATTCCGATCTGATTATAATTGTTTATAATAATATTTCTAGTAAACTGGTATATAAAAAGTTATGATATTTTTGATATTCATACAATAAAAAAGTTGCCATACGAATAACTGTTTTGAATTTTTTTACATTAAACTTCATCGTAACAACCCCATAATTACTAAAAGTTTTAAGCAATACATTGAGCTTTTTAATCTGCAAAAAGTATTTCTCAAACAAAGCAAATCAAGAGAGATTCACATAGTAATATTTTCAACGAAATGTCTTTAAAGCTGGCCAAGTGCCACTCTTCTGTACCTTCCAGAAATAAAAAAAGTGCATTTTTTGCATAAAAAAATCTTTGTATTTTACAGTGTCTTTTACTGCATTCAAACCGTGAGATTTGTTTCATCGATAATTTTTTTAATGCTATATCTGCCTTTGGGACAACATATAGAACGATGCACAAAGACATAGAAATAATTTATGAAGTTTTAAATAATTTAATCACGAAATGTTAATTTTTTTATTTCAAGTAATTCAAACATGTTAAGTAAGATTTTTGGGATAAAGTTCACATAAGTTATTAGAAAAATTATTAATGTTTTTTATTGAATTTTAGATTTTTTGGAGGGTAAAAGAATGCAATGAAAAATCATTTTAAAGTTATCAATTTATTATACTTAACTAGTTTTAATCTAAATAATTACCAAATACATAGTAACCTAATGCAAAATTTCTGAAAAATATATTCAAATCAGGTGTTGTACTGGAAATATTCCTAAAATTTCTTATTTAGCTCCTTTAAATCATGCAAAGCATTCAAAGCTTGGAACCACTAGTCTTCGACTTGTGTCATTTTTCCCGGCGTAGTTTCTATATCGGAAAAAGTGAAGAAAAATTTATGGAATGAACTTGTGCACTATACTGATCATGTTGACTACTTCTTTCCTATTCTCTTTGACATTTTTCCATTTTCACCTCTTTGCCACTTGGATGACACTCTTCTTTTTCTTATTTTTGTTGTAGGTGTCATGATGGCGAAGAAAAGGAAGGAAGATACTGGCAGAGAGGGCTAAACAAACACCAACTTTTCGACTTCAGTACATTTAGAAAGCTTTCACCGTCTATCCGTATTCCGTATGGACCTAACGGCTTGACTTCAAACTTTATTCATTTGATCGGAAAGAATTTTTTGCCCCGTTTTCAAGTATTGGCTTGATATTGTGCTATTCTAACATATGGAATAAATGAATTAGATTTTAAAGAGAAAAAAATGAAACTGTGATGCACAGTAGGTTATTTGGCTTAAATGTATTGTATATCAATAGATTTTTTTGAAGCATGGAATAATTTATTATCCTAGGACGAACCGATGGAAATCCCAGAAGAAGTCATCCACACTTTAGTTAGTGAATTTCAATTTAGCAAAGTAACTGACAAAATAAAAGAACTGAAAATTAAAGAAATAAAATTGTGAATTCATGTTAAGTGCATTTTATACAACTGATTTTTATTCTCAGAATAAATTCTTGCAATGAGATGACATCATAAAAATGATGGTGAATGTCGTTTTAAGTGCGTAACTTCTCATTTATCACTACAACTAGTAAAATAAAACTGATACCTGAAGATTAAAAGAAATAAAGCCAAAATGAAAGCTGAGGTTAACTATATTGTATACAATGCATTTTCAAAAAAAAAAAAATGTTTTTCTTCTTGGAGAAATGGCTGAAATCATATCTGGAGTCATCGACATTTTAGTCACGTGATTTCCTATTTCAAAACAAAACAGGGGAAATAAAAGAATTAAGACTTAAAGAGAGCTTAAAGAACATTTGTCCTTTAAGTTCAATAGAATTAACTTTTGAGATAGAATTATCTGTTTGATTAGATAAATTATCTTTTATGACCTTAAATAACATTTCTGTTTTTGAAAAAAAAAGAATAAAGTCATAAAAAGATTTGAAAGGGAAAAAGATGAGATGCAAACTATAGTTCATTGTTTGCTACACATGCTTTCTTCTTTTTGCTATGTTGAATAAAACTTTCCCTTGCAATGAATTACTGTTAATTTTATCTACATTTTAAGTAAATAATTTCTACATTAAGTTATCTACATTTTAAGTAAATAATTTCTA